>OZ025198.1:2250000-2850000 GCA_964019065.1 Catostylus mosaicus
TTATTATTATTATTATTATTATTATTATTGTTTTTATTATTACTATTATTATTATTAATATTATTAACAGTTGGCACAGTTTTGAAATAAACATTATGTATCCTATTATGTACAATCGCTCTTAAAAGAGAAATCATGTAAAAAAACCAGTAAATTGTCCCTGCGTAAATCAGTTTTGCCTCCATTCTCCACACAAAAGTTTCTTATGTTATTTCCTCGTCTCTACTTCCTCCACTTCCTCGACTCCTCGAGTTCCAAGAGAAAAATTTCCATGAATGAACAATATTCATTGTCTGTGCTTCAACACATGATTACTTTGCGGACTTTTTTCAATCGTATTGTTGGGAGAATCTTAATCCCCCCTGGAATTCCACTGTCAAAGTGGATTTATCGATTTAGCAACGGCAAGTTCTGTTTCATTTACTATGAATTTGTCTATTGTCAAATGGGGGAGAGATGTGCCTTTTTTAGAAACTCTCCCTCCCCGCCTTATAACCTGGATTTTTAATGAAAATTTTATGTTTTATATCGACAATATTTAAAACTTGAGATTTATTTCTACTTCCAAACTTTATGAGCCAAAAATCAAAGTGTCTTTGGGAGCCGCACCTTAAAAGCTACCCGTTTTTTTATAAGAACACTTGGTTCTAGTTTCAGCCTGCCGTTGTTTTTCCGTATATTTTCAGCCTAAGGTTTTTCTTATTCTGTTTCTTATTCTCGTTTTCGAAATTCCTGAGCATAGCGGTGTCAAGATATAAAACGTGCTTGATAAAGTAATTAAGCCCCTGTCCACGTTTAATACCGGACGTTGCACAACGTAGATTGTTATTCTCGCTTGTTAATGATATTTTTTTTTGAAATTTTATTAATCTCAGCCTGCCTTGTTTCTTAAGTTGTTCTTATTTTTTGGCCTAATCTCAGCCTGGTGTTTCTTAATAGAGAATAAAGGTTGTTCTTATAAAAAAAACGTGTAATCAATCGAGGGAGTGCAAAAGGAAGCAGCCAGATTTGTAGCCAATGAACACTCAAGGGAAGAAGGTTCGACAACTAAACTTCTCAGAGGTCTTGAAGCTTGTTGCCACTTGAGGCTCGCAGAACTCTTTGTAGAAAACATGTTTTCATTTCCTTTATTTTAATCTCAGTTTGCTGATAGGGTTTTTGTGTATAAACATCATATGGTGATGATGATGATGCTCAAAAGAATTTACAGGTCCAAGTTTTTTCAGTAAAACGTTTGAATACCGTTCGTTGGTACAACGCCAGAGAATTTTGTCAGAACATAACAGCTTATAGATGACTCGACTATAACTTCCTGTAACTTCTTTCTCTCTCTTCTAAGGCGTGAGCACGTGCTCTTATAGGGCGCCCTAACGAAAGCAGCCTGGAAACTATCTAATCTACACAACATGGCGCTTTGACAGCATTTCGCAAGTGCTGCAGACGGTTGCTGCGAGTATGATGTCATGTATGTTATTATTATTATTATTATTATTATTATTATCATTATCATTGAAGAAAATCAGCGAGCAACAGTGCAAAGACTTTACTCATCTTTCCAAACGAAGCAAATTGAAGCAAATGGCCTGCCTTTTAAGAGACGTAAAGCGGTGACTGGCTCTCTCAGTCGATATTCGCAGAGTGTTAACATCGAGTGTTACAAAGCAATTGACATGGTAGATATATAAATTGAAAAAAATCGAGAAAATGCGATCAATTTCAAAAAAGACATGCTTCTTTACCCACGACCTCTATACATTTCGGATGGCTAGCCTCGTTCTGCGGCAGCATTGATTTGAGAAAAAATTTTAACTCTGAACACGCCGACTGAAAATGGCTCCGACGTTGAAGAGGAACCGTATAGTTGCCTGTACCGCAGGACTAGGGCTGTTGATGCATCAACATCAAGAGAAGATTACTAGACAGGATTGCAAGTCAATTGGAGTGCAATGTGAAACAGCTCTTGGGCTTGCCTCATACTTGTGAAGTAAAAGCTGCAGCAGATAAAACCTTTTTATATTAAGTTAAAGTATAAGCAAAAAATGCAGCAAGCCATTCACAGTTTTTTGAAGGCCTACCTTCCATATCCAATCCGGGAATGCCATCCTTAAGGATGTCTTTTAGCTCCTCACATCCCGGGCTTTATATCGTTCTGAATTGAGTTCCACAAACTATCAGGACTTTGCAGAGCTTCCAAAAGCTTTTATGTGGCTGATTCACTCGAAAGCATCCTACTGGCAGCCATCAGGATAAACACCGATTGGCGCGAAAAGTACAATACACAATGGAGATCTGGGATTTAATGAATTTCGTCAAAGTTTACACGTGCAATTTTCACATCTGACAATTTTTTCTATGACAAGTGTATTTGTTCAAAAGCTGGCCCCATTTGCACGAGCAAATAAAAATTTTCATAGAAAAACTTGTCATAAAAATTTGCTCTTGGAACTAGGGCTTTAATTTTAAGAGGGGTAACCGTGAGGGACAATCGTAGAATGGAACTCGATTTAATCTGAAATTAGAAAATTAGAAAGTGAAGAAAATTTTAAAGGACAGATCCCGGGGGGAAGGTTACTTGATCTTCAATAGGACGGGGATATGGATTCCCAGAAAAACGTTTTTGACCCGGAAAAGAGTGCACATCCCGTTAACAAAATATACTAAGTAGCCCCACCCACGGGGGGACAGATGCGCGAATTTATATGACTGCATTTGGTTTTCAAACTGATGTCCAGCTACATTGAAAGAACTATCACGTCGATATGGTGATGTGAAGGTAATGGCGAATGCTTACCTGAAACGTGTGTTAAACTGGCAACCAATCAGATCTGATGATTCCGAGGCTCTTGATGCATTTTCAGTATTCCTTAAAGAATGTAGAACTGCCACTCATTGTACTGGAAGCATGGGTGTTTTGGAATATAGAGATAACCTTGCAACAGATCTTGAAGAAGCTACTACCCTACATGCATGACATTTTCATTTGGGCAATATTTCAGATGAGGTAAAGTCTTTGAGAGTGTGTTGGCTAGGAACAGTTGATTTTCTTGGGTGACTGTATGTACTTAAACGTAATGTTCCCGGTATCTAAAGCGAAACCTAATATCTGCAATAAATCCAGTTTTTAGTAAATCTCGATAAGATTATAAGGGGCAATTCTGTCCTTTTTTGACAATACAGATCTGTCAGGATCCAGAGAAAGAGAAAAAGACTGCTTCAATAAAACTTCAACTACTTCGTCTGACTTCCTCGACTTCCTTGAGTTCTAAAAGAAAAAACCGCTTCAATTGTTTCTACTTCCAATCGCATTTACCATAATAAATCTTTTGAATTGCTTTGTGGAAAGAATCTTAATTCCCGTGCGCATGGAATTCCATTGTTTAAGTAAGTTCGATTGAGCAAAGCTAAGAATCCCCAAAAAAGCGGAAAACCTTACTTTCGCTGCAAACCCTCATTCTCGATCGAATAACCAATTTTATCAATTAGAAACCTAATTTTTCAATATAAGTATCGTTAAAAGTATGATTTGCAACAGAAGTGGATACAACTTGTGTTCAAAAGCTATGGCTCATTTCACATCTTTTGTCATTATTAAGAATACGCAAAACAGGGATTGGTCAGAATACACAGTGGACATAGGATTGAACATTAGATAACAGAAGGAAAGCTGTTTCGTAAACGGGTGAACCTATAAAATGTCTCAAGGAATAATGTTGAGGATACTGGTAATAGCATCAGCTTTGGCTGTTTGTGTGCAAGCTAAATGTCAATCAAAGACATATTACGCTACTACGGTTACCAAGGGACTCCTTTACTATGATTATGATAACAACGAAGACTGCACGTTTAACATTTTACCATACAACGCTTACGCGAGTGGTTACTACTTGGAGATAATATGGAAAACATTTGGAATCACCGGAAATATGCCAAACTGTTTCGACGACTACGTGGAAGTATTCCTCACAAAGTAAGATACCTTATAATGCGTTTTTTATTAATTTAACGAGTGGGTATATTTTTTATGTCTAGTTTTGTCCGAAATGCCGGATTTGCTCTTATGACTGGTTTTAGCTGTATTGCTGATAATATTGGTCTCTTTCGATATATGTCGTATTAGTTTTAACTGGTTGGGTCTTATTTATAATCATCTGCTTATAATAACTGCATTGATCACATTATAACATTGGCTTTTGCTTACTGGATAATAGTAGGGCCAGGAAGCAGCCAGAACTTACCAGCCCCAGAAACGTAGGTGTGGCTATGCGACACATTTGAAGGAACTTGATTTGATTCTTGTCAGGACATGCAAACTCGATATGTGATCATTTCATTGGACAGACAGTAGAAAAAAATCTATTCACTATCAAGCCATTCAATAATTGGCACGAAAAGCTTGACGTTGAAATGATGCTGGTGATGAATATAAAGGTTTTTGAAGACTTAGTATGGTTTACTTGCATGCGATACGTTTATTGTCTGAAGTAGTTTATTTGTAGCCTATCGTCATTCCTAACATCGGCCTAATATATTCGAAAATAAATGTTGTTAATTTGGTGAATAGGTATCGAAAATCAATTGGCAAATACTGCTCGAGCAACACTGGAAAAGAGAAGCTGTTTAATATGTACTCACACGATGGGAATGCGCGAATACACTTCAAATCAGATCATAGTAGCACTGGCAAAGGATTTTATTTCACCTATCAACTTAAAAGTTATGAAAATGTGCTTGGATCATATGGACGTGATGTGTGTTATTAGTGAGTATTGTTTGCAATTGCTGAATTTTATATTCAGAAATGAATTTCGCATATGATGAAGATAATTATGATTATAATGATGAAAAATAATTATAACGATGATGACAATTATTATGTTTATGATGATTAAATCATTCTATCTCTGATTAATTAATCCACTAATTAACTTTTGATATAATTGATATTATTTCTAATTAGTAATGCTGAATCCACGTATTATGGTATATTTTATACATCTGGTTGGCCAAAAGGGTACACAAACGGTAATTGTTGGCACAAATTCATTGTTCCAAAAGGAAAGCAAGCGAGAATCGCAGTCATGGATTTGGACCTCCGAAGACGTTATTCAAGTTGCGATGATAGCAACGACTATTTTCAAATCAGAGGTTCGTTTCTCCTATTTCAATTTTTCATTTTATTTCCAAGCTTTGCCATTTACAAAACTCTCAACAACCTAAATTCTTTTTTATGAAAGACTATGTTTTGCGAAACACAGCGACTCAAAACCTTCGTATTCAAAATCCCATTTTGATTCCAAAGGTTAAAACTTATGGTATTAAATCACTCAGTTTCCAAGGGCCGAAAATCTGAAATTCGCTTCCTGATAAAATTAAAACAGCCCAAAATAATAACCAATTCCATAAAAACAAATGCACGTGTTGTTCATGCAGCAAATCAAGTCCTTCATGCAATCCTTGAAATAGGTTTATGTTAGTCTCAATTAGTGAATGATCACTATTGTAAAAATTAACATTAAACAAACATCCAATACAATGCAATAATGTCTCTTGTATTTTAGAATATATTTCTGAAACGTGAAACTTTCAGATATTTGTTCAAAAGAATATTTACTTAACGTTGTGTAGGGGGGTAGGAGCGATTTCAAAAGTAGGGGTGGGGCACATCGAAAAAGAAGCATTGTTTCCTACTATCATAGTACATAATGCAACATAATTTTTATAGTGAAAACAGGCAGCTATTAGAATAAATATGGACACTTTTTATGATAAAAGGGGCCCTTTTGATACTGGAAAGGAACGTTCTTTAAAGAAAAAGGGCACACTGGCTGCTGCTGTAAAAAAAGTAGGGGTAGCACGTGCCCCCTAGACTATCTCCGTTTCTACGAAACTAACGTTTTGACTAACCTATTGCGAAGTGGGAATGATTTCCATCAATTAGCTGCTATAAACACGCCTTTAACTTGAAATCACTCGTTTCCATGCCAAGAAAATGGAACATTCAGGGTTTGCCGCACTGAACAATCATACAATGTAAGATTTAACTTGTAATTCAGATTCTACTCCCTCCCTCCAGATCTCGTCAACTCTAAAGGTTTGTGCTATAGCCGGAAAATTGCCTGTTGCCTATTGCCCATTGCCTATTGCCCATTGCCTATTGCCCATTGCCTGTTGCCCATTGCCTATTGCCCATTGCCTGTTGTCCATTGCTTGTTGCCCATTGCCTGTTGCCCATTGCTTGTTGTCCATTGCTTGTTGCCCATTGCCTATTGCCCATTGCCTGTTGCCCATTGCCTATTGCCCATTGCCTGTTGCCCATTGCCTGTTGCCCATTGCTTGTTGCCCATTGCTTGTTGCCCATTGCTTGTTGCCCATTGCTTGTTGCCCATTGCTTGTTGCCCATTGCCTGTTGTCCATTGCCCGTTGCCTGTTGTCCATTGCCTGTTGCCCATTGCCTGTTGCCCATTGCCTGTTGCCCATTGCTTGTTGCCCATTGCCTGTTGCCCATTGCCTATTGCCCATTGCCCATTACCCATTGCCCATCGCCATTGCCCATTGCCCATTGCCCATTGCCCATTGCCCGTTGCCCATTGCCCATTGCCCATTGCCCATTGCCCATTGCCCGTTGCCCATTGCCCATTGCCTATAACCTGTCCTGTAATGACCTTACCTTTTTTCTGTCGTTATCATATCATACTATTAGCTCTTATCTGATTCCTTTGTTATAGAGTCTGAAATATCCTACAGTACTTCTCGGTCAATTTTGCGGTATACAAGTGCAAAATCAAGAAAATACTGTGGCACACAATTTCCCATTTACTTCACTGGATCAAAACCTTACGTGTATCTGTTCATCAACAAGCCTGATGGCTCATATCCCTCGTTTTCAAATCGAGGCATGATGACGGGATACATTACTTATGGTAGGTTACATAGGGCTTACTAGTGTTATTTTTTATTCGAAAAGCTTAATTGAAAGGACAAACAACATATGAAGCAAATCACAAAACATTACATTAATAGGGCTGTTCGATTCGAATTGCGTGGAGTAGACTTCTTTTTTTAATTTTCAGACAGGGCCCTTATTGATAACGATAATTACAGTGTTGACAAGGTTACCCTGTATAAATATTGCTCTTATTATGATTATCATATAGACATTTTTTTGCACGCCAAATCTGGCCGTGCAACTCTAGTTTGGTTTTGTTTCAAAGACCAAGTATTTCAATTTATCCTGTTTCGATTCTGATGCTTGTTACCGTTCCAATAATAAGTGTTATTACATTGTTCGTCAGTTAAAGAAGAGCATGCAAGCACCCAACAAGAGACCAAATAAGTTATGTCCATTGGGGATACTAACTGTGATATCTCGCCCTAGGCTTGGTCGGGAATAGCTTGATCAAAACTAATCCTACCCGATTGTTGCGTACCCTTGAACTTTATGAACTGTTAATGGATCAAAGCGAAGGAGCACGTGCATTTGACGTCACATGCCACTGTAAAGGAGCACGTGAAAAATTGCGCAAAAAGTTATGGGAAGCTGACGTCATTGGCTATTGCGCAGGAGCAAGTGACCTTTGACCGTCCTTCAAAAAAATTGGCAGAAAATTTTGTGAAAAAAAATGCTCTTGAACTTGCGCTAGAATGCAGGGCTTCCTGTTTGCCCCTTTTTTTGAAGCCCCGCATTCTAGCGCAGTTTCAAGAGCATTTTTTTTCAAAAGGTTTTGCCAATTTTTTTGAAGGAAAGCCAATGGTCACGTGCTCCTGAGGAACAAGTCCTGGGCCCATGCCATGTTGAAAGGTTAGGTATTCAAAAATAAGGAGATTGAAGTAAGTTGTTGGAAATTTGAAAAGCGATAAAAAAGCAGCAAGGTAACAAATACGATAGGATTAAGATTGCCCATACCGACACCTTGGCAGGAGAATCCTGAAAGCCGAAGGAACTGCGAAGGACAGCCCCCTCCCAAGAAATGGCTAGGGCCCCTGTACCTGTACCCCTGTCCTGTATCAAGGCAGTGTTAAACTAATTTTGTGCTTGACTAAAACGGTACAGCCCTTAATTGACTCGAATGAGACGCGGATTAGTGCTGCCATCTTGCTTTTCTAGGCGAAGGCGTCATACCGAAAGAGCAAGAAAGGAAAAAGGCGGGCACTTCAATTACCATTAAAATAAGTGTTGGTGTTTGTGGAGGTGGTGGTCGTAGCCTTTTTTTGATTATAATTTTTCGCTTTTTGAAAAAGAAATTCTCCTGATTTTCTCAATCAAGACTAGATGAGATTGTGCAGCTGAGATTGAATAATGTTGAGAACAAAACTGTATTTTTAAAATTTTCTGTATTTTCTGAGAATGATTTCATATATTTTCTTTGATAAACCTTTTTGGCTATAATTAAAATAATAATCAAACTCATGATTTTTTAGATTGTGGATTATAATTATCTTATCACATATGACAATCGAAATTATTAAAATCTGATACCACACATTATAATCAAGTTACATTATACAATTCATGTGTCGGAGATTTCAAATCTGTGAATGAAATTTCGATACGAGATCGGGAACCTGTCAAAATCGCCCTCCGAATTCCGATTTTCAGTGAAATTTTCGAAAAAAAACGCTGAGGCAAAAGAGCCTGGATCTAGCTGAGGCGTGACGTAGAAAGAGTCAGAGATATTTTGTTTGAACTGGCTTCTTTCTCAACTTCACTTAAGAATTTCCCGAAGGACAACAGCATTTAATACTTTTGATCATATTTTGTGAAAAGTACAATAAAACTTGACACCTTGCTCTTGTTTGCGAGATCTTTCTTCTTTCGTGACGAAATCGTTACTTCCCACTTGCGGTTTAGGCCTTGTCAAACAATAAGGTGAGAGGCAGCAGGCCTAAAAACTACAGGGTTTTACAAAGCAATATTTACCATGAGATCACCGGCTTTGTTCCATCAAAGCGCCGGCCAAGACGTTTACGCCTTTCTCTTTCTTCCCTTCGTTCTTGATAATAGGCTTCAAGCCATTCTTCGTAAGCCAAAGGCTCGTTCATGTAGGTGGACACTAAATGCCATAACTTATTTGGTGATCGGGTCAGGGTTAGGGTTAAGATTAGGGTTAGAGTTAGGTTTATGGTTAGGGGTGGGGTTAGGGATACGGTTAAGGTTAAGATTAGGATTGTTATTAGGGCCTCTCACCCTATCTCTCACCCTATCTCTAACCCTAATCTTAACCCTAACCCTAACCCGATCACCAAATAGATTATGGCATTTAGTGTCCACCGTCCATGTATGGCCTGACCAAATCGACGCCACTGCCGGCATAACCAAGCCTTCAACGTTCTTCGCTTTGGTCTTCCACGTCGAGTGAGAACTGAGAAGATCTTTCACTGAGTCCTTGATCTTCGGAAATATCGGAAAAGTTGCTGATGTCCGTGATCTTGTTCGAGAATAGAAGGTAATGCGACGTAAACTGGATGGATCCGTGTGTTACGTGCGAATCGTACTGTTGTTCCTGCCTGTGTCTCTCATCGAGTGACTCATTCTACGTCATGATTCAGTTAGTTCCAGGGCTCTATCATTGAGCACTTTTTTGAGAGAGTGCCCATTTTGAGAACTCGAAAAGGGTTGAAGTACAGGGTTGAATCTAAGCGCCCTTTCTCTTAGATTGATACAACAACCAGTTTTGGGGTTGTGTTACGCAGACTTGTGTGCATGTGGACAGATTGCACCCTCTTTTTCCAAATGACACTTATAATAACATTGAAATAACATTATCAGCAGACTGAAAATAGATGGCATGAACATGAGTAGAAACAAAATAATTGTGTAACCTCATTTTGGGTATACACAGTGGACATTTTCTCATTTCCCAGCACAGAAATACAGCGCATTTAAATATGCGAGCACAATGAACAGCATTATCGGGTTTACCATGTGCCACATCTTTTCTTCATCAGATTTAAGGAAACTCATCGATAGTTTCTTCATATTCTATTCATTATCTGTAGACTGAAAATAAAGGTGCGAGCACCATGGAAAATATTATCAAGTCTACAATATGTCACATCTGGTCTTCATTTCATCAGATTTTGGTAAACTCAAAATTTCTTCACGTTCTTTTATTCAGTCGTCGGATGAATCCCATTTTTTGCATTATGTTATACCAATTATCTTTACAAATCAGACCACGATAGAATGTGAGCCAAAGCTTTAGAATCTTCTGTACCTGGGATAGGTAATATGTATCGGTAAATAAATCGCTATCGTTCTTGAATCCATTAAATGAAATGCCTCAAGGATCTGTCCTTCACGCATTTCATTTTCTAGTCTACATTAACGATAAAGAGTCTATAATTCCAAAGTCTTTAAGTTTTTTCTTTCTTTCTGCCGCAATCTGGAATAAGGGCAAAAAAGTAGGAAACAAAAGAGTTAGAGTTGGGCATAGATGTTTCCTAAATAACTACTAAATACGTATCTGTGTGCAAGTGGGAAACATTGGAAGAGGTTTGGAACGAGAGATCGCCAAGGTTTTGATGTGATTAAAAGAGTGGCATTTTATCGGTGCTGCTTGACACAAGAAACAGCTTTGCAGATCGCACTTTGTCGCATTTAATTCGCTTCGGCATTTGGCAGCGTCAATCTGACGTTGACTGTATGCCGAAGATTATTCTCCTACAATATTTTGTGCGCCATTTGCTAACTTTTTTCACCGCCGAGAACGCGCCAACCTAGATAAAAATTTTGTCGAAATGCGTGCTCCAAAGACTCGTTCAGCTCTGCATCAAAACACTGCACCACAATGCTGATGCGCTGATGCGCCAGATAGGATTAGGCTACGCATAGTAATGATGCGCTGCGGAGCCGTAATTCTCTGAGTGCACAAATCAACACTGAGTTGGTCAACATGGACTAAAATGGGTACAGTAGAGAAAATACGGAAATTGTTTATGAGAAGAGGAAACTTACTCGTGCACGGGAAACAATTATTTCTTATATAATGACATAAATTTGCAAATCATCCCCCCCTTATTTATTAGGTGTCCATCAAATTAACGCGGTAGAGAAAAAACTTCTGGTCTTGGAAACAGAGATGAAGAGGTTCGAAGCTAATAGAATTCTAAAAAGAAAACAACCTTATTACCAATAAACGCAATGTTTAAACATGGACGTAGGAAGCATTATAAAAGAAGGGGGGTCACGGGTTTTGAGGGGCACCCTCACAAATCCCCTGAAAAGTGTCAGGGTGACGGTGAATGAATGGGAGACTCGTTAATGTGACTGCTTTTGCTCATTTCATGTAGCAACTAGGAATTTGAAGGCACATTTTAGTTACATGGTTGGCAAAAAAAGGCAACACTGTAAGCCTCAAAGGTGCATTCTATCCAAATTTTTCAAAAGTGGAGGGACACGTGCCCCCTGTGCCCCCCCTTCCCGGTTCCTCCTTCTATGTGTTAAAACATTATCAAAATAGCAAATAAAGAGGAAGTGTGATGCATACCATTTTCGGGAGTTTTGTCTATTTCAGCTTACACCAAGATTATCGAGGGCAATAGTTTAACTGAAGTATCCTCAAACTAATAACATAGATTATCCAACTCACTTGATAATTAATACTCTGACAAGTCTATCCGCAGGAATTAATTTTTAACAGTTAATCAATTATCCCTTTCTCAATGTCAATTAAAGCAATATTTGATTCATCAATGCAACTATCCTTTTTATATTACATCGCATAATGCTGCTGGTATTGTATCAATATGAATTTATTCAAATGTGAGGACAAGTTTTGAGATTCAACACCTCCTCCTTGTTTTGTCATTGGTATTGGATAGCTTTCCTGCCATTGTTTGGCGCCATGAGAAATGCCTTTGTTTCAGTGCAAAAGCACTTTGGCTCGTAATTCCCTTACAAGTCAAATGTAGTACTCAGATAGCCTAAAGGTTTATTAGACTGGACTTCTAAGAATGGCTCCAGTTCCGCAATGATTGCAAAGTTTTGTTCCTAAATTTATCAAAAAATGGTGTCAAGAGCCAGCGCCGCCGAGAGGCTTTTGAAACCCAGGGGCAAAGAGGTTAACAAAATTGAAAACGATCAGATTTGAAAATATACAAAAATCATACTTGATATTAATAATATATTTATTAATTATCATTCTTGTTTCATTTCGAACCAAAACGAAAATAAAGAGTAAGCTGAAAAACCGTAACAAAGTTCTTGGGTGTCGTTTATTGTTAAAAAATTCTTAATTTTTATCAATTATAAGTTTCAAAATTGTTATGAAATTTATTTTTACAAATAGATTTCAGCATTGTATAAAATAAAGCAATATTTTGGCATGTTACGGAAAGCATAAAAAATCTTAAATATGATGTCATAAAAAATCCTAAGACTCCTAAGAGTCCTAAGAGTTGTTTTGCCTGGTTTTAAAATCCGCTGCAGTTAAATCTCCAAAAATATGTTTTCTGCAACCAACTCTATTCACAAACTCATCAGCAATTTCAATTATGCACAGCTCTTCAAGTCTCTCTTTTTGGGCGTGGAGCAACATCAAATGATTGAGCTCTTTGTCAGTTGTGGTTGCCCTTAAAGTAGGTCTTGGTACCTTTTAGGGCTGAAAAAGATATACAGCTGACTGCATTTGTTGCTGACATCACGAGTGCAAGCTTGGCCAGCTTTACAACTTTGTCATGGCCAACAATTTGGATGGCTCTAGGTCATTTATTGTCAATATATCAGTATTGTATTCCATGGATTTTGCAGCATGGTATTTTTTGAGGGGAGCTGTGCTTCTTTACTGAAAAGGTCAAAGTCGTCGACGTAAATTGTGCAGATCTCGTCCAATTCCCTTTCCAAGGTTGCTGCTTGATGGCTTTCAAAAATATTCTCTGCAAATTGATATAATTCTTGAATCGGGCAGATCAAACCTTCTTCTGATACTGCTCGTTATGCTGTCTAGTACTTCAAATTATACGTTTTGTAACGAGTCTTTGGCCTTGATAAGTAATAATAACATTCTGCTTTCCCTTCCTCTAATTTTCAATTCATTTTCATTTCATTTTCATTTCATTTTCATTTCATTTTCATTTCATTTTCATTTCATTTTTATTTCATTTTCATTTCATTTTCATTTCATTTTCATTTCATTTTCATTTCATTTTCATTTCATTTTCATTTCATTTTCGTTTCATTTTCGTTTCATTTTCATTTCATTTTCATTTCATTTTCATTTCATTTTCATTTCATTTTCATTTCATTTTCATTTCATTTTCATTTCATTTTCATTTCATTTTCATTTCATTTTCATTTCATTTTCATTTCATTTTCATTTCATTTTCATTTCATTTTCATTTCATTTTCATTTCATTTTCATTTCATTTTCATTTCATTTTCATTTCATTTTCATTTCATTTTCATTTCATTTTCATTTCATTTTCATTTCATTTTCATTTCATTTTCATTTCATTTTCATTTCATTTTCATTTCATTTTCATTTCATTTTCATTTCATTTTCATTTCATTTTCATTTCATTTTCATTTCATTTTCATTTCATTTTCATTTCATTTTCATTTCATTTTCATTTCATTTTCATTTCATTTTCATTTCATTTTCATTTCATTTTCATTTCATTTTCATTTCATTTTCATTTCATTTTCATTTCATTTTCATTTCATTTTCATTTCATTTTCATTTCATTTTCATTTCATTTTCATTTCATTTTCATTTCATTTTCATTTCATTTTCATTTCATTTTCATTTCATTTTCATTTCATTTTCATTTCATTTTCATTTCATTTTCATTTTCAATTCCATAAAGAGGTTTGCCCTTCAACAGAAGTTGTTTTTCAAGGGGCCCTCTGACAAAGAAATTTATTACAAACTAAAAAGTAAATTTACAAGTTTTGATGGAATTCAACTATAAAACCCTGTTTACAATATTCACAACTTTTCATACAATATTTACGGTGATTTTAAAGCAAAGAAGAAGGGAAGGTGTAAAGGGGCTCGACCAGTCAAGAAAGTTTAATTTTGATGAAAAAATCTGTGTTGGGTATTTTACGTCATAAGTTGTCATATTTAACATAAATTTCGATCAAGAGATTCCTTTCCTTCTTCGGGGTTCTGAAGTTGCTAAAAACTCCATAGATTTGATAAGTGGTTTGCGTTTATGAACAAAATTTTTGTTATTGTTTTGCAATTTTTCATCAATTTCTCCGCGATATTTCCTGCAGTAATTCATGGACAAACTTCAACTATTTGGTATGGGTTGAAAGCCCTATGTTTCAATTTTTGAATGAAGGCTTTTGTTTGACTGTATGAGCTACCTGTGTTCTGTGGTAGTTGCCAAAGCAACGGCACTTTCAACGAATAGATTACGTAATATTTTCCCTTCTTCAAATTTGATTGGTTGATTTGTCTAATTCTCCAATATTATTGGCTGCTTTAGTCACCTGACGAGCATAATGGCGAACGGAAATTAGTGTTGTAAAATCGTCAAGTTCAGTTTCTTCAACTTTGATCAAGGTTATTTCTCTCGCTATCGATCTTTCTTGAATCAAACTTTCGCAGAATGGGAAGAACAAAATTTAGGAGTCGTAATGTTTTCCGTTCCGGCAAGAAGAAGGTGTCAAAGCGCCGAATGAAACAAGAAACATTCGAGTCTCACCGGCCTACGCCCGAGGGAACTCGTCAACAAGTCCAAGCTATCGCGACAAAAAACACAGCCAGTTCGAGAAAGCTTTCGTTATTTGGAGTAGAAATTGCTGATTTTGACTCAGTACCTGTAGAATCGGATTACCATATGAACAAATTCGATGATGATGAGTACATTTTGGTCCAGAGAAGCCAGATTACGAAGCTCATGTCTGACGTTCTTTGCCCCAAGTGTAAAAAGGCCGGTATTCAATTTACACGAAAACCTGAAGATGATCTCGGTTTTTCCGCTAGGATGATAATAGAGTGCTCAAATTGTAAGCTATACAATAGAGCAGAATATTCTTCAAGAAGAATTGGACAGCCAGGAAACTTGAAAAATGCCCCATTTGATGTAAATGCCCGTTCTACTTTGGCTTTCAGAGGAGTGGGTTGTGGGCACTCAGCAATGAAGGAATGGTGTGGGACGATGAATATGTCAACTGTGCTGAGCAAAAATGCCTACACCAATACACATAATAGATTGGAAGAGGCTGCATCAAAGACATTTGAATCTGTTGCACAGAGCACAAGAGAACTCCTAAGAGAAGCATATTCTGAAATAGGTGTCAGTGAAGATGAGAATGGAATTCTTGATGTTGCCGTGTCTTATGACGGAACTTGGCAAAAGCGTGGTCACACCTCTCACAATGGTGCTGCTTGCACTATAGATTTGTTGACTGGACTGCCAATTGACATTGAAGTACTGTCCAACTACTGTGCAAAGTGCTCCATTACCCCAGATGATGTCAAAACTCAGGAATGGGTTGAAAATCATGCACAAGCCTGCTCCAAGAATTTCAATGGTACATCAGGGGCTATGGAGGTAGAGGCAGCAGAGCGTCTTTGGACAAGGTCAATTGAGAAGCATAATGTCAGATACATGACAATGCTTTCTGATGGCGACAGTAAAGCCTTTGATGCTCTGACAGCATTGAATGTTTATGGAGATGAAAAACCCATTGAGAAGGAAGAGTGCACCAACCATGTTTCAAAGCGCATGGGAACAGCATTGAGAAACATGGTTGCTGTTTCCAAAGCACAAAAAAACTCAATTGCTGGTAAAGGGAAACTAACACAAACAAAGATTAAAAAAATTCAGAATTTTTATGGTAAAGCCATAAAGGATTATTCGGATGATGTGAAGCTGTGCAAAAAGAGGATCATGGCAATTTTGTTTCATCTTTCCAGCACAGATGATTCGCCAAAACATGTACACTGCCCTGAGGGGGCAAATTCCTGGTGCTTCTGGCAGCGAGCCAAAGCAAATAGTGACGTGCCTGGTCCACATAAGGATCATGATACTTTACCTCCAGATGTTGGATCAAGATTGGTTCCTGTCTTCCAAAGACTCTCAGATGAGAAATTGCTGCAAAGATGTTCAAGGAAGAAGACACAGAATCCAAATGAATCATTACATCAATTGATTTGGAAGATATGCCCCAAGTCAATATATGTGGGAAGAAGAACCTTGAAAACTGCTGTTGCTCTTGCCGCTTGTCAGTTTTCCATGGGGGCAACTTTCAAGGTTCTTCTTCTCAATGTGTTGGGCATGGAAGCTGGAGAGAATCTAAAAAGATTTTCAAGGGATAAAGATTGTAAAAGAATTAAAATAGCAGAGAAGGCATCATCAGAGGCTGCAAAGAAGCAACGAAAAAAGTTGAAATATGAAAAAATTAAAATTGACCAGAAGGCAAAAAAAGATGAAGGTGAAACATATTGTGCAGGAGCATTTTAGCAACTTTAAATGGAGGACCTTTGAGGACTTAGAACCCCACTTTGCATTCCTATTTGTCTCTATGTAGTCCTCAGCCATTTGCAAGCCACCTACCTCAGATAACTTCAGTATAAACTTAAATTAAAGTTGTGCAATTTTTAAAATGCAGTTTTCTCACAATGTATTTTTCGATCGGGTGCCTTCCTAAGTGTATGCAAATTTTTTTAACCCTTTATACATTATGAGATGTTTATATATCAAAATGGTCGTGAATATATGCAGAATGCAACTATGGTATTTGATTTCTCATGGGCTAAATACCCTCAAGGCAATTGTCCCTCAAAGTTCAAGATACCCAACGATAATTCCCTCATCATAACAGAAACGGGCAAAAAAAATATATCTGTTGAATCTATGTTGAAATAAAGGGCATAGTTGCACTCTCCAATTAATTAGCTACAATTTGATGGGTCACAACCTTATTTCAAAATTGAAACAAAAAAAATTTGCATTCACCAAATAGGTTCTATTGTTTTAATGTTGTCATGGCAACTAATTGAGATAATTAAAATTTAGAAGTAAAATTGAGATCAGGGGGTGAGGTTACATGTATTTGTTGATTTTCATCTTGTTGTGTCATACCTTCTTGGATCTAGGGGCATTCAGTTGGGTTGACTGGTCGAGCCCCTCTTGCTGGCAAGAAGGAAAGATCTTGCTGGCATTTTCCCCCTACGTGGCAGCTCTTCCTTTCTTTTCGATGCACGTTACCAAAGCAGATTAAATGACAAATGGGGGGCAGGGGGCTGTAGCCCAACCGTCGGGAAAACATTCTATGCCTGTCGGGGAATTTTAATGGAAATTGTGTTCTTATGCTCAGAAAGATACCCTCTAATCTGTTTATAGCCCACTCTGTCGGGGAACTTAGTCCCCTCGTAGGACAAATCCTGGGCCAACCCTGTTTGTTTCTCTTGCCATTGCGACACACCTTTCATTGCAAGAGCACCGAATTTGCAAAGCACCGTTTTGTTTGTCAATTTGCTGGGGAAGAATTATTCTCAACTCACAATCAAAAAAGAGAGCAAATGTTGGCATGGTATGGTATGATATGGTATGGTATGGTATGGTATGGTATGGTATGGTATGGTATGGTATGGTATGGTATGGTATGGTATGGTATGGTATGGTATGGTATGGTATGGTATGGTATGGTATGGTATGGTATGGTATGGTATGGTATGGTATGGTAACATTTGAAGAGCCAATATTGACAACGCCGAATCTCTTCTATTTTATTTTTCCATTCTTATCAAATTCTGATAATGTTGTCAAGGCCTAGCTCTTATTCTACCCTGCGATATACTAAATGGCCGCCGACTTAGAACGTAAAATTAACAACATGTGCTATTTACAGAAGGAGTTGACAATCAACACCGAGTGCTATTCTCACATTCGAGGCCATGTTGCTTATTCCCATCCACTCTTTTCCATTTTCCATTCATTTGAAGACCTCAGTCCCTACTTCAAAGTCCATGATGTTGAGCTATGCTCTTGCTGCAATTTGAATGATCCTTCGATGAACAATAATGATGCAGGCTTTTTGACAGATTCACGAGAAAGGTTTCATACGACCATGAATGGATTCGAACCCATGATTTATTAATCTTTACGCAAATAATCTGCCACAAATCTTTCTGAATTTGCACCAACAGACAACGATTTAGGTTGATCACAATACCCAATCCTGCGACTGTAATAAGACGTATTTCCCAAAACAAGACATAGCTACTTTTGATACCTAATCTATTGACTTTTTAACTAATTAAACGATTTTAGAAATATAGGAACAATAATGTCTTGACGTAGTTTTAAAAGTATCCATTAATTTGACCCTATGATGGAATACTTAATTTATTGGGAATTCAATTCTGAGTAATATTAGCAATTTTGGGTAAATTTATTTTATTTAGACCTTAAATTAACTCTTATTATTGGATTTAATGTTAAGCTGATCTTTCATGGATTTGTAAGTCAGATTTAAACATAGAAAAATTTGAACTGCATTTTGAAAAGTTTTACAAATATTGAAATCAGATGCACATATTATATTTTTTGCTGCAGACACAAGGAATGAACCAAGCCTTGACTGATATGCTTCTGAACGATTTTTATTTCGATTTCTACCATATTGTAACGATAAGATGTCAGATGTAAACTACCTGAATTTAGCAAGGTTTACAATTATTTTTTAAGAATATTATTGATATAAATTTTCAAAGTAAATATTATTATTATTATCATTATTATTATTATTATTATTATTTTTATTATCATTATCATTATTATTATTATTATTGTTATTATCATTATTCTAACTAAGCCCAATATGGTCTCTTGCTCAGTCTAACTTGCCCAAAAACATCTTCAATTTTACGGTGAAGTACATAAACAACACTCTCCCTCACCGCAAAAATCTCGCAAAATAGGGTCTGTTGACAACATCTGATTGTTCTTTTTGTCTTATGCCAGAGTCTCTTCTACACATCGTTGCAGGATGCCAATTTTATCTCCAACAGGGACGCTACACTTGGCGCCATGATTCTGTTCTTCAGTTAATTGCCACCACTTTCCAAAGTGTCACAAATGTGACACTATATGCTGATCTTCCTGGCTTTTTAAGTCTTTCGGTGATAACAGGGGACAACCTAGGGCCTGATCTACTGTTATCTTTCCAAAACAAAAGTTTGTACATTTTTGAACTTATTGTTGGCTTTGAAACAAATCTCCAGACGTCAGATTTATAAATCTCTCTTTAAGCACATTAGGTGTTTTCTCCTCTTTGTCTTCCGATTTTGTTGACATGCTCCAAGATTTAAATATAGACAACAACCATAGAAACTACATTTTAAGAAATATCACAAATATCGCGATCAGATGCACATACTACATATTTTGCTGCAGAAACAAGGAATGGAACAAGCCTGAACTGGTAAACTTTTGAACGATCTTTATTTTTTTTTAAATGTTTTGTAACAATTAGTAGTCTACTTAACTTTAGCGAGGTTAACACTTGTATTTTATTGAATGATGATGATAGAAGTTTCAAAAAACAAATTATTATTGATAACCAATGATCCTTCTCTTTAAGTTGACATTCTAGGTTTCCTTTCACTAGCTGCAAACGTTTCGAGTCATTAATGTCTTATAATTTGTCTTTCAGTGTTCATGGTATCTTTAGCTACAACAGCGAATCTTTTCTTCAGATGTAAGACTCCCTTGATATTGACAACACAAACACTATCTCATCCCTAAACTTTCAGCAATCTGTATTCGAACCACTTACTTCATCTTCTGTTGTAGAATAAAGCACGGACAAGCCTAGAACTACTCCAATTTTGAAATTTCTTTCTTTGTTTTATCTGAGTTAGATGTTTTTACACATGTTATTTACTTTTTTACTGCAAACCCAAGCTAACCAATTACAAATTATCACATGTTGAGCCGTACTTTCGATATTGCTGCCCAGTATGGGTATGCGGAATTACGGCACTAGACAAGCTACAGAAATTACAAAACCGTGCTGCCAGAATAGTAACAAATAGACCTTACAACGCTTCTGCGCTTCCTATTATAAGGAAACTGGGCTGGCAGACAGTAAATGATTTGATTGTAGAAGAAACTTTGAAAATGGTATATAAGTGTAAAAATACTCAGTATTCATACAAGCAGAAACCAGTACTCGGGAACTACGAAATACCAAAACCGATCTACGTGTCCCGTTTATACGAACAACATGTGGCCAAAAATGTTTTTCTTTTAGAGGGGTGAAATTATGGAATGGCCTTGATGCAAAACCAAAATTATCTAAAAGTTTCAAACAATTTCAATTCTGTCTCGAAAATTCTAGAGCATAAGGAACCTATTTTATTCCTGCCGATCGACATTATTTTACCTATATAACTTTTACTTTGTTATTCCTATCTTGTATATCGTATATTGTAAATTTTTAAGGAATTATAATTATTTGCACAGGGCAGCTTGTAAAGCAATTTATGTATAATTGATAGCTTTACCCTGGTTAAATAAATTAAAATGAAATGAAAATAAAATGAAATGATTTGTTATTCTATTTCAGGTTGAATATCGATCAAAACTTTCCACCATTATTAATGCACATATTGGTTGGTGAAACACAGCCTTAATGCTTTGAAGAGCAGAGCAATTCTTGCTTATAAGCTATTTCTCGATGAGAAGCCTGGATGTGCTATTGCAGGTTACTGCTACTAAGCAGTGCGTGGGAGACCACACGAGACCAAGGTGTTACCTTGGTACATGAATAATAAAATGGACATAATTGTCCGTGAAAATAAGTCTAAAATCCTTAAAAGCCACATATTTTGCATATAACACTGGTCATGCCAAGAGTCGCTTTTTAGAAATAACCAGATTAAAAGAATTCGAAATTTGACAGTCAAAGTCATTATGTGGTCTAACGGTCGCTTATGAATTTTTTATACGCTGGAGACGAGCTCGGCCTAACAGACTCACTTGTATTTGAAAACAAACTTTTGTCATGCCAAAGTTCTCTCAAGGCGACAATAAGGAAGCAGACACAATCGAAGAAACATCCCAGGAGATTATAAATACAATTCGAATTTTTACTTTTGAATAATTGGGCAGAGCTGCAAGCAGGAATTTTAAACAGTTAAGGTAAGTTTTGTTGGAATAGCAGACGAATTCCTTTACTCGCTGTTGGCAGGTGGAAAATAAGGATCAAGCTGGCAATGCCCTAGTACTGCATTTTAAACAGGTTTCGTCATAGTAAGTTCAAATTTAACTAGATTTGACATTTATACTGCCCAACAGCATATGAAATGCATGGTATCGAGTCACAAATTATTTTTGTCATATTGGGTATGTACAAACTAACGTGTTTCTACTCAAAATGCAAGGCTATCCTTTGCACAGGTTCTCTGTATTCCTAGATCGATGAAATTTGTTTAATTTTTTTCGAGTCTTTGATTTAAAAAATGTTTATGATTTCATAGGTACATTTCTTTCAGAGTAATTTTAGGTAGCCCAAGATACCTTCAATTTTCAAATCAACTGAGCGTCTTACTTTATCCAAAAATAGAATTTGATAAAAAAATCGAGCGAGTAAAATGGTATTGTATGATGCCAGGAAATGTTTTGTGCAATTTAGTAAACACCGTTTCATCAGGCTGTTAAACTGTTAAACTAAACTGAACAAAACTAGAAGAATTCGCAATAATTCGATTAAATATGGCGTTATATTCGGTATTAACATTGTGTTTATATCATTTCGTTGAAATTCAGAGATTCGTAAAAAAACTTCTAGCCCAAATTTGCATAAAACATTATGTGTACACTTTATTATTTTAAGGAGCAATTTTTATATTTAAGGATTAAAAGGCTTCAAAGCTCAAACTGACAAAATTGGTTTCCACAACTCAGGGACGCTTTCATTTTATAGGGCCATATGTTGGCTTTTTCTATCATAATCTGTGGTACCATTGTCCCTAAACCTGGGTTTTTCTACAATTGGTTAATATCGATTTTATGATTAAATCTCACAGAAACTGGTCATGTTAATTTAGTAACACCCTGGCTTATTTGCAAACTCCTTTTTTGATTAACGGCAGGGATGCGGAAAGCATTGAAGGGCGCAGAGGGGGCAGACATTCTTGACCACAAAAAATCCTCTAAAATTGACGAAAATCAAACAAAACTTGTGTCTTATTGAAGTAATGTGATGGTAGACATGCTTTCAATACCAACACGGACATGAGTTGGCAGTCAGCTAATCTGAAGTTTACGAAATGTTGCAAAGCTTGAATTTTTACAGGGAAAAAATCCTCTCTGTCCATTCAAATGTCCATTCCAAGACGATTTGTGCTTTTTTCTGATTGAGCAGGGCACTTCTTGCCCCCTCTGCCCCCCTTGGAAAAGGGCAAGGAGAGCAGCTGCCCTTCTTGCCCCCTCTTTCTGCATCCCTGACAAACGGTTTCGATTAGTTTTATCTGCTTGCACCCACAAGACACAGGTAGATTCAGGCAATATCTATGACTTGATTGGTATGATACGTGGAAAACTGCAGTAGCATAAATATTGAATTTTGGCATCTTTTTGCCAAGCTGTTCTCTCGCTACAACGACAGAGTCAAATAGAAACATTCGATAAAATTTGACTTTGGAATTTCTTGTGGCAAGATGCTAGGAAGCCTTGTATTCAGGTTTATTATAGAGATAGAGGAGAGTCGCGGTTAGATAGCAAGAAATTCTATACAGTGAATGATTGAAAGCTGCTGAACAGGGCCATTGTAATGAGGGGAGAGTGTGAGGGGCGGACCTGACAAACATATTGAATTTTTTTGTCTAAAATGAGTAGATTTTGGTCGTGAAGTGGCATTTTGCCAAAAAAGTTCTAGCCTGTGGGCTTCTAAAATCTAGGGACAGTTTACCACCCCAGGTACCTTCCCTATCAAATTTTTAATCTTAGTCTGAGCATTACTTGACACTGCAACTCTTTTTTCTAAATCTAATGACTCGAAACGTTTCTCCAGAGTTATTTTCTTCAGATTATTACACTTTTCACCTCATGGGTCTTAATGGTGTTCTGCCTTTAATTGTAAACCTATTTTGTAAAATTACTTTATGTTATCTTTGCTCTTCATCATCATCATAATCATCATCATCATCATCATCATCATCATCATCATCATCATATAGCAAGTTTCAATACTCTCTCCATGCTAAATCGCGAGATTTAATGTTCTTAGGACTGTAGATGTACCGGAATTTTGGGTTTGAATCTGATTGGTCAGCTCATAATCACCATAGAGTTCCAACAATGTGTTGTTGGCTTAAAGGGCTATTTCCTCTTTCCCTTTATTGCTGTCACTTGAAATAGAAGCCAATCAAAAGGAGTTGTTCGTTGTTGCTATAGATATAACGAAAGCCATCATCTGATTGGCTTATCTGCGTAAGACAACAATAGATGCAAAAAGGATCTAGTCACAAAAACAGCCTACGGAACAACTTCTTGAATTGATATCTATGGTGATTTTAAAATTAACCAATCAACTGTTAAATGACGAAAAAAGTACGCCACTTGCCTAAACTGATCACATGCAACTTGCTTGCAGAATTCTTTCAACGTCTTTGCAATCCACAATACAACGAACAAACCAGTTAGTTAATGATTGGATGAAATAGTATTCGTAAGTAAAACTCGTGAATAATCCCCTTTTAAGCAGGGAAGATCTTTTCAGATCAGATTTGTCGTATATGTGTAAATAGAGGTTTTATAAAAATATTCAAGGGACACCTATCTTGATTTTGCCGAGGAAGTAAAGTGCTGCGAATGTGTCCGAGAGAGTTCTCACAGAAAGAAGATAGTCGTGATACCAGCAAGCAGAACTATTGGTCAACAACATCAAGACTTTAACTTTTCAATTGCATAGTAGAATAGCTTATTATAAGTAGCACTTCGCATGTGATAGTGATAATCAACTGCTTACGTCAATAATGCGTAAATACAAGATACATTAACGTGCAATCGATATTAAGACATTATTAAACCAACTAACGAACAGCAATAAAGCACGAAGAACAAAAATACGCTTAATAGAATTTTTCAGAGTTTGCTAAGGTCGTAACTAAAGTAAAATTTGCTTGTTTTGAACATTCTGATATGCAGTAGGAATGTCCCACGAATTTCATGATGATATCAAACTTCGAACAGCCTTGGTCAGCAGAAAAGTTTCGAGTTCGTCAAAAATTTGCCGACTCTTGGCATTTGGGGCACTTGGCCACCCTCCTCGCCTCACAAGGAAACGATTCTGAGATGTATGAAGGCGGTTAAAAGCGTCACTTGTCCCAAGAGACCACAATTAAGGTTGAAAAATTGACATTATCCAGAGCTTTGTGGTCTTTCAATTCATAGCATCGTTACTTTTGGAGTAGGACCACGTGACTTTCACGTTTCAAATGTCATTTACGATTGTTTTTATTTCCTTGTGCACAAAGCACAAATAATTAGGCTGTGATTATTGATAAACACAGCATTGCCCACAAAAGCTTGCAAAAATTAGTTTACCTAAACATAGAATTTTAACGAAAATTGTTTAAAGTTGAACGAATTACTTAAAATCGGGGGTCGGCCAAATGATTTTAATCTAGTTAAATTATTTTGCAGAATTGAGGAAAATTGAGCTCATAAATATAGGAGAAACTTTTCGATACTCAAACCTTCGATCAAAATTTTGTATCATAGTGCAAACTAATTTCACACATGTTTTAAATGTGCAAATTCTTTGACGATAGACAAATAGGGAAAATTCGTGAAAAAACTTCTTTTAGCTGACGCGTTCGTGAGCGGCGATTTCAAAACATCTCAAATTTTTTTTCGGTTTCTAGATTTTCTTTCGTACATGCGATTTCTTAAATGCAGTTTAAGAAAAAGCTCATAATAGAAGGTCTTTTGGTCTGGTAATGATTGAAAGAGGCAGCGTTGAACTTGTAAGCGTATTGTTGTAATAAAATGAGGATGAAACTAGCAGATGTTGTAACACGTAGCTGCTCATTATTATAGGAGGAAACAATTGAGGCAGACAAATCCCTATTTTCTATTGAAAATAATTCTAGTTTTATTGACATTTAATTTCTAGCTAAAGCTTTTAAAGCAGCCTTGACAGGTGATATCACGTGGAGAGCGCTGTCAATCAGACGGGGGGTTATCTTCGTAAAATCTGACTCACTTTTTTTGTAAAAGCGTTTGGTTTAGAATCGTGTTATGGAATGAAACAATATTACGGCTATATATTTATCTGCTATGAGGAATATCAGTTAATAAGTCAAAAATAGAATGACTTCTTTCTGGAAGAATATGCACATTCGCGGATCTATGGTAGGAATTAGCAGAGCACTTGTAGCTTTTCTGCTTGGCCTAAAAATATGGATCAAATTGTTAACTTTTTGTAAATGTGCGTGAAAATTTTGAATTTGATTATGAAAACTATTATTCAAGCTCTGTTTAAATGGAAATATCAAATGCTGAACAAAATTTTTGTTTACAATTCTTACCTTAAACTGAAAAGTGTTCAAATGTAAAAGAGAGTAAACGAGTGAAAATTTAGTTCGAAAAAAACAACCAAAGCTAATGGTTTTTGTTTCTTAAAGAAGGTTCTAAAGAGAATTCTGCTTTTAAGTGAAATTTAATTCACAAAAATGTGAGAAAGAACATGGTCCTTACAAACAAAAAACTTCAAACTGCTTCATCTGTAACAATCTTCACAACAAAACTGAAAGAAAATAAAAATAACTGAAAACTTCATCTAGTTTATTGACCATGTATGGAACAGAGCAAAATCTAAAACTGAAAACAGAATAAACGTTTTTAATTTGTATAGTTACCAACAATATTTGTGGTGCACATATATGGCCTAAGCAAAGATATAGTACCGACATTTTGATCGTAAACAATGCTTCCAAAGTTCAAGTGACAACCCCCTGAGCTACAAGATAGTAAGCACAACCCGTTCAGATGTTATCTATTAGCTACCCAAGGCACTGAGTTTCATTTTCCTCTTCATGAAATTTTCTCGTTGCGTGATGTTTTTATGCAAATTGAAATCGCACACATTTGCAGAGGAGGATTGCGTTCTAAATTATCAAAGGTGATTATCTTGTCATTCTAAATAGTCAAGCATTTAGATAACTAAGTGCGTTAAGTCATTTTACAGGTAAACTAATACTTTACCATATTATCTACCTGCAATCAAGGTGTAAAAGGGAGGAGAATACAGAATTTTCGATATATCAATAGTCATTACGTGACCATATACTGGCATTTGCATGTGCTTTCTCAAACTCTTAGCAAACAGTGAGGTTGATTTTGGAATTAAGGAAGGTATGAATTATATTTTAGCAAACATCGCTTTTTAATTTGATATTTATCAAATTTTAAACCATCAACTGACACTTGATGCGTTTAGGAAACAAAATAGGGACCGGAACGAAGAATTTAAACCAAATAACAGGAAAGTACGTTATTATGACAAAGATTGATATACATATATATGTATAGTACAGGTGCAATGTCGGGTATTTTTATGTAATACACAAGCATTCTACGTATTCATTGATAATATTGTTACTTCAAGAAGGAGTGTAACGTGAAAAGGAAAAGAACACAATAAAACTTACTGGCGCACTCAGGCCTGTCATTTCGAAGCTATCTTGATGGAATGATATCGATGACGATGCAGAAGTCTTAGTTCAAATACTTATGATTATCTTAGAAATTTATGTAGTCAAGTAATGAGTTTGATAATAAATCTTTACATAAGCATTCAATAGTAGATCAAATTCTAAAGGCATGGAGTTATTGTACTAACCGTGAAGGAAATTTCCAGTTTTAAATTTTTTTAGCATACACTGGGAATTACCCTTATGGTAAGTATATTAACTTCATGTCAGCCAATGCCAAATTGATATTACAAATTTATATATATATATATTTCATATATATAAATTTATATATATGAAATCAATTAGGCAATGGCTGACATGGAGTATAAATACTAACCATAAGGGTGCTACCCAAAAGTCTCGATCTGGGGATTGAACCCCGTTCGCCGTCACCGGAGTCAGGAAACCAATCCACTATGCCACACAATGCAACATAATGTAATATATTGCTTTTTTATGAAATGATGTGATGTGATATGATGTCATACAGTTCAATGAAATGTAAGAAATGTAATGCTAACCTTTAAGTTCTGTGATGCGACACAACTCCATTAGTAATCTGTTGTTATGTTTTCATATAATGATGTGATGTAGACTATCTCAATGCAGTACAGCAGAGCATTATCTAATGTAATATCTTAATGAACCATGAGATACCGCAAAGCATGATGATCCAATATATCCATTTTATCTTCAGGAATGTATCAAATTGATAAAGGTATGCTCTGCTAGACGAATGCACAATAAAAGGATTGCTGCATCATCCATTTAGTGTCGTGAAGATGTTTTCAAAGTCCAAGTCAATTGAGCTGGGTGGCATTCAACCAGAGTTAGGCCCAAACCCTGACAGTAACCAGCTGAGACGCAAATCGCATGCAGATATTGAAAAACTCAAAAGCAAGGTTGAGCCGAGTGCTAGTAGAAGCAGAAGTCTGCAAACATCGCTGAAAACAGTAGCATTTGAGATTGGGGCCTCTTCCCACGATGTGCTGCATTCCAAAGATACTGAAGGCCGAAATGGAGCAACAAAAGGGGAGAAAACATTGATAACACAAGACACTTTAGATCGAATACGCGAGGTTGAGCTTGAAGATATATTAATGAATGCAAGAAATATCACTGAACCAGACCCGACGTCCAACATGTCATTTTGCCCTAGGCCAGCAAGGGTTATTGAAGGATCCTTTATTCACACGATATCAGTTAAAGAGGTTGATTCTAAAACGGGTGCATTCAGGCACAGAACCATTGAATTATTACGAAAACCTGAAGAAGATTTAGGATTCAGTGTTAGACGAGGTGACGGCTGGGAAAAAGAGGACGGGATTTTCGTGTCGAGAGTCAGCCTTGGAAGCGTTTTCGACAAATTTGAGTTGATGAGAGTCGGAGATGAAATCGTGAAGATAAACCGTATAGACATGAAGAATATGGATGTGCAAGATGTTGTTCGGTTGATGCATATCCCAGAGAAGTTGGCAATCACCATCAAGATCCTAACACCTTTTTCGAAAAAGCGAACGTCCAAAAGCACAATTGCCAACGGCGTGCAAAAACCAACAGGAAATAAAAAGTATGAAGCTCTTGAATCTAACAACTCTAATTCTTCCATCTACAAAATTGCCCATATGAAGATAGGTAGGAATGCCGAGAGCACGAAAAAAGCCCATGAGTCGCGCGATGGGAAAAAGGCTGAAACAAGCGCAAGGGAACAAAAGAAGAAAGAGGAGGATTCCGCTAAAGGAGGGGCACCAGCGACAGGACGATCACCGTACCGAACTGGAGCATCGCAACGTCAATTGTCGCCTATTCGCGAAACTGCATCTGAAGAAAAGGTAAACAGATATGGTAGTGCTCTCAATGTTTCAGGGACAAGGCGGACATCAGTGACTTGGCTGGACCAACGGAGCTTCAACAGTGATCCAGGAAGGTAGACATCTGACATGATTGATGGGATAATCACGTTGTTACGGAGACCTTATTCTTGAAAGTGTCCTTGGAGGGTGCTCCATCCTTCAAGGGAGAATTTTATGTTGGCAGAAACTGGTTGATGCGACTTAAAGCTGAAACGTTATCGAGTTTGCAAGCGAAATTATTTAAAACGCAGCTCAGTATTGACTATTGCTTGCTGCTATATTATGAATTCAAAGGTGTCCATACTGGAGTACTTCATCTCCAAATTGAAACAATAAAATTGAATTTCTTTTGCCTTCTAAGTTTGCCAACGCAGTTCTAACTGATAAAGCAATTATGCATACACTAAGCTCTTAATACAGTTTTTGCGTCACATTTCTTATATGACAGGGAGCGCCAGGCGTGTCCTTAAATGACTGGCAGCCTCTTCTTAGCTTACGTACACGTAATGTGCTAAGGCCAGTCACCTCATGATCTCCCTGGGAACCCTTTTATTGACCCTGGAATGATGGAATGCTGGGTTCTTTCAGAGATACAGACTGGACGAGTTGTTGAGGAAGGCTCCGACGGTGGCCTGAAATTTGAGCCTTCAGGTTCTTTGCCCTGCAATTGAACAACTTGTTTTCTTCACCATTTCCATGTTTATAACCTCAGGACTGTAACAAATGGAAAATATCGATAACTTTAGGAATATGAGATTCACTAAGAACGAAAGAAGTTACGGTCCAATATGCGAAAGCAAATGGTTTACATGAAATACCAAGAAATAACGTGGAGATGGCAATCAATGTTCGTATTGCGCGAAACTGATGTTTATTAAAATGTGCTTCCCCAGTTCTGAAGGGGTTGATAAAATTTCGCACTTTAGAGCAAGTAGATAAGATGCAACGTTTTCAGTATTTTTGCCACAATATTTTTCGAAAAAAAACAAAAAAAAAATCAAATGCCTCCCTGCATTAAATTCAGTGGTGCTTAACTCGAAGACCTTTTGGCGGTAGAAAAACCATTTGAGAGGACTAGGCATTAGAGTATTAAAATTTTCGCTACTGGTAATTAGCTCTTGGACCCATTTTAAGGGGGTTATGTCATTGATGTTGAAACAAAGAAACCCGACAAGTGCTGAACTTCAGATGAACCGATACTGACAACATCAGCCCCTTTGGAATAGAAAATTCTTTTCTCGCTTTAGAACAAGGGCCATATTGGCCCTAGAGGGATGAATGTGTTTGGGGCAAACCAAAAACGCTCGCTCGCAGCAGCATAACACAATTCTCAAGCCAATTCTCTTATGACATAAGCCTCACTGTCGTTTTGGACCTCACTTTCAGGACATGGAATTCAATTCAATAACCAGTTGTTTGAACACATTTGAATTGATAATATTGAAATTCAAATGCTAAAAATACGTTGCAATGTTTTTCATTATGAAATCATCATTCTAGGGACCAATCAACTGTCAAACGTCGTCCTTATATTGTCTGAACAATTTCGGCAGCAAAATTCAGTGGTAAAAAGGGGACATAATTTAGATTTAAAAATACTCCTAGCTCCCATAGCTCCTTTAAATACGCCGTGAAACCGAATTCCCTAACATATTATAGTATATATTCATAGAAAATAACCTTAACCCTTTCGCACCCGGATTTATTTTCATTTAACTGTTAAAACCCATATAAATCTACGCTTTTCAGGGGGATGCATAGTCAATTAAATGAGGTGAAAGTTTAACCTAATATGGAAAAAAAGGCCACCATAGTACTTAAAATATTTTTGTACTTTACCCCCTGAAAAATTATTAAGGGTTAAGTGGGCCTTGGTATAACGAAGGTTGGTTGATAGCAACGCTAACTTATACTAGCATTGCTTCGTTGTGCTTCTGTTGCACAGGTGCAAAAAGCAGTCATTTCATAATTGTGCTCATTCCGTAGCTTTCAATATTCTTCTCTTCTCGGTTCCTATGCTACCTCGCAGAGGATCAAGACTGTCAACTGGCCACTATTGTTAACGTAACTTTTTTTAAAGTTTATTTTAAGTTTTTGCTTATAGTCAAATATCCCCATTCGCAATCACATATGGCAGAGTGCATTCGCAGCCGGCACTCATACCTACGGACCAGGTACCCATTTATACTTCTGGGTAGAGAGAGGGACAATTTAGTGTCAGCATTTTGCCTAAGGATGCTATTCTCATAAATGGACCGGACGACAACCGGTGACGCTAGATCGCTAGTCCTTAACTATCCACATTGACATTAGACAACAACCAGAGTCATGCATCATAAGTGCTTGTAGTTTGTACTTACATTTCGTAAATCAGTCGAGACAATTACGACTTTAAGGAATGTTCTCGGATGAAAAAAAAACGTTCGTTTTTTTGCTTCATTCTCTTCTTCTCAAAAGAAATCTCCTTACTTTTCTATGGTTGCAATTAAAAATCAAGCCAATCGCCTTCCACAGTTCTTAGTACCTGCTTGAACGTACGGTTGATACAATCTCCTTTTTCTGCTGTTATTGACTGTACCATTTATCAATTACAATAAGTATAGGCCATAAGGCAGCATGGGTAAACACTTAACATGCACATTTCCCCTCTATTTTCGTTCATTCACTTAGTACGCCTCCGCGAGACAGAGCTGATGGTGGGTCTACTGCAGTCTCAAACACGTGGTCTATCCGGCTCAGCTCATACACAGGAAGGGATTGCTCAAATGACTTCGTTTTGACCCAATTTCGACATTTATTCCTAATTAAAACTTCATGCTAATGCGAGACGCCCGTGGAAAAAGGCTTACTTTAGCCAATCATATCACTGGAATTAAGGGGGGGGGGAGAAATAAAAAAGGCCTTCCATAGATTTGCAGAATGGCTTTTTTGTCTTTTAAAAACTTGCTGTTTTCATTCGTTAAGGCAGATGATCGCCTGCACCAAGCTGAAAGCAAATGGGTTTGTTAATCGCACCTTGAGGGCTTCATGGCTGCCATTATCCGTTCAGACGCAGTATTATTTTGTATTTTAAGCGCGCTGATTGGTTAATGACAGACGCACACAGAACCACTGATTGGCTACAACAGGCATCAGAACAAATTATTCCCTAAATGAAAAATTATAAGGTTTTATTGCAGGCCATCATAGCATTTTATAAGCTTGCAAATGCGTGATAATATTCAGGTGATCAGAAGTTTTGAACCCGAAATACAATCTAGCAGAGAAATGAAGTGTTGGAGTATGCTCTCTCCTTTTTACATGACTCAATGCTTTCATTAAGCCATGTAAAACTACAGCGAATGACCGAACAACCGCACAGGGCACTCATTGGGAAAATTAACATCACCCCGTGGCACTTATTCGGCAGGGGCGGCTGTTCGACAATCGGCAGTTATTCGGCCATTTGCGGTATTTGAAATAGGTTTTGCGGTACTAATAGTTGAATTGGGTGAGACAGAGTCAACCATAGTTGCAAGAGGCATATACCAAGCAACATTTGGATGAATTAGGTGGTAACTGTCAATCGTTTAGCCCGCTAAACGTGGCCTGAGGAGAAAAAAAAAGTGGCAAATAAGCCTTGGAAAGACAGGAAACTTGGTCTCTCTCATTCCTAGATCAAAGATTCCGGGTTTTCGATGCGAAAAGCGTTGTAATTTTTGAAGATTGGATATGCCATTGTACCTTGCAAAAAAGGCAGTTAAAGGTAAAAGTGCTGAACTAATCAAAAGGATGAACAAAGGATTGATGAAAGGTGACTTCAGTATTCAATTATGATACAATCAATTCTTAAAAACATCTTTGCAATGACATAAATTTAATTAGAAAAGTAATCGTTGATGGGTACGGATACAGGATTTTATAATCAACTAATAAATGATTCCGCAAGTTACGAAATAGGGTTGCATGTGGTAAGGAATTGGATTAGAATCATGGTTAGGTTAAGGAGCAGCGCGGGTTGGAAATTATTTTCTCAAAGCTGTGTTTCGTTACATGGGCGTCTTGGATCTTGGCTTCAAAGAAACTAAGGAAAAGATTGTCTTCTAGGAACCACCATTAATTTCAACGCATAGACCTGGAAGGAACAGGCTATGGGTTTATGACATAATGAGCCTCGCCTCATTGATAAAATAGCGGTACCACGAGAGTATACAACGATATTTGAAAAATTGTATAAATGTTAAACGCTAAAGAAAAGCAAAGACTGTAAAGCATTTTGGAATCAAAGTCTAAGTAAAACGCAGATGGTCCCAACCCCAGGATTTCTAAATAGGTGTTTTGAATTAATACACAGCTCCCTTATCCGTAGCCATGGCGTAAAAATAAAAAATTGGATTGGCTAGCACTACGTTAATAACTTTATTCTGACGACTTTGAATTGAATGTCAAGAAGGGCATGCTTATTACAAAATTTGTAGATCGCTCACGCTTGAGGCTTGACGTGAAATTATGTAAAATCTGATGAAGCTAAAATCTTTACATCTTTGGAGGTATTTCCTAAAACGACTCAAACATCATTCATTGCCAGCATTAAATGTCAGATTCGTCTTTTAATTGACACAATATTTGTCCATCCTAAAAAGATATAAGATACATGATAAAATGTTTTAAAAGGCGTTGAAGGTATGGTTAATAGTAAGTTATTAAGCCAAGGCTATTCTACTGACACTACACTTCGCCAGGTGGCTATGCGCAATCGCATATAGCAAGATGCGGCCACAGAAGGTGCAAGTAACTATGGACCAGGTAGAAAGTGGCACAATTTGTGGCAACTCCCTGCCAAGAATGCCATCCTCATAGGTGGTCAGGCAAACGTTTCGAGCCGGCAACGCTAGTTCCCTATTCCTATCTTTAACCACTTCGCCACAGAGACGGCAATAACACCTGGCGCTTTAGCACAGTTTTACGCATTGGCTAAAACTATTATAGGATTTAACTCCATGACTACCAGTAACAACACCTTAAGGCACACCTAGATACGAGAAATTCCAAAGATGAACCATTAGCGAATTACTTCCTTCTGTTAGTTTTGTGATTATTCCATGCAAATAATTCACTTAATACTTTGTTTATATTTGCAGTTTATGCAAGATGGTGTAACATCTATAAATATTAATGAATGAAATGAAATAAGTGATATTATTCTGTAATTCCTGACAGTCGGTTCTGGGAGAGATTATCATGAATAACCAGCTTATTGCTCCAGCTGCCTGCGCAGAATGATAATAAATGCGAATTTGATCAACAAAGGATGCTTCAAAAGTGGAATGGTTTGGGGCCAAAATCAAACAAGGCGGATAATCCTGAAATAGCCCATTCATGTCTAAAATACAAAAAACTTGATGGTCTAGCAAAATATGGGTGATTTTTAAAGTAATTTTTTTAAACAAAAATGATAATTCATATTGCCCTCGTTCTTGGAGATTAAATAGGCGAGAGGCCTAACCTAAATAGGAACTTAATTACTATTTTATATTCTTAGTTTTAGATTTTGTAAGTTGTATTTTACTGAAAGGATATCATCATTTAAATGAATTATATATATAAAGGGTTAATACAATCTTGATTAGAGGCCCAAATATATCCGGGTTTCATAGGTTAAACAATTTCTCATTTTCAGATTCCTAGTAACAAAATCAAAATTTTTGAGGTGAAGATCATAGCTGATGTCCAATGGATATTTGATTTGCAAGCGTATGCCCATTTTTTACTGTTGTCATCAAACGAATCAAAGCTAAATATTAACATTTTACAGCGATTCTGAGCGCAATCAATCATATAAAATGGCACAATACTGGTAGGTGGGGGGTCTGTACTACAAGTATTATAAGTAGTCCGGCAGAAAATACCAGTTGGCGCTCTAAAACCCCAAGATGTCTTTGCTGGCCCGATGATTCGGAGATTATCCTCGGCATTATTTATAGCACGATCTGCGCTGTTAACAAATTGTTGTGCAGTGGCCGAGTTAAAGTTTGAATTCAGTTCAAAACTGCGCTTTTCAAATGCATTTGACTGGCAATTTCTTATCAACTAATTCACTATGGCAATGATACGCAGTAAACTAAAGCCTTCCTGAATTGTAAAAATATAGAAATATCTGATTGACTTACCTTGGCAGCAATCTTCATAATCATCTTTATTTTGAATACAGTTACTACAAAGGAATTTGACACTGAGTACCATAATATTAGTACATTATCTAGAAGAAGTATCATACGCAGGTGGATTCTAAAACATGTTTGCTAGATTAGGCATCAGAATGGCAAATATAAAATAATCGGATAAAAACTATTTAGCTGAAAATTGAATGGTCGTATTCAAAGCAAGCTAACATTGATTAAATTTCACATGACCTGGGTTTGTCACATGGCAATTCGAATTATTTATACATGATAAATCTTGATATAGAAATGACCGTACCTTCATTGACTGTTTAGTTTCCGCATAAGGCTTTGGGATGGCAGGCGGTGTATCACCTTATCAAAACCAAATAGAACAGAAAATGATTTATAAACATATATAAAATAATTAGCTAAACTATACTGGAAATCTGAACGATATATTTATATGTTAAAAGATATATTTATATGTATGGACTGAAAAAAGGCTAATGCCTTGTAAAACGTTTCTGCTGAAAAAGGCTAATGCCGGAATCTTAACAAAAAGGTATAGATTGTCTTTGAGTCTTTGAGATATCCATAAAAGGGAAAATGTACGAATTAACACCAAATATCAACAATGAGAGGAAACGCCACTCTAATTAAAGCAAAATATCTAAAAATGCTGCACAGATCCACAGGAAAAAATCAATGTCTTAAAGAAAGATAAGAAAAGGGTCATCTGACTGTTTGGCAAAAACCAAGAAATCTACATTGCCAAAAGAAGCATGTTACATTTCATGACAGCACACATAATTTATTACGGTAAAAAGTAATCTAAGGAGTGATTTCAATTGAAACGCTATGAGTCAAAAAACATCAAGTATTAGTAACAAGTAAAAAGGTCTCGATTTTGCTCCGAAAATCGATGCTGTCAGATATAAATTCTTAATTAAAATATTCTTCAGTACTGCAATTCTAAAGTCTTCGAGTAAAAATTTTTCAGTTAAAATCAATAAAAAAATCGACTGCAAAGAAAATGAATGAATCAACGCATCAAGACGATTTTGAGCCCTTTTTGCCAGTAAATAAATATTGCTATCAACATTCTAGAAACATGAAGAATCCTGAGAGACTTAATTGAGGAAGTTTAACAACTTTTTACAAGGGCAATAAAAATGTCACAAATAGGTGGAGTGAAATCATACCTCTGTTACCCAAAAAGTTGCCTTGATGTTGCAATTCGTTCTACAAAATTCAATAAAGCAAACCAGATTAATGCACGGTTTACATTTTACTTATCCACAACAAAAACATAGAGCATGCATATAGGCTTAAAAGATCAGAAAACCTTCCAAGAAGAAAATTTCACTGGAAATTAAAAAGAAAAATTGAAAATTTCATATTTTTGAAAAAAAGACAGAAATTTAGAAAGCATCTAGGAGTTTGGTTCCTGGAAAACATTTTAATCTAACGAAATCCTTAAAAAAGAAAGAAATAACAACGCGAGGATCCTTGAAATACTTTTTTGATTGCAAAAATGAATTGATATTCATGATATGAAACAACCACTCGTAAATCTTAATACGCACGGGTCATTGTAATGACAATGAAACAAGGCCTTGTGATTCGCGGCAAGCAAGGAATCGCAACTTGCCTCTCTTTCCTTCCTCTTGCAAAAATCCCTCAGAAGCATCTTCATTCATGCAATTCTAACATATTCCGTTGCTTTATGAATTATTCTAAAATCGTAAATATCATATTGCACGTTGCCTACAGCAGGCAAAAGTCAGGGGTTTCAAGACGGTTTGGATTTGATAAAAATTCTCTTCCATTGAAAAGAAACGTAAGCTTGCACTCTTGGTTTTGTAATCTGTGAAGCCGTGAATGATAAAATTTATATGTTGTATTCCATCAGCATAAAGTTTATATTAAGAAATACATCTAAGCTGACCATATCTCAAAACGACAAAAAAAGGAAAATGTTAACACGCCGAAAAGATTTTTGTATAAACAATAAGGAAGATGATCTCTTGGCAAATCATAAATATCCTTTTAAAATCAGAAAATAGCATCTTCCTTACATTACATTCACGAAGAGGATTTTCTGAGCCACCTTTAGGATCTGCTTTCTTTCCTTCGATCAAAAGTCTGTGCTGATGATAGGCGAGCTGAAATGCATAAATCTGTTCTTAATATCGGTGAAAAAAGGTTCACTCAATTTTGAACTGCTTTACGAGGCAGCGGTAAGGTGTGATTGATGAATGGAATGTGTTATGGAAATGTGTGATGGGGTTGCTGGAGCTAGAATGGCATTGCAGCGGAAAAGGCAAAGAGACATTGAGCGAATAAAGGGAAAGGAAGTAGGGGTATGAGGAGGTGAAAGAGCGAGTGAGGAGGAGGATAATGATTATGATGACGCATTAAGTTTTACACTTAGGTTAGGATTTTCGCATCATATCTGAGCAGCTACCATTGATCAAGGTAATGTTTTAACCACATCCTGGTAATCTGCAGTACACAAGAACAAAAATGATTTATTTGGGTAGATATCCAATGTCGCAAGATTTCATCACATTCAAGGCTGTTCTGGGAGGGATGCTGGTGCGATTTTTAGGAGGCTCTATCCGGATTTCCAACATAAACATAGTCAATTTAGAGAAGTGTGACATTTTGCAATCCAATCAATAGGACGGTCGGTAATGTATCAATCAACAGTTTCATTGCTATAAGCATGCGTGAAACGTTGTGGCAAACTTATTTTCAGGTTTTAAGATTGTTGAAAATTATCAAAATCAACAGATTTTCTCAAGACAGAAACATCATTATTAGATCCATACCTCAAATGCCTGTCCAATGGTTAAAACTATTTCATCAGCTAATTTCTGAAATGAATTACAACGAGAATGAGCAACATACCAATGACTGACATAAGATATTATTTATTGACGTTGTTTTGTTGCAAGCAATGCACTTATATGGTGGAATCTTTAGCCAAGCATTAAAAAAAAACTTAAGAGATGACCATAATTTCATCTATATACTTTGCAATGTACCCTACCTAACCCTTCCACCCCCGGACGGGCCATATGACCTAATGACAAACACCGTAAAAGATAAATTTTCAGGGGGGAAAATACAAAATATAGTAGATGTTCTGACGGCAGTTTTCTATGATAGTTTACGCTTTCACCTAACTTATTTGACTAAGCTAACCCCTGAAAAGCGTAGTTTTATATGGGCTTTAACAGTTAAATGAAAATGCATCCGGGTGCGAAAGGGCTAATATGACTCCATTCGTGAATAACCATCTGTCAACCCATCTGCCTGCCCCATTTATCTATCCATCTATGACATCTATATTGTCTTCGGAAACCGATAATATAATATAATTTTTATAACGTTTATAACTTCACCATTTAATACTAAAAATATGGAGTAAAACGTCACTTTTTGTCAGATACCCCTTGCGATAATCTTTTAATGTTTTGGTTGCTTCAGAAAGATCCAATCTGTTTCGCAATTTTACAACTACTGTGACGACACATGCGTTTATTACTGTATATGCATAACGCATATAATGCAATGCCAGGTTTTTCTAGCTTGTGTCAGTTCAGACAATCCATTCAATGTTTAGGCTCCATTTGAAAGGTCTAATTTGATTTCAATGTTCACGAAGTATCCAGGTAGTTTTTGACCTTCTTTGTGGCTGTTTCACTTTTCTGATGTATTCTCCAAGGGCTTTCTTGCTAGTGTTTATGCGTGTAACCACGTGAGATGTCCCAGCCATGTACGGCTTCTTGCCCTTATTAGTTTACTCCTTATTAGTTACCTTGTTGTTTGTCATATGTCTCTGCTAATAAATACCGCGGATTTTTTTTAGGTGTTTGTGTTGAAATGTGTCGATGGTGTTTTCTAGCTCGTAAAATATACACTGCAAATAGAAAAACATTGCAAGAACGAAAACATACCAAATTTGATCCTTTGAAAACATGACAATAATGCTTGGATGTGCCAGCATCTTTTGTAATGTAAGCAAACACAGAGAGGTCGTCTGGATCTTGTGCACAATATGAAATGTATCTTATATCATATGAGCTGATTGTCGACTACGAAATGAAGAGAAAACTAATGTTATCTTCATCATAACATCATAAAAACATAAAATCATAACATTATAAAATTATAAAATTATAAAATCATAAAATTATAAAATTATAAAAACTACTACAATTATAATAGAAGGTTCCATAACTTCAAACACTTTTTCTGTTCGGAACAAATAAAGCGGTATAGAAATATGGTTTATTATCATCAATATAACATCCATGTAAAACAGATCCATAAACAATAATTGTAATCAGCAAGTTCATATCACTTTTGCTCAAATTGTTGTGGGTGGAGGTCAGCATTCTTGACTTTGTCCTAGCAGCGGAGTCAGACAAAAAGTCCTTGCAGAAAAGATATCGACACCATACTGCTTATCTTTCGTGCGATTCTTAGAAGCTTTTTGAATTGAAAAGGAAATTTACATACGCTACTTTGTGCGTCAATGAAATCGATCCCCCGGACAGATATTGCTAGTTGAATGGTTGGTACTTTCTGGAGCATTTGACTCGTTGACTACAAGAAAAAATAATCAAGTTATGAATTTTGATAGTTCTTTCGATGTAAAACTTAATCCACCATTGAATGGCAATATCTAAAGGACTCTCTGTTTACCAGAAACACTGAGAAACTGCAAAATACATTTAGATGTATGTTCTTTATTTTCGCAAACAACTGATTTCAGTCCAACAACAAGATAGTTTAACTCTACCTTATATACAAAGTTGAATAAAACATCACGTATATTGAATATATATTCAAAACATATTTATGTCACATCATTTAAAACATGAAATGACGTTTTATCTATCTAATATAGACAAATTTGCACAGAACAGATTATACCTTCATTTTCTTGCAAGCTTCGACAGTGGACTGTGTACCTCTAACCACCATGACAGGATGAGATCCTAAATACTGAAAATAAACCAATGGGCCGTTATTGCGGCTTATATGAAAATTATTAGATGAATGTTTAAGCTAACAAGGATAGACAGAGTTAGAAATTGAAGATAGGGACGGAAACTGGAGACAATATAAGTGGGAAAGAGATATCAACAGGCTACATTAATGAACATGTGAGGAGAAGATAAGAAGGCAATGCTTGTAAACAACATTAAGACATTGCAGTTCAAGGGAAACGTAAGGTAAGAAGACTAGCAGGAATGTTGAACGACTGTTTAAAAGAAGACATGCATGCAGTTGGAGAGGTTGCGGAGGAAGTTGAAGATAGGAAAGCTTGGAGGAGAAAAATCGCAGCGACAAGTGGGATAAACAAGAGAAAGAAGAAAGGAGTATTAAAATGAGTTTTATGATACGGGTGGGACGAAACGAAAATGAAATTAAGCTACTTTTCCAATGGTATCGCGTTGTTCCAATAATGATAAGCGAAGCAGATAAGGAAATTGGAGTTAATAAATGTTAGGTCTATTACGCTATTCAGATAATGTTCTCAATGCGATATCTATTTCAGCTTGCATTGTCGAGAAAAAGTTTGCTATTTCTAGAAGGTGAGGAGAATATAAGGAGGCTGACCAAAATGTAGTATGAAATTTCTATAACAATGCATATCACTTATTCTATATGCACATTTTTCACAATTAAAGAAAAGAGCGAAATAGCAGGCTGTCTACCTTACTTTTAACGAATGCTCGCAGCTGAACTCATTGGTGAAGAATATCAAAAACATCTCAAAAGGCAAGACCATAGGACGATTCTACGTTTGTTTGAGCATAAATATCTACCTGCGTTGGGTAAGTTGCACTTGCATAAAGCAAAGTCTCTGGTTTATGAATCCATTGAAAAGAAGGTTGGTATTTGAGTATTTTCGGACTAGTTGGTGACTTTGGTGAAGCTGGACCCTGTTGATTTCCGTCTTCTTTGATATCCTTTCCAGCCTGCCTTTTTTCCTAATGAAATCAAAAACCTTCAAGCAAATGAAGTAAGTCGTGGCTGTGAAAGAATCTACTAACACAGATATACAGAGGCCCCAGAACGATAGCAGGGTTAAATTGAACTTTAAAAATATATCTGCAAGGGCGGGCGTTTGATGTATATACACAATATCTTTAGCTTTTTCTCTCACTATCAACATTATATTGAATAGACATATACATTAAGTCGCAATTTGGTAAAATGATACACGCATCAATAAACCCAGAACAAGCGTGACTGCTTGCGTAGAAAGTGGCGGATCCTGAACTGTCAATTTCCGTGTGTTCTTAGCAATCCCAGCTCATCCTGACTTTTTTTCCATTAATCAAACTTCAAATTTCCGAACTTTTCATATTAATAATTTACATCGATAACACATGAGGGGTTATAAAACGAAAATACAGCGACTAAGAAGAACAGCGAATGCCAGAGACACTTTTCTTAAACAAAACCATAAACCTGTCTCATAAACTCAACATAACCCCAATCCTGACATCAAGGCAGACTTTATCTTTCACGAATACATACAAAGCCTAGTGCCATGTCTTCTGCTTCTTTCAATAACTGCTTGGCAAGATCCATTGCATCGTCGCCTGAATTTGGATTCGCTTTTCTTGGAGCCTCTGCAGCTGCAAACTTTTGCGACTAAGGAAAGATAAAAAATAAGCAGGAATTGCATCGCAAGGGTGTGAAATCGATATCAAGTCATCTTTCATCGAGGGATCATCTACTAGAAAAAGCAATCTTCTGTGAGGTTTCACAGAGTCATACTAGTCTAGTATGCTTTCAATAGACTTGCTCTAAAATTTAAAATCAAAGTGACATACTGCCTAAAACTTTATATATTTTTCCAAATAAAAGCTGAAAAAAAACAGGATCAGACAATAACAAGTAAGAGAAAAGTAATAAATGATGATGAATTGCAGCTTAATCTTTGACACTCAAATCTCAACATTTAAACCAGCTAAACATCAATACATTTGTAACTAAACATCAATCATATCAAATCTAATCTTAATTCCTAACAACCACCCCATGACATCCGCTCCATCTGGTGCTATGGAAATTGGGCGCAAAGCAATAAGCTATGCAAATTTGTAGCCTTTTCAATTTGAAGAATGTTGTTCAGCACCCTAGTGACCAGGGTTTCTATTGTTCAGCATTAGGAGTCTCCGTCGCTGGTCTGGTAGCCAATGCGAAACAGACTCCAGAATTTGGATGTTTGGATGTTAATTTAGTTGATTTGTATGTGTTGCCATGGGGTAGACATTGTCTTTTGCGCCTCATGGTATAGTCCTTGTAGTATTGTATAGTATAAGAGTATAGTAGAATGTAGCATTATATTGTAACTTCTTATATTGATATATATATATAAAAATGTTGCCATCCAATGGACTTTACACGTTACGAATAATCAAACTTTAATTACCTTATCTACAAGCGCCACAATTATTTATGCTTACGTCTTTAATGAAGTGATAGTTTGAAGATACAGTGACTGCGCTAACTCGACAGAGTTGTTGTTCTACGCAATGTTCAAGTATAGAATCTTGATGCTGAAGTCGACTGGCCAATGTCATAACTGCGACTGCAGCAAAGGTTGATTGCTTGGCAAGGCTCTCCTTCTTTTAAATCTATTGTTGCCACTTAAAGATGCGCCAATCAAAATGCGGCAATCCCTATATTTTTGGCGACTATCAAATTAGGCTACCCAACGGCTATTAAATCAAATTAGGCTACAAAACGATCATTAGAGTTAAGACACTCAATGCGCCGTCGCGTAAATATGCACAGATGATGAATTGCTACTTTCACGAAACGTGACGCAGAATATTTTATTTGATAATAGTTCAAAACAGATCAAAAAACCTTCTGATTGAGGATAAAAAACGATACCTAGCACAATACCTTGGAAGGACAGTTCTTGTTTTATCAAACTTGTAAAATATATGTAGTTTTCTTCTCTTTCGTTTTTAACTTAACTGAAGGGATATTGTGTGCCAATGTATATGCTGTCATGATGTTCAAGGCTACATCGATGATGACATTGACCAGCTACCCCTTGGCTAGATGTCCTGTTGCAATAATAATATAGAATAGCAAGCTATTTTGTCCGACAGTATACCAACGAGTGGTTGACTTACCCATGATACTTTCTCTCGATCATGTTCCGGCCTCCGGCCAAGGGAATATATCATTCTCTTACGATGTCCGTTCAAATGTATCCCAATGACCTATGTATAGGAAAATTATTGCAAGATTAAAGCATATGAGGTACATTCACAACCCTACGAATAATAAGCACTCGAAGTATACATAAGAGATATCCGTTCTTTCATCAAGCAAAACATTGCATTACAATTTACGCTTTCTAGACTAAAATCAAGCCCCAAATGTGTTGATCTTGTGTGAAATGTGTGAAAGAAAAAGAAACGAGTAAAGTAAAGTTTTCTCACAAGCCCTCTTGCAAACAATGAAGGAAACGGTGAATCATTGCCTGAACAACTGTATGGCATAAAAGGATTTTTTCTATTATTCCAAATTATCATCATCATTTTGTGTCATCTGCTCCAAGCAGGTTGACTATCATTGATATCCAGCTACCTCGGACGTCCGCTTTTCTTACACAGCCTACATAACTTTTTTTCTTTCTATAACTGTATATCTGGATGATGATTTAGTTTGAATCGGTGGTTATAATGGTAATTCTAAATACGATTTTGCATAAATAGTTGTCAAGACAAAATAAAATCAACGTACAGTTGTAAGTTCAAACTCCCAAATAGCTCGAACTCGATCCATGTTTTCATATCCATTCATCATAAATCTTGATTCATAATCAGGCAGGTTAATCATTGTCAGCCATTCCAGAACCGTGTCTGGTATTGGGTACTCGCCAACGCCAATTTGCGGCGGACAGGACAAACTCGATGCAGACTTCAAAAGATCTCTGATAAATGAAGTTTTACACATTAAAGTTGATCACTCATAGATGCTGAACAAGATTAAGACAAAGGAAATGTGGTGTCTTTTACGAATGTTAAAGATATGATTGATAAGGGTATTGAGACAAAGACAATCAAAATTTTATTGCGCATATGATCAGGGCTCAAGGCGCAAGTGTCTTTGAAGTCAAAGGAGATGGAAAGAGAGCTAAAGGAAAACGTAGTTAACTTATGCAGAAGGTTTCACATCGTCGGCTGCTGGTAACTCAACTTCGAACGAGCATCTTGATACAGCAGCCGACAGTCAATGATTTTGAGCTTATGTTCGCAAACGCCAGGAACTGATAAGGCATCATAAGATACCATTTGTGCCTTAGGCAAAGACGGTAAATTTTTCCAAATTTCCGCGCAAATGAAGGAAGTTCTTCAAATCAGTTGCTAGATTTTGTTACCTGTTGACCATTCAATTTTTTTGATAAAGAAGTTAAAAATACGTCAGTCGCAAACATCCTCCATCAACCACCACAATTATGTTCATTGTGCAATTATGAGTATAGGTAATAAAAAAATGCCTGGCAACATACTTGATATGATCGGTGTTTTGGATGCCGATTTCACGAAGGTCATCTTCATCTAACAAGTCTCCGCCCTAAGAAATAAAGAGAATGCTGCTAACAAACTGAAAGCCAAGATTCATTTTTCTTTATCTTTGAAAGCCAAAGTTACACAAGTAGTAACATGAAAATGTCGGCAAGTTGCTACTACAAGGCCTGTTTATTCGTTCTTGAAATTATTCAAAAAAATACCATTACATTTGTCAAACAAGACAAAATGAAACGGGGAATTTAAAATCTGAAATTACTTCTTCTGGTACAGTACAGGTAGCCTTCTTTTGAATTACGATTGTTAGTACTGCTCAAAATGAATTAATTACTAACTGAGACCAAAAAACGACTAATTTCGCATGACTGCTGGAGACAAGCGATTTTCTTTTTAGCTAGCAGTGAAGTTAGCGGCCTAGTCATTCAGAAATTTGCAGGAAATTGCAACATATTGACAAACTATATTTTTACAAGAGACGCTATGAATACAAAAATGCAGTGTCAAGTTACACATCGTATCCTATGCAGGTTAAATCTTAAGTAAGAATTCGGGCGAAGCAAAGGTTCGGACTCGAAAGGTGCAAAATTATTGGCTAGATTACCAACTACTTACTATTAACTTATAACCTTAATGCAAGGTTAGCTAAAAAACATTCTTTTATGCTCACTAGTCTAAGTGTACCAGTGACAATGAAAGGGAAAAGATGGTGGTTTAAACTCCGTCGGCATTTTACCAATTTCACATTCCGTCTTAGTCGCTAAGCCTAATCGCATATGGCTGAAAACGGAGCTTATAGCCACAAAAGAGGGGAAAATATGGTGTTAACATTTTGCAAGAATGTGTTATTACCTTAAGCGTAAAAGGGCAGGGACACAGTTGGGAGCCGGCGACGCTGAGATCCTCAGGCCTTCAGCTTAGCTAAAACACCAGAGTGTGCATTCACGCCGATGGGTAAAATGGGAGAAATCTTTCACTTCGTTTGATTTTAATGCCACACTAAGAATTGATGGTTAGTTGGGAATAGGTGCTGCTTAATGATCTGTGGCACATAGGAAATTGGTGATTTAAAATCAGAATGATAACACCTTTACTTGAAACAAATATATTTAAGGCCGCATACTCAGATACAGATCTTCATAACGACCTATTAATAGAGTCATTAGAAAAAGAACAAGCTAAATGAAGAATGTGTAAGGAAATGGCTATACAAGTACAAATAGATCGAAATTTAAAAAAAAATCATTTCCTTCAAGGTTCAATTCAATTCATTTCCTTCAAGGTTCAATTCAATTCAACTCAATTCACTTTCTCCATAATTTACCAAAACCCATTCCCTATTGGTTTGTCTTAAGACAATTTTTCTCAAGTAAAATGTACTTACCATAGAAGTTCAATTGAAATTTCTTGATGAAGCTTCCTTTGTGAATTAAAAATTCGAAATGCGTGAAACGTTGCCGATGAAAGGGCCTTTTGTGCGCAACCGCATGTTGATCCCTCCAACGCAACGTAAGAGGAAGCTAACCGAAAGCTAATAGATTTAATTGAAATAGGGCATGAAACGATCTTACTAGATAGGTGCTGGCTATTAAAGGCTTATTAGAGCTGTGACGGAGTTTTCTGTTTGATGATGGCTGCACAATCGCATTGTTAAAGCACAACTTACGAGAAATCTAATATCATCATAACCATTGGCGACAAAAGATGCTTCATAATGGGAAAGACCATGTTTTGAAAGCCATTCGCCAACTGACAAAGGTATTCCTTGCAAATCTTCAAAAGAAAGATTAGAAATTAGGCATCAAAAATTAGTGAATGAGATCAAAGTTTACAAAAACTAAAGACGAACATGGAGGCAGAAAAACTGATAAAATTGTCTTGATGCAGCATAAAATATATGATAGGGCCATTTGGAAGAGGAATATGGAATTGCAACTTTATCACATTACATTAGTACACGAAGCAGGTGGGAAAGAACAGAAAACGGTTCTGGCGATATCAACAAAATGACGGACATTTACCTTTAGTTACGACATAGCAACTTCAAAGGATCGAAGAAAACACGAAAATAAAGGCACAGTAGCCTCTGTGGATTATACTTTATCATTAAGATCAAAGATCAAAAAACACATTGTTTAATATTACAGTACACCTCACCGTGTTCTGACTATAAATGAAACTTAAAGAATGAAGATAAGCTGAAAAAAAGATTGAAAGAAAGGGTAAAAGTCGAACAGATGGAAATTACCAAAAGGTGTGTCGCAAGAGAGATGCCAGAAGGTCCCTTGGAAGGAAGTAAGCAGAATTTGCATTGATCATTCATCTGAATAATTTTTGCTTCTTCTAGGTACAGAGCTTATTCTCTCGAGGTGTAGTAATTAACGCGTGCGGCTCGTGCTACAAAGGCCTCAGTTGCATTAGGACAGTACATCAGGACAACGTTATGACACAAATTATGTTCCTCTTCAAACAGGTGCATAAATCAGTACCTGCTCCGTAGTTCATCATTTCATGAAGAAGTCCGTCTAAGCAGTAGTGAAAAATGTAAACATCGTGAAGAATATTGGGTAGTTGTTTATATTATAGGAATAGTTATTTATTGTATCAATTAGTTACATCATTGATCAACATTACACATTTACCTTCTTTTTCCTCGAAAGGTTCGCACTGAATAAGATCTTCAAACGAGGAAAATATTTTGTCAATCTGAAAAATAAACAGATGAAACTAGATTTGTTTATGATCTACGTTTTTTATATCAATATCCTTAGGATCGTTTACCTCCTTGTTCAAGTAAATTGCAGAGTAGCTCTGTAAATAGAGAAGTCCATTCATGGCACTTGGAGCTCATTTACCATTGTATAATAATGGAAGAAAACGATATTATTAGAAAAAAAAGTAAGAGAATGGTTACCTTGCTCCATTCGTAGGATTCATTAAGCGTGGCGTTGGATTCTTTAACGGAATCTCGCGTCCGATGTTGCTTTACACCTGAAATACGAGATGATTCTGGTATCTGTTCATTACTTTCGTCGGACATCGAATTGGAAACAGTCGTATGCAAGTCTGTTCCGACATCTTGCAGCGGCTCTATTGGTTTATTACTAATCACAACATTGTCGTAAATACCATCGTCATGTCTGGGGAAATCATCATGGGTTTCATTTGATTGATTTTGATTTCTGAAGTCGTAGTTTTCATAAATAGGCCTGTCGTTTAATGCCTGAGCATTTCTCGAATCAATATTACTTCCCTCCTTTCCAATCATATCAACATTCATAAAATTCCGCAGAGTTCTTATTGCCTCATCCGACGAAGGGGGTGGGAATGCTGGAACTGAATCTCGACTTGATTGAGAGGTCACTGATCCTGACGCATATCTGGACGAGGGGACGGCATCATATGTCGGTGCTTCATTGACTGCACCTTCAGCAGGAGGGAGTGTATCTTCATAAACATTAAGTGTAACAGGTCTTTTGTGCTCTAGAGTGCTCCTCTCTGGAGGTTCTGAAGCAGTGCTTCCAACGGGCGATCGAGTCATTTGTCGCAAGAAACTGTCATTAAAAATATCACCTTGTGTTGCGGAGTCGTCTGGCAAAGGACTTATCGTGCTTTCACCAAAGTTGCTGTCACATCTGCTTTTACGGGGGTATTGCACCAACAAATAATTAGGTTCCGGCTTTTTTTGGTACACTGATACAGACCGGGAGGAATGTTTGATGTCTCTATCTGAAATACAAAATTAAGTGGGCCCCTGACAATCATAAAATAAAGATATAAGAATTCTACAACAAAAATTTCAATCATAGAATTAACTAGCCCGCGTGCAGAATCTAATGTAAGTTGCTCCCTGCAGAATAAATAATGGTTGCAGTTGCTGATGTTGACCAAACGAATGGGAAGATATTGCATTCAAATCGTAGATTTTTGTGAATATTTCGCACGATTCAAGTAAGGTAACTATCACGAATCGCGTCTTCGTATGATGTGGAAACTGAGTATAAAAACGTATCTGGCATTTAACCTTTATTTCGTCACACCATATCGTGTAACACAACTTTTGTTGCTTCAAATTCTGTATCTTCGAGTAGATATATAACAATGTCTTTATAGAATATTGCCAAAACACTGTTCCTACCTTGCATCTCTACATTTGACTAAAATAAAGACAAAAATACGCAGTTAAATGTCAAGATTTTGTATCGCTGACACATGAAATTGATATACAAAGCTTAATTTTCATTAATTGTAAAGACGGTATAACGCAAAACGTATTTGTCCCCAAACGACTTCATGGATTTGATTTCAATATAACAGAGTATGTGTTATCAATATCTCGGAGGATCAACAAGTAATGTCAATCAACCAAAAACCATTTTAGATTCATCATACAAGTTGAAGACACAGTTAGACAGGTGAAAAAAGGTACTTCTTTGTAAAAATAACATTCTATTCTATAGAGGACTTATTCACAAAGTTCAGTTTGGCGGCAAATATACTTAAAAGGTCTCTTTGTGTAAATAATGAATGTAGAGAGACGCTCTCTCATACTCTCAGTTACACAGGATTGGTATTAAGGTTTACCCTGGCCAACAATGTCGCAGAAAAGCTATTATGGCCTATTATGGATCTACATCGCATCTTCACACTCTCTCATAGTCTTTGGCAGCAGTTACACAGGATTGGTATTAAGGTTTACCCTGGCCAACAATGTCACAGAAAAGCTATTATGGCCTATTATGGATCTACATCGCATCTTCACACTCTCTCATAGTCTTTGGCAGCAGTTACACAGGATTGGTATTAAGGTTTACCCTGGCCAACAATGTCGCAGAAAAGCTATTATGGCCTATTATGGATCTACATCGCATCTTCACACTCTCTCATAGTCTTTGGCAGCAGTTACACAGGATTGGTATTAAGGTTTACCCTGGCCAACAATGTCACAGAAAAGCTATTATGGCCTATTATGGATCTACATCGCATCTTCACACTCTCTCATAGTCTTTGGCAGCAGTTACACAGGATTGGTATTAAGGTTTACCCTGGCCAACAATGTCACAGAAAAGCTATTATGGCCTATTATGGATCTACATCGCATCTTCACACTCTCTCATAGTCTTTGGCAGCAGTTACACAGGATTGGTATTAAGGTTTACCCTGGCCAACAATGTCACAGAAAAGCTATTATGGCCTATTATGGATCTACATCGCATCTTCACACTCTCTCATAGTCTTTGGCAGCAGTTACACAGGATTGGTATTAAGGTTTACCCTGGCCAACAATGTCACAGAAAAGCTATTATGGCCTATTATGGATCTACATCGCATCTTCACACTCTCTCATAGTCTTTGGCAGCAGTTACACAGGATTGGTATTAAGGTTTACCCTGGCCAACAATGTCACAGAAAAGCTATTATGGCCTATTATGGATCTACATCGCATCTTCACACTCTCTCATAGTCTTTGGCAGCAGTTACACAGGATTGGTATTAAGGTTTACCCTGGCCAACAATGTCACAGAAAAGCTATTATGGCCTATTATGGATCTACACCGCATCTTCACACTCTCTCATAGTCTTTGGCAGCAGTTACACAGGATTGGTATTAGGGTTTAACCTGGCCAACAATGTCGCAGAAAAGCTATTATGGCCTATTATGGATCTACATCGCATCTTCACACTCTCTTATAGTCTTTGGCAGCAGTTACTTCTGTATATACTTACTTAAATAGTTGTCTTCGTAGCGACATGTAACGCCAAATCGAACACATTAAAAAAGGGGCTGGAAGAGATCCTTTTCACGTTCTGGCGCAAGCAATATTAACATCATATTGCATGCAAAGTATTTACAAAACTTTGCCCTAGGCTTTTGGCAAACACTCTTAAATTTAAGCTGACTTATGCTCAACGAGTCACAAGTCTTCGATGCTTAACACTTAAGCATAATGGAACTTCTCATGTGATAGCTCAATACAGCAATGGAAGATATTAATATACAAGAAGATACATACCCAATTTGGTATCATGCCTAAAAAATAAAAATATACCGAAATAAAACGCAAATCAGAAATACATAATTTATTATCTAAAAACACCAAAAGGAACTACTTGAGGCAAAACTGGAATACGTAGACAAAAATCCATGGGTTAAACAAACCATTTTCTGTCGCCCTAGTTAAAGATTATAGAAAATTAACTTAACTACTGCAATGAGTGCGATATATCGGGAAATCTATTGCCTATAACATCTAGCACTCATTGTAATGTAATCGATGGAAAGCAGCTAGCTCTGTCGGACAAAAATCAGCAATATTGGCCATAAAAGATGATGCATTCCAAGGAAAGCAACAGCTACTCGGGCAAGAATCAACAAAAATATGCTTCAGATTCAAATAAAACATTACTGTTTACCGGTTTGCTAAAAATAGTGCTCAATGCCAAAGAGGCAAAGATATACTAAACTTAATAACAGAACACGACGGTTTAAGTTGAAACTCAAAGTTTCACGCTTGGTGCGATCTTCAGACAACTCCTCAATGATTCAGATACTATATGAAATTCAGATACGATAACATGAAATAAAAACCTTGATTGGTGATGCAGAGAGCCGTAAATAACCACAGGTCGGCTCAGGTTTCTATGTTTTCCATCGCCGTCTGTCTGCTTGTCATAGGTTTATAATGTTTTATTTTTTGTATTGATATTGTTACTCCGAGTTTCAGCTTAGAGGCGAACACCATGTTACTCAACAAACGCAGGTGAGTGTGCATGAAAGAGCATGGTTGCTGCTGATTGCAGATTGAAAGATGAAAGATGAACATTTATCTGCCATTGCAAATAATGCCCGTCATGACATATTCACAGAAATTGTCATCACATCACATGCAAAAGTCTTGCGCACCAAGGTAAATCGACCGATAAATTGCGTTACCGAAAAAAGAATCAGAATCCAAAAAATAGGCTGCCTGAAAATTTTGGATTTGATTTCTAAACCCTCAGTTCTAAACCCAAAATGGAACAGGTCTGTAGTCATGACACCAAGCAAGTTAGAACACGATTAAGCAAAAAGGACACAGAATAACAAATCTCACCGGTTGAGTTTTGCGATGTAATACTGAATGATTTAGATCTCTGTCGAAAAAAAGAATGAACAAAATATTTAAGGCTATAAGAATCTCCTGCCATCGCACCGTTGAGATAAAATCAAGGTATCCCCATGTTTGTTGCTAAAAAAGAATGTTTAATAGGGCAATGGATATTTGCCTGTTCCAAATCTGTTTCAACTTTATGGCAATGAATTCTAACTGATGTGACCACACTTGTGACTCAAGTTCAACCATTTCAATAGATAACATTTACATATTCCTCCAATATTGTTTCAGCAACATTAATAATAATAGTAATAACAATTCTAAAATGGGTAGCCAATAAGAATTTAACTGCAGAGAGAAAAATTCTTTACAACAGAAAAATGTATGGTTCTTTACCTCAGTTTATGTATCATTGCAAGATATAAAAAAGACAGATAACAAAAATTGTGAGTGAGAAAATACCTGTGGAATAGAGTTCATCATCATCTGTGTCTGTTCTGTAACGTGAAATAAATAACATAATAAATATATGTATAATAACGTTTTACGAAGATTTAACTCTTTTTCCTATGATAGAAAATTCTCTATGGTAGCTTTAGAATTTTTCTGCCATAGCTAAGTGGGGGGGGGGGGGGGAATTTTGCTGCTTTTTTGAAATTACGGTTTAAAATTTAAAAAAAGAGAGCAGAAACAAGATATCTATATCATGTATATATATATATATATTTCTGTCAACCACCGCTTTAGTCTCCTGGAATCGTCAAAGTATTTCACATTGAATGTCGACAGAATGAAATTAACAACAATTTTTGTTGCCTGCCTCAGTCTTCGATTGACAACAAATGATCACAAGGGATTTACTCGTGACCAGAGAACCATATTGTTATTGGATAATGCTGCTGATCCATTTTTAGATGATTTTGCCCGTTGGAAATGCAAGTTGTCAACCGTGCAGAAAACCTTAAAAAATTTAGCAATAAACAATCTTAACTCATTCTTTAATAGCGCCGACATGATTCCATTCGTCAGAAATGATAATGCAATCATAAATAATTTAATGAAGGAAAGTAGCTACTAACCGTATATCAATGCACTTATTTCTTGGGATCTTTCGGATGGAAGATCCACCAACAAATCTAGTACTGTGCTCCCATCCTCATTTGTTTCATTTACATTAATACCTGTTGCAAAAGATGGCATTCAATTAAAACTGGATCCTCTAATTTCTAATACTCTCCGTAAAGTTTAGACCCCTAACTTTTATTTTGTACACGATAATCAAATAAGAGCAACTGGAGATAAACGAAAAAGCTGCAGGCAGTGTTAAGTGTAAAGAAAAGCAATAGGATTAATTGAGTAGGAATAACAAGATCCGAAATGAAGTGGTAAGAACTAAAACGAAAGATCAGAAAGGGCAAAGGTTTAATTTGCCGGACTTGTGGCCAGATTGAGCATCGAGTGGGCCAAGTAGGCCAAAATGGCCAAGATCACACCAGAATGGACGCCAAGGCATGGGGAAAGAGCGAGCGAAAGACCAAAGCAACGATTAAGGCATAAGATAGAGTGGAGAGCTGGCAGAGCCTGGACACCAGTGGCACAAAATCGTCGCCCGTGGAAAGACTTTTGGAGGCCAGCAGTGGTGTGAAAGGCTAAAAAGGATGACAGAACGAGCAGCAATTGCTTTTGTTTCTTGATGGCCATAGAGAGGGCAGCCAGTAACAAAAATTCATTCGAAACTGTCCCAACACAGAAAAAGTACATCTATATGATCAGATAATCTAGAGTTTCAAGAGAAAAGGAAGCAATATTTTAGGATGCTGATAAAATTATCTGCATAATGTTTGCCTATTTTTGGTGAATATCCCATTAAAAGTACCTATTTTTTTTAAATAATTCAATTTCACCTAATAAGTTCAATCTAATAGGCACCATGTCCTTGGAATAAGTCTGAATTCCACTGTTAATAGTCGTTTCAATTTGATTAATATAAAAAATTGGCAAAAAAGTGTGTTTCCATTTGTTTTAGTAGTACTTTACTTTTTATAATGTGAATGCAACTTTGTCCTTTCCTCCAATCTTCAGGATGACAACTTCCTGATCATTTAAATCAAAGACTATTTAGTTATTTTACAGATGCAAATCAAATTTCTAACAAAAACAGAAGGAAGGTGAAAATTAAAGAACGGTTACCCTTTTTCAAAAGAAGTTTGACCGCATCTATTTTTCCAAAAAGTGCTGCTTCATGTAAAGCACTTCCGCGTTCGCACTGTCGAGAAAAATGGTTATATAGCAAAACCATAATTTTCTAATTACTGACATCTACTTCACTTCATTTAATTTCATTTCATTCCATTAATTTCTTCTCATTTCATTTCATCCATTTCATTTCATTTCATTTCATTTCATTTCAATTTCATTTTGTTTCAATTTTATTTTATTTTATTTTATTTCATTTTATTTTATTTTATTTTATTTTATTTTATTTTATTTTATTTTATTTTATTTTATTTTATTTATTTTATTTCATTTTATTTTATTTTATTTATTTTATTTCATTTTATTTTATTTTATTTTATTTATTTTATTTTATTTCATTTTATTTTATTTCATTTTATTATTTTATTTTATTTTATTTTATTTTATTTTATTTTATTTTATTTTATTTTATTTTATTTTATTTTATTTTATTTTATTTTATTTTATTTTATTTTATTTTATTTTATTATATTTTATTTTATTTTATTTCATTTCTTTTCATTGATTTCATTTCAATTTCATTTCGTTTCAATTTCATTCCATTTAATTCAATTTCATGTGTACCTACATCACTCCAAGTCTATGTATCTCGTTACGTCTTATCTCAAATTCTTTGGCTAAAATAATGGGCAAATGTCGATCTAATGTAGATCACAATAAACAATAATAGCCTTTTTGGAACACGTTAGATATATACGGTATAAATGGAAGGATAAATGTTTTGAGATTACCATGCAACACTACGAGAAAATCACAAATCCCCATTAATATTTCACAAAACAAGGATAGAAAACAAAAATTTGTAACATTTACCATAACATCAACAGACATTCCAGCATCCAGCAACGCCTCCATGGCGGATGTATGACCATTTCTTGCGGCGAGGTGCAAAGGACTGTGGGATTTACAATGGTCTCGAACTAAACTTTTATCTGATAACACTAAAATTTGAACCTATGATGGACGAAAAATATATACAATTAACGTCAATAAAAGATTTCTTTTGCTTGATATACGATTTGTGTATCAGGGCTGCGTATTGATTTTTGGGCGTCTTTACTTGTTTTTCGTTCATTCTTAAATAAGAACTTCTTTATGGCATTGCGCCATGATAGAAAATACGGGTGCATGCAAATTCTATGAAATGCTTATTTCCTGCAAAATTCTATTGGTTGAACCTACATTAATCACATGACATATCATCGTCTGTTGAGTTTGCAAAACTGTCTGCAAATAGCCAGCAGTCGAAGGCAACCTTGTTTACTTTTTCATCAAATGAATACTTTGAACAGGCTAACAATAAATCTTTGCAGGCAGAGGACACCCCTTTACTATTACCATGAAAGTTTATAACTAGATGAATTAGTTTCCTCGCTAACAAAATAAAAAGCTTTTTAAATTGTTAAAAATTCTTCAACAGGAATTTCGGCATGTTCAAAGCTCTTTGCCGAAAATGGCGACGGTATCGTCAACATAGGGAAAATTTTTAACCCGACCGAAATTCTGTTTTAAAAACAACAGGGTATTTTTTGTCTGATGATTCTCAAAGTATGACGAGTCAAATACTTTCTCAAAGACCAATGGATATCAATAACCAATTGCAGATCAAGAATCATGTGTAAAAATAGAAACAGCACACGTGATTGCTTTTTTGTTTTGACAAAGTCGCATCAAATCATCATTCATTTGGCTGTAGTATCCAGGCGAAAATTTGAACTCATTTCCATATAGATCAAGGTTTGCGCTCAAGTACAAACAATTTCAAAAGCTTATCAATGAGAAGACAATACTGCCTGTTCAATGCACATAAAATTGTGGGCAATATCATTTGGCACAGGTTTTATCATACATACTTTGGGCATAATGTGTTTTGAATGTTAAAGGTGACCGTTTTATTTCTGCGGCGGAATTTTTTCATGCGAATCTTATTTTCTCAGTTTGCACTTTAGTGTGTTATGTGTCCTCCATATTGACATTCATATCGGTACGAAAATTCGAAATATAATATATTAAGTAAAATAAATTTCTTTTAAATACAATATTGTATATCATAATATACGTTAAAGATATTTCTTTTTCAGTCGACATCCTACATTTTCTAATCTAGAGGGAAATGGAAAACATTTTTCAGTCTGCCAATATACGCTGTCGTTTTCATGGAAATTCAAAACACTTGTGATGCTAGAGCTTTGGAGAATTTGTTATTCAATTCTCAGATAATGAAATCCAAACGTTTGCCTACTCAGGAAGTCCACTTTGATGGCAAATGTCGCTTTTTCTACCCACGAATGTGGATATATTATCTTGCAAATCTCAATCTTCAATAAACTTGATGCCTTATCAAAATCTATGTACAGTCATAAAACTTTTCGCTCACCGTCGAAAGTCTTCCATACATAGCAGCGAGGTCAAGAGGAGATTCGCCTTTCTTGTTTCGCATATGAGGATCGGCATGGCACTGTAAGATATTGTTCAAAATTATTTGCAAAATTAAATAACCAAATAACACGCATTTAAAACGATCAATCAGTCACAATTTCAAAATTTTAAAATTGTTAATATAAAAAAATAAATAACTCTTAGAAGAGCTGCCTCATCAGTAGAAAATTAAAAAAAAAATAATTTATTTGTAAGAAATGCAAATCTGATTAGGGTAAGATCAAATGAACACAAGGGAAACTCGGTTAAGCGAAAGTGTTTGCTGGGCTAAAAATCTATGAATATGGGTTAGTCTATGAGCTAGGTAGTGAAACAAATCGCGTTCAATTTTGTCTTCTATCAGAGAATTTCGATATTGCGAAAAGATCAGCTATCAGCTATCTAGATAGAAATTTTAAATCCCTGTTGAAAGCCTATTTAGGCCCTTTAGGTCTACTTAGGTCTACTTAGGCCCTACTTAGGCCCTTTATATAACCGCTTTATGATAATATTACACCATACTACTGCAATGGTTTCATAATGTTTTAGATTAAATAAATTAGAAAATTATATTAGAAAAAACAAACCTCCAGTAGGATCTTAACAACTGGAGCGTGTCCATATTGCGATGCAATGTGCAACGCCGTGTCCAGAGAACTATTCTGTAAAACAAAATGTAATACTTCATCTACAATCGGAATCTAGTACCAAAGCCTTAACATGATCCAAAAAAAATGCGATCTAATGCCCAGCGGCGGAGCTAGGGTCAGAGGATTGGGAGGGGGGGGCAAACCAAATTTGACCGACTAACCGAAAATCTTGGCCAAATAAAAAGGGATTGGGGGCGGTCGCCCTTCTTACCCCCCCCCCCCCTCCACTTGCTCCACCCCTGCTAATGCTCATGGTGAGAATAGATGGTATATTACATACGTAAAAGAAGTCAACAACCATCATGCACAGAACCTAGGTTCAACGGCGGTTCTGGCAAGTCAACAATGCCAGTGCTCTGGTAAAAAGCCATTTTAGCTATGCTGTGCCGTCAAACAACGGGACTTTTAGGGAAGGGATGCTGCTCTGCGCCACTCGGCATGGTCATCATAGGCGAAGCATTAGTTGTTATGGCAACACATACATAAAAACGTAATATCTGGACAACTGGGTAATATCATATTGGCGGCGTGGGCGAGTTGGTAAGGCGCAGGTCTGCGAACTCACGAGCCTAGAGGCACTGGGTTGGAGACCTCAGCTGAACTCTCTCTCCCCACAAAAACCGTGCAGCCAACCCAGCTGTCCATCCTTTCGTGGTCGGTAAATGGGTACTCAGGAGAAATCTTGAGGACACAGGCCTTAGTGCCCCAGGCCCACATCAGCTGATAAGCTGCCAGAAAAACTTAGCCTGGGTTAACAAATAAACAAACAAACAAACAAACAAACAAACAAACAAACAACAAAAATTCTGTCGTTTGAGATGCTACCAAGTGTAAACTTTGCAACTCCAATTGATTCTATTCAATTTTGTAATAATAATGTCTAATTTGTGAGAATGTTCCTGTAAAAACATTAAAAAGTATAAGATGGATGCAAAAGCAATTATACGAGTTCTACACCTGAAATGAAATTAGATTTTTGCAAACCAAACTCGCCAGGATTGAAAGATTTTGCCACTTCAAAAGAATGCATTTTGGCTTCAAAAGTGAGCTTGTTCCGAAGCCTAGGTTTTGCAGTACAAAACCTCGGTCCCCATGGCATGAAAATTTTGTCGTGGAAAGTATTATTATATTTATAAAGGTAAAAAGTATTATTATATTTATAAAGGTAAAAAGTATTATTATATTTATAAAGGTAAAAATAAACATGATAATAAGTAGCAAATTGACATTAAAAAACATCAAACCTGTTCTAGAACGTTGGCTCTTGATGGACCTTGATTGATGAGGACATCGATGACGTCATGGTGGCCATTGAAAGCAGCTAAATGGAGCGGATAATTGCCTGGCAAAAAAGGGCATTCTTCAAAACTGATTCTTAAGTGTGATGAAGAGGAAACAGGTTGTAGTATACGTGTATACAACACAACGTTTATATGTAATATTTGACATTTACACGTGTAGTTGCATTGTAAGAAGTGTGCTTACGGCCAAGGCGGGAGGGCTGGGGATAACAATGCTATCTTACTCTACTTGGCAACTTCCTTGTAAAACAGTTCGCAGTTTCTTAACGCTATTGATCATGTAAACTTCGTTATCTGATTACAGGGAGACAACCCTGACGTAGGCCATTTTCATTAGGTGCACTACAGATGAGAAGATTTAATGACTTTGATAAATAATGGTTAAGTCTGGGACATCTAGGAGGGGCCTGTTAAATGTATAACAGAAAACTATGCTACTTATATTGGTCTTCGGGTCCATACTGAGCATAGAAAAATTACACAATTATATATCCACTAATTCGAGATTTTGCTGTGAATTTTTCAGGAGATTGGGCAAGTTTTTATTTGAAGCTTTGTGTTATACACACTGTCGTTCCATTATGTGCAGCACTCTTGGGTTCCCACAATGCAGGGTATGGCAATGGCGCACACAAGAAAATTCTTAAATGCCTAAGATAGCGTACCTGGGGCGCCCCTCAGATTTGAAGTTTTAATGTTTGTGCCGTGGTACCCATAGTGTAGGGGCGCCACTTACGATTTTTAAACGGTTTTGCGCACTGGCACATGAGGTGCGAGACTGTTGGCATACCAAAGATCACAGGAAAACTATCCAATACCAATGACAAAAAAAGGAGGAGGTGTTGAATCTCAAAACTTGTCCTCACATTTGAATAAATTCATATTGATAAAATACCGGCAGCATTATGCGATGTAATATAAAAAGGATAGTTGCATTGATGAATCAAATATTGCTTTAATTGACATTGAGAAAGGGATATTTGATTAACTATAAAAGATTGATTCCTGTGGATAGATTTGTCAGAGTATTAATTATCAAATGAGTTGGATAATCTATGTTATTAGTTTGAGGATACTTCAGTTAAACTATTGCCCTCGATAATCTTGGTGTAAGCTGATGTAGACATAACTCCTGAAAATGGTATGCATCACAATACTTCTTTCATTTTTACAAAAAGGGTTTTATATTGGGCTATCACCAGCATCTATGTTCTATGGCCAGGAGACCTTTGCACACAAAGTAGGCGTAACATCCATTAGATGCAGAAAACTTGGAAAATTTGCCGTAAAATACCCCCATAAAGAACCAAATATTGCTTATTTTTGAAGAAAGATCGTGCCGTGGGTGTCAGGTATATTTTTGCTAAATGCTGAGACCCAGTGTTTCACTATTAATGGCTTTCACGATCATCAATGGCTTTCACTATTAATGGCTGCGACAATGCATACATTCAGTAATCTAAATACAAGTAAAATATGAAGCATACGATACATTTTTTCTAGAAAAATAATCTAGGGGGGTAACATCCCCCCCCCCCCCCACCAAAGCCAAAGTGCTATTTGAAACAATCTCTCGGTCACAAACAGGTCATTTACATCCCTAGGTCCTTGGTATTTTGCTTTTGGCTAAAAAAACACAGGCTGTGGTTGGATAAAGGCTAGACAGCATATGCAGAAACTGCTCAATGAAGCAGTTGACACACGAATAACAGAGAATCTATACGAGTATTGGCTGCAAATGAATGAAACCGGCTTTATAGTTCTTGATGCTTTCAGTTATATACATTTTTTTAAATCGAACAGTTCCTTAGGGATTTCGCTTTTAGTAGTATAAGTTCTTCAAATATTTCGGCCTTCTGTATGTAGGTTCCTTATACAAAAAATAAAGCGTATACGTGATGAAGATAAACAATGGGGTGGTTTTGGAACGCCACAATGGCGGTGGAGCCAGCGTCTTAACTGTTTTGCTGTTGTTAGTGCTTAAAACAGTTGGTAAAGTAAAAATAATATTTTTTCGTTCAAAAGGGGAGGGGGGGGGCGATGGCTCTCATAGCTCCCTCCTGGCTACATCCCTGTCTATTAAAACATATAAGAGTTTTTTATTTATATTCCTAGTTGTTTTCAAATGTACGCATCTATACTAAAGTATGCAATCTTGATAACAAAGACGACCAACATATAAGACTTTGAGCCAACTTAGCAAAACTCGTGAGGCTACAAAAGCAAATGAAAACCATCTCCTGTAAAGAGGAGTATATTAATTATAGTAGGTGTTTCTTCGCTTCTTCATGTTTTCATATATTTGAATTTTAATAGCTAGGTATAAAAAATGGAACCAGACTTTGAAGTATTTACTCAGTGATTCGCGCTAAATGCGACCAGAACCTAGCGTGTTATTTTGAGTAACAACTTCCGAATCATGTTCGATTTGCAGTATATAGTCCGCCCTGCCTTTATGACATAGAGCACTGTAAAACAGACGGGAAAAAGGTCATTTTCATGAATGTTAATAGCTGTTGTTAAACACGTTTCAATGAATTTCTCTTGCCACGTGCGTAGCGTAGAGTTTTTCTTTTTATCTTTCCTTTTCAGTTAGCTTATTGTGTTGTTTTGCCCCAGCTGGAGGCATGAATAAAATGCCTTTTTATGATGATAATGTTGATGTGGAAATGAACAGTTTTCCTCGATCGCTTCTCTCAATTTGACAGCCAACAGAGTTAATTCAATCGGCAATCCTTAAACAGCTGCTTTGTTTGTTCCTTCTTTCCAAAATAAATTATAAATACTCATGAAGTTGTCTGAAGTTCGCATCAAGCGTGAAACTTTAAGTTAAACCGTCGTGTTCTGTTATCATGTTTAGTACAGCCTGCCTCTATGGCATTGTGCACTATTTTTACCAGACCGGTAAACAGTAATTTTCATTCAATACCAAGTCAGACGTCTAGCAACTGGTCTTCAGATCAGTGATCAGATTCGCGATTTCTCAGTGTCCTCGGCTGCCAAGAGATGACTGCGTTTTAGACATATCATTTGTGACGCAAATTACTTTAACAGATTTTAGCTTAACATCAAAATGAGGAGATTTCCAAAGATGCATGGCGGACATCAAGTCACATCTTTTAAAAATATCCAATTGCTTACACCTTGCCATCACACAATGGCATAGTTGGTCACACGAAATGCCAACCAAGGATAATAGAAGGGAAGCGGTACAGGAGGCGGTTTCGTCCTATTGAATTGGCCAAGGGCATGAATCAGGGGTCGCGAGAGATGTGACACCCAAAATAATTTCAACACTCGGGCCCACCTGATATTTGACTGCGATGAAATCGGTCCCAATCTGGTTCTAAATTTGAATTATTTCTGTTTTTACTATTTCTTAATTAATATTGTTCCAATTAATTAACAAAATGTTATCCTTTTTAATTGATAAAAACTGCATTTCGCAAAAATTCGGTCCTTTGAAAGCACATCCCTTAAAATATATACCCCTGGGATTGGCCCAAATTTTTTTTATCATCAAATTTTAGGTCTTCCTATCAGAAGATGTGCTACATATTTCTAAAAATCGGATTGGCCTGTTCTAAATGACTGGATTTCTGTTAAGGTATTAGTCAAAATCAGAAAATATAAGATCTGGCTGCTCCTGGCGGTATAAAGGCAGGAGGTTGCGATGTGCATGGAAGTGTTGTGCAGACGTTAGGAATAAAAAAGGGAAAAAGGTGTCGTTAAATGATAATGTTACCAATGAAGTTGATATTTAATATCATTATGGTTACTGTCGATTGTCATTATTGTCATTTCATTTTTCACATATGTTACTATCTTCTATTCTTTTTTCCTTTTACGATTTTAAATTGTTTTTGATTTGAAACCAGGCTGGCCAGAAAGTTTCCATTGTTACAGATTTATGATGGATAACAAATACCACAAATCTCCATATCTAACCGTTCCAAAAAAATCTTCCAGTGCACTCCCTTCATTCCTCGTTATAGAAATAAAGAAAAGCCCGAATATTTACTCTAATAATTAACTATATTGCATTCTTACTCTGCAAAAGTACGTATGATGGGCCGAAATATCAATACATTCACTTGAAGCTTTTTTCATTTTTCATCCAAATGAAACCCAGCAGAACTGACTATTATATCTACACATATAAGACACGTCAATACCAACTACTTGTAGCATGTAGACGAAGCTTCAGAGGATACACTTTGGGGGGTACAAGACTCAGGGCCGTCGAGAGCCAGTGCGGGCCCCGGGGTATTTAATTGCATCGGGCCCCAGGGAACAATCAAATTTGTCATTGAATAAAACTTTTGCAGGCCTGGGGCCCCGGACCTCCGACCCCGCCTACCCAAACTCTCGACGGTCCTGCTGGGTCTTCCGGACAATGGGTTGTGACTTTAGGGCGAGGTAATCATCATAAGGAAGGCCCGTCGGAACGAAATTGATATTGGGTGGAGGGGTTGCGAGCGAAGTGAGGAGAAATTTTTGTTAAGACCAAGCCCTTTAGATCGCTGGAAAACCGCCCTTTCTGCACAAATTACACGATTCAAATGATGAAAAAATAGTGATATCTAGATCTCCTATTGACGAGGAACGCTATCTAATGTCTTTATCAGTTTAAATGTTGCTCTTTATAGCATTTTTCAACAAATTAAGGAACAAACATTGAATTTCTATCTCTTCTATTATGAGTGATGAATTTCCTTAACAGCAGAACACTTATTTCTTTATGACAAACTTATTTCTATGAACTTTTGCACGTTTTATTGAAAATACGCAAAAAGCAAAACAAACAAAGAAAGTCGAAAAATTTCACCCTATACAAACAAAATCTTTGCTGTGCTAAAGACACAAGGATGGAGGTACGGTGCCCCATGTACCGCCTTTAGAAATACACCTGACTTGCAGTGTAAATCTGATGACCTTTTGCCCTTTCTCACAATGGATGGCTTAGTGTAATGCATCATCCTATGCTGATGATATATCAATTGAACAACTGTCACAAAAAATTAATCTTGACAGCCCAGATAAAAATGTTAATTCATATCTGACTTTAATTGTTTATTCACTTTTCATCTATATCACTGATAATAACACCAAAGGATTCCCAGGTGATTAATCTTGTCACTCAATTGCAAGAAAAAAACCAACATAATGATGATTTTTTGTTAATTTATTCTACATTAGTTGGTTTATCAATTTTCCCGAAGTTTGAGGTGGCTTAGCTGTCAAAAAAACAATATTGTTAATATCAACGTCAATATTGTTAATGTTAACAATATTGTCATTATTTGTGAATGCCTTCCAATAACCATTCATTGCAACCAAAACTGGCATATTCTAATTCAATGCACATGATTTTTGCTGACTTATTCATTGGCTCTTCAACCAAACTCAAAAGCAGATCAATAGCCCAGCAAATTGCCCAAGGCTTCACAGAATGCACTTTCCCTCTTCTGAGAATTGATAAACAATTGAATAACCAAGACCAAGTATCAACCTTCATAAAAAAGGTTTCATCTGCAGCTTAAACAAAACTGTTTAACAGGAGCAAAGGCATCACAATACAAAGAGGTGTGCAACAAAGATAAAGTACAATGCTATTACCTGATGCATCTGGGATGTTGGCAGAAGCGTCGTTTTGTAATAGAAGAATGGCTGCTTGGCTGAAATAGATAAGAGAAAGATGAGATTAGTCTGCAAGAGTTGGCGTGTATCTCACAAAAGCTTTATGGTAGAAACAACATCTCATCTATGAAATGAAAGTTAAAAAGGTAATGACATATGTTTGAATGAATTAAATTGAATTAAATTGAATTAAATTGAATTAAATTGAATTAAATAATCTGACCATAATATGCAGAGAAGCAATCATGACAAATCTCAAATCTGAAAGCACATTTTCATTCCTATGACAGTAAAAAAGAGCTGGCAAGGTGCAACAAATCAAAACTTATTGTTTTGAAACCTCTCTTCAAAACTGTTTTAAAAATCTTTGCATTTTATAGTATATAAAACTGGTTATAAGCTTGCTTGCTTACTTGCTTGCTTGCTTTCATGAAATTATTCATGGTTTACTTAAAATGCCAAAGGAAAATACATTTTTTAATATTAGCACAACAGTTAATACAATTGGATAGCCCAAGCTAAAGAATTCTGGTGTTTTTGGTCCTGCATATAAAAAGACAGAAAAAAGGTACTCTTGTGTCAATATGGATAAATTTTCCTATTCACTTTACTTGAAACTGCTTGAAGGGCAATATGTTAAAATGGAACAATAAACTTTGGATACAAAGCAAACAAGAGTACATGTGCAAAAAAGCATATTCCGTACCTTTTTCCATTCAAAGCAGCCAAATGCAAAGCAGTGTTTCCATGTTCATCTTGACAATTGATGTTTAAACCTTTCCTCAAACTAAAACAAACAGAGAGCAGTAAATAAAAAATATGTTAACCAATTTTTTGAATACAATGATGAAAAGCTACTTGAAAGCATCCTAATGCCTTAGAAACACAGACATTCTTTAATCCTGGGTATGAATTAGTTTCCCAATTTAGATCTTGCTAGGCTCTCTGTCTCTTTATTTGCACAAAGTACACCCTAATCAGGAGTCTAGTTTACAATCAGTTAAATCAAACAAACATTATGAAATTAAACAATATATACAAATTATTAACCAAGCAATGATAGATCAAGAATATGCTCTCCTGGTTTTTAATAGGAACAAAGTAAGAGGTTATCTTTCCATGTATGATATCCGCAATGAATCTTCTCAAGGATATGCTATGAGTCCTTTGGGATTGGTTCTCATTTACATTGCAAGATAAATTTGCTTGGTCTAATTTGTGCAATCTTATCTTCTAATGCATGGCTGAAAACAATTTCAAATCTTTTAAGAGTGAAATTAATCAGGACATAGGAGAATTTTTCCCCTAAAATACTTTGATGACCTTGCTCAAGGTGGCATTTTACCTTGTTAAAGAGGAGGGACCTTACAAGCACACATGGTGCAAAAGGGTTGTGATTGATTGTAAGGCAGGAGTGGCTTAAATCTGACAGAGTTCCATCTACAAAATTCCCTTTCAATCTAATTCTCTCATCAATTATCTCTTATTCATCTAATTCTCTCATCAATTATCTCTTATTCATCTAATGTTCATTGTTGTACTCTAAAAATGTTCAAAGTAAGTTGATATTGGCTTAATTGTTGATAAACTTAGTAGTAAAATAGACTTGAACATGAATACTATGCATCGTCATAGCTAAGCTAAACTCAAATGAATATAACTAGCTACGCGATTATTCAAAACTTCAGTTCAATGCACTAAATTTCATCTGGTTTTCAAAGCAGCCGTTTTAACGTACCAACATGCTGCTTCTATGCGGCCTAGCTGGCCTAAAGAAATTCCTCTGCATACAAAAACATACTAACGTAATCCTATCAAAATTTGCCAGTAACGTTTTACAACTATTATTACTTGATATTGTATGTCAAGTAATTTACAGGACTTTTTGGCATATAGATAAGTTTAAATATTAGAAAAAAAAACTGAACTGAACTGGCTGAATTACAGTTGCAGCTCTAAATTATTGGCAATACGATATTTGACACGAACGTAGACGTTTGAAAAACAATGCCTTTGACGAACCTTGACATAATTGAGCTCTTTTTTCCCGAGAGCAGGCTCTCGAGTTTTGCAATGTTGCCATCCCTTGCTGCCTCGCGTAGTTCCTGTTCCCTCCCCATATCATGAAAGCAGGCCTACGGCGTAAATTTGATGCACATCTGATAGAGAAGAAAATATTTGCAAATTTCAGTCACTTTATAATAAATTACTTTTGCCGTGCACGAGTAAGATTCCTTTTCTCATAAACAATTTCCGTATTTTCTCTACCGTAACCATTTTAGTCCAAGTTGACTAACTCAGTGTTGATTTGTGCACTCAGAGAATTGCGGCTCCGCAGCGCATCAGTACAATGCGTAGCCTTTCTCTCAGTCATACAATCGCCAAAGCGAATTAAATGCGACAAAAGTGTGATCTTTGATGTTTCTGGTGATGTTTCTTGTGTACAGCCGCACCAAAAAACTGCCTCAAAAGTATACTGTAGCTAGCATACCAGGGAAGCCTATGAATTGTTAAAAGACCCAGTGGAAAAACCAAGACCACCTCGATAGGAACCATCATAAAGAATTTTAGAGAGCTTGGCGTAAGATAGAAAAACAAAGAAAACACAAATTAAAAGTATAGAGGGTGCGGTTACGACGAACGTCGGAGAATGTATCTGATGAAGGTGATCTTCAACTCAGCCTGTGTATGCACGAGATGATCGTTGACGAGATGCACGAGATGCACGAGACGTTCGCACGACACGTACTACAATTGCTAATGCACCGTATCTGCGAATCAGTTTTCTATTTTATCATCACTCAATTAGTCTCTCATCTCTTTCAGTCACAGGGTCTATGATCAAAATCTCTCTTAGCTTCTTATTTTCTAATAGATACATTTAATATTTTGATTTATTATTTGTTATCGTTGGAGAATATTAATTTGATCTATTGATTCCTTACGTGGATTTACAGCACAAATACTCGTGCTTTACCTTTTCTTAAAACTCGTTTTCTTGGCCTCAGAAGACAAGCTGAGCTCTTTTTGTTTCCTATTTTTTTGCCCTCATTTCAAAGTTAATGCTTCCCTTGCCTCGGAGTCTACCAGGAGTTCGTAATTGTGTCCAAGCATTTGCCTATTGATTGTTTGGAAGGAGTTGCATCGTTCATATGTTAATGAAATGAGAGAGACAGAATGCTAGAGCATGGAGATGAAGCTTATATGCAGCAAAAACATTAACAATATGATAAATAATCATTAATTATTATCTGTTTATTATTCTAGGAACACCTACGATTATGCGAGGAGCGGATTCATGGGGGGTTCAAAGGGTTACACAAACCACTCAGGGACGGTGAGCTAGCATTTACGCACTCGTTACTGAGTTGAATTGAAAATATGACTCTACGCTGCTCTGAATCAACTTCTGTTTTTAGCGTCGTTGATGTTTTCGAAGAAGGACGTGATGAAGCATGACGCGGCATTTTTATCAGTCGCAACCCTTTCAAAATAGCGCACATCGTTCATTTTCATCATCTTCAAAGTCTTATCTCTGTTTGACCATCTGACTAGGTTGCGACGAAACCTTGTTCATGCTTCATTAGTAGCCTTTGTGTTTGGTTTGTTTTCTATGTTGTGAAACAATAGAATCGTGGTCATTCGAACACGTTCAACACTGAGTGGGTTGCGCGAGGGTTAAATATGTGTCCAAGAAGCGAGAGGGAGAAATACAGTCGTGTAGGTCTAAAGAATGATGTTGCTGTCTATCCAGGGAAACTTTCTGTAAACCAGTCGGGGAAATAGCTGTGTCCGCCCCTGTTTATGCGTTTTGCCTTATCTCCATTGATTCTCACATTGTTCCCGTTACATCCCCGGTACTTACTAAGCCATTGTTAAAGCGGCCAATAGGAATCGCCTACTGCTGTCACTGACCACTGCTTATTGCATTTATTTTAATGCTTTTTTCCTCCAAATCTGAATTTTTTCACATTTCACAAAGTTGATGTGCTGGCAGCTGGGCTGAATGTAGAGCAATATATGAGTATAATAACGAAGCATCTGCTGTGTACAGTCATTAGGATGGGAAACCGTAGGTAATCCAGTGATTATTTCATCCTTTTATAACGTTCGATCAGTTTCTAACTCAGATGAGCTTTATACACAACTGCAATCTCCGCCACATAAGCTCGATGATGTTATCGGACTTTGAGTACCAAATGGTTTTTGAGATTTGCATTACAAGTCAGGTCCCTGGTAAAGCTAGAGAGTTATGAAGAATCGGCAGCGATTTTCTGGCCAGTTTTAGAATATCTCAATTGCTTCCCACCGCTGTTACAACGAAAATCATATTGTTGAGAGTTTGACAGTATTAATGCACTGAAGTAGCTGTAGCTAAATTCTCTACTGTTTCACTTATTCATAGGCATGGAACCCATCACCAAAGGTTAAGCTCCAGCGGCGTGGATGGACCATGGTTTAAGGGATGGGGCAAGCATTAATGATTTCCCTACACAATCTTCCTAACGCATCAACTAGACGTGTGAAACCAAAATATTCCAAAGGAGCCGATAACTTTTTTGACAGGTGGCAAATCCCCACCACCCTTGACGTCCCTCCGCCCCCTTGATGCAGCAAAGTAAGTTGAATAATCAAGTGGACGAGAGTGACCCCCCCCCCTGACTGCTGCACATTTCCCTTGAATACTAAAGCAAAGGGGCTCTGGGAATTTGCTATATAGGTAGAGAGCAAAATCACCTGCCACAGACAACACGATGGTATACCTTAATTCCCTCGCCGTACATTTCGTCTTCATCTTCATACGATGAACACGACAAATTCTACAAGTCAGATTTCGTGCACTCCCAACTTGACAGGAAACTTCGCCATTGTGTTGCTGTTCTTGGTTTTGCCATGTCACTTTCTCGTCGGAAAAATTCTCGCGTTCAACCTTCGATTTGAAAACCCTCGTCACATTATCCTGTTTTGTCTTTCAGTATCAGATTCTCTACAGATAAGCATTACCGCGTTTACAATAATAGTTTCGAAGATTGGAGATTTTCAAAGTGGGACACAAGCGTGCGATGGCCTTCGCTTTACGTTATACTTCAACACCACCCTCACCTATATTGTATCGAGTTTGAGTCTGGTGGCACTTTCAATCGAAAGATACATTGCCTGTTTCCACAGTTATCGAATTTATGAATTGCTAACTAACAAGAGAATCATTACATCATTGGTGGCATTTTGGATATGTGGTGTTATATTTGGCGGAATCGCATGCATTCCTAGCTCGCATGGCAATGGGCAGCCGATTCTCGCTACCTCAGAGTATTTTGATGAAATATTTGTTTTCGTTACATTTTCAGTATCTCTTGTACTCATTGTTGTTCAGTCATTACTATATTATTTAAGCAGAAAGAAGTTGAATCGTGTACAGCCTGGTTCGTCATTCTCGAATGATAATGAAGCTGAAATCCAGAGAAAGCGACAGATCAAAGTAGCGATTGTTGCAAGTGCTGTAGTTGCATCTCATTCAATCTGCATGCTGCCTGGGGCTTGTCTCGTCGCCGCCCATCGATTTGCCCAAATTTTAGTGCCAAGTTTCTGGAACCGAATATTGACAGTTTTTATGGGAATGCTTAACACCTTTCTAAATCCTTTCATTTATGGTTTGGGAATGGTAGACACAAGAGAAGCAATCATAAAAGAATTGAGAAAAATAAAAAGGTTTGTCCTTATAAAACTTGGCTTGAAGGATGAACTTGACACTTAGATGGACATGCATAACAGCTCTCCTGCCGGCGTTTTAATGTCTGGAAAATCACGTCTCCTGGTCTCTCAAATCTTCGACTGGTCATGTCGGTTTATTTTGGTTTTATTAATCATGTTGGCTACATAACTGTCTGTGATACTACTAGGATATTTTCAAATATGTAAACTTTTTGTCAAGCAAGACATAATGTCAGTGTGTGACTTGGTAAACTAGCTTAAACTTAAAACTCAGTTTTACTCGAACACATATGTATAAAGTGTATTGTTTATGGCAAAAATATGAACATGCTTTATGTCGTACTCCAGGTTTAGAGCTTGATAGGAAATTTGGCTTGCAAAAATCCCTCTTTGCCCTTACGAAACTGGAAAAGCACTCATTGCGTAGCTGATATCTGTCCTGCGGTGCCTATTTTTGTTCCGCTAGAATATGATAGATTTTATTGTTGCTTAAGGGGTAGGGGGGGGGAAGGGGGTTGTGAGAACTGCATTACAAACAATGGCAATAGATGATAATCTTCTCTTAAAGACTGCTTGGATCCTAGTTCAATCCAGCCCTGTTATTATGAAGTATTGCACTACAATTTTGATGCTGCAAAAAATAAAATACAGATTCTGACTTAGTCCAATTGAGCTAAATAGACTTTAGTAGCCAAAACTTTTCAAGGCAGGTATACATTGAGACCATTAAAAGTAGCTTTGGCTGCTTAACTTCGTTGTATTGCTTGGAAACCTCTCGTTTTCACGCTTTTTTTTTTAAATTTACGTGACGTTACTCAATTACTGCTACTGGTCATAGCAAGGTTGGGTATCAAGATAAGCTGTTTTAAGGTAGGGACCTAAACTTTTGTTTTGGCTCGCAAAATATTCAGATTGCTCGGAACTATGATATTTGATAAGTATGGTTAGCCTCTGATGAATCTCTCTTTCGCGTCCTTGTGAGAAGACAATCTTCAAGCAACTTAACGCCTGCTTCAACGACCTTACTGCCTCTGTAGTATGGTGACGAAGCCCTTTCTGCTGCTAAAATACGAGTAATGCAATACATGATCATATAAATATCTTCTAGTCAATTTTATCTGGTATACCTGCCGCATTGCGTTTTTCCTCACCTCCATTAATTGTCATAATCTTCCCATTTGACCTCCGGTATTTGCTAGGCCATTGCAAAAGTGGCCAATAGGGATCGTTAGCTGCTGTCATTAACCACTGTTTATTGAACATATTTTAAAGCTCATTTCGTCCAAATCTGATTTATTGTCACATCTCACACAGTTGATGTGCTAGCAAGTGGACTGACTGTAGATCGAGCTTTTTAGAGGAAAAAAAAAGCATCTGCCAAGTACAATCATTAGGATGGAAAACAGCAGATTATCCACTGCTTATTTCGCCTTCACTCAGTTTCTAACTCAGAAAAGCATGATAGACAACTGCAATCTCCGTCACCAACGCTAGCTATATGTCATCGAACTCTGAGTACAAAATTTTAAATCTTCATTATGAGTCGTGTCTTTAGTAAGGTTGTAGAGTTTTGGTGAGTTGACAATGACAGGGTGGTTCAGTTTTCGAATGTCGCATCTTTTTTAAAGCTGTTACTAGAAAAAAAGTCATACAATTTAAACTATGACAGCTGTTGGGAAAACCCCGCGTATGCATAACATTTTATTACACTCGTGACATACTTTTAATTTTAGCAGCAGAATAGAATCCGTTTTCATGCATAAGTGATCATTATTAAAACTTGTGACCTGTGACTCATAGCGAACTTTGTCCTTTCACGTGAACTATGGCATTAGTCATTAAGTAATGTAAAATTTTATTGGACTGATTAATACGTATACTTTAATCTCATTCGCTGGTTAATTTGTAATAGCTTGTAGATATAAGCTAACGAGTTTACCCTCCCCGTCCCCCATTTTACAGTGACGTCTTCTTTACAACAATTGTTACATATCAAAGATTGATGCAAATTGAGTGCAACATGCAGGCAAATGTGCGACCAATTAGTTCTAACAATGACCTAAGATGTCCATTTGATTAAAAAATGTACGTCTCTTTTTTTTTAATATATAAAAGAATAATTTAAAACTACAACTTAATCTACAAATACAAGTTAAGTATATGGGTTGAGAGCAAATGCAAATTCTTAACATCATAACGTCTCTTTGTCGAGATGTCAGGCAAAATTTTCATTTGAAGACTGATTTAATGCAAAAGTGGAACATTGAGAGTGGAAAGCTTTCTTTCGAAGTAATATAGCTTATGAGAAGACCTTTTCTCTTAATTTGACCCACCCCTTCCTACCAGCAATTGTAATAGGACAAGTATTATCACATGTTTAAGCGTTTGCTGCAATCAGTGACAACTTGCTTATAACCTATATTCATGTTTATCTTACGATTATCTTTTCCTATTCTCATTTATGTCACATTTCCCACAATTAATGTGCAAGCAGCTGGGCTGCCTGGAGAGTGAAATAAGATGCAAATGACGATGCATCTGCCCACACAATCATTATGATGGAGAACAGCAGATAATCCACTGCTTATTTCGCCCTAACTCAGATGAGCGGTAGAGCAACTGGAATCTCCGTCAGAGGAGCTCGTCATCTCCCACGAAGCTTTAAGCTTTAAGTACCAAATGAAGTTGAAAAGCTACATTGTAATTCAGGTCCCTAGCTATTATAAGTCAAGTCTCTACAGACGGCAATTGAGTTCTTTGAGTGAGAGGGGGGGGGGAGGGAGGAAAGAGCCTTGAATTAGCCGAGAAGTTTAGAGATAAGGGGCGTTGTCCTTCTTAACTTTTAATCGACCACACCTTTTTACAGCCTTCCTTTTTAATGGCCATGCCCATCTTGTGACCAGGCCGTTTTTGCAATACAGAAAAAAAACCCTTTGCGCAATATTTCAATGCAGCAACTCTCAGAAGGAATTATTTTCAAATACATTACAGCTCAAACGCTACTGAAAGCCTAAGAAATTAACCCGTAACCAATAGTTTTTGTCCATTGTAACAGAACCCGTGTCCTATCAGAAACTGAATCAGATTGCTCTCTCCTGTTCCCAGATCAAACTCTTCGACTTTTATGGAATTTTTCCGAGGCAATTGCCCACCCCCTTCAACCCCCCTCTCCAAAATTTCCGGCTTTGCTGCAATCTTTCCTTTACATCGTCTCGCAAACTCATACAAGTAATGCTGTAATAATAATGAAAATTATAAACATATAACAGATTTTAGATGGGAAACCCATATTAGTTTATCTAAATAAAGAAATATTCTTTACAACGGGGCCCAATGTCTAAAAAGTAACCTAAAAAACGAGATATCCAAGGGGTCGATTGAACATGAAAATAGCTTTAACAAGTTTGGAGACAACTTATTTTACCATTTCTCAATTTGATTTACCAGCATTCTTGTTTATCTTTCTTTGTAGTTCACAATAATTGGGAGAAAGAAAGAAAGAAAGAAAGAAAGAAAGAAAGAAAGAAAGAAAGAAAGAAAGAAAGAAAGAAAGAAAGAAAGAAAGAAAGAAAGAAAGAAAGAAAGAAAGAAAGAAAGAAAGAAAGAAAGAAAGAAAGAAAGAAAGAAAGAAAGAAAGAAAGAAAGAAAGAAAGAAAGAAAGAAAGAAAGAAAGAAAGAAAGAAAGAAAGAAAGAAAGAAAGAAAGAAAGAAAGAAAGAAAGAAAGAAAGAAATCCTAACAATTGTTGGATCATTTGGCCACCCGTTGCAACAATAAACCAACATCATCCTAACAATTGTTGGGCCTATGTTGGGTCAATGTTGGATCATTTGGCCACCCCTTGCAACAATAAACCAACATCATCCTAACAATTGTTGGATCACTTGGCCACCCCTTGCAACAATAAACCAACATCATCCTAACAATTGTTGGATCACTTGGCCACCCCTTGCAACAATAAACCAACATCATCCTAACAATTGTTGAGTCTATGTTGGGTCAATGTTGGATGGTTTGGCAAGGGCTTAACACAACCTAAAACTGGTTATTGTATTGACCCAAGAGAAAGGGCGCTTAGCTTCAACCTTGTAGTGCACCAGTCCGCATAACCTTCTTATAACTATATAATCCATTCTTTTCAGCACTTTTGATGCTTTAATGACATTATTGTTAATCTAATTTTGTAGTCGCTTAGTAAGTCCATGGAACATATTTACGCTATCAGCAGTTTATATTTTCAATCAGAAGTATTGAAAATGCTAGCAATAAGTACGACGACAAAGAGAGACATTTCAATCAGGTTGTTTTTCTTAATATCTTTACCAACTTTAAAGGGGCAGTTGCACGTGCGTACCCGCAGGACACAGAGCAACAGCCGTACTGAGTTGCTTGGGCTAAGCAGCGCAAATTTTTTCATAGCTTGACGAAGTATCCACTTGCATCGCCGCCACAAATACCCTATGAAAGGTAAATCTTCAAGAGAATTGGAAAAGAGGGATAACTGCTTCAAGCCACATATTTTCTTTTTAAGTATGGCGCCTTCGCCACCGAAAAGAAGGCATGCGAAATTGTCAATTGCTGCCTCAAAGAAACGAAACACGACGACGAAAGTTTGGCAGGCAAATTATCGAAGAATCAGGCAGAATTTGAAAGTTATGCATGCATGGAAAAAAAAATTTAAAATAGGGCTGTTTCTTTAAACACAGCAGCTTTGCTGCTCATCTTCTCTCTCTTGAAATAGGGCGGCGAAGAGACCATAAAACTGTTGTTTTGTTTATCTAGGCCAGTTTAAGGCCTCAGGCCAAAATCAAAACAAATACTTTTGTTTTTATTCTCAGCCACTGCAGCCATATCGCTCAATCAAGGTGAATAGCAATTGACAACAAAGCAAGGAAAAACCAACAACGGGGCGGAAAGGTCTTTCACGTAAGAATCCTCTTGGGCTTCGCCTCCATAACAATAGATTATCTTTCATGGTGATAAAATGAAATTTTATCAGAGTTAATTTAACGAAGAAAACCTGTTATATGCGCATCTCTCGAGTATTGAATGTAATGAAGCGGTTGGTGTATTGCCTCTTGGTACGTTTATTCCCGCCTTCTTGCTTATAAAGGTGTTTGTTAAGATTGAATGTGGATCTCGTTTGGTTTAACCAAATGATTCAGGGCCTAAACAGCTGGCTTGCCTAGTTTTTGCGTCCCTTGGGACAAGAGTACTATTTATATTCCCAGGCATGGGAGGGGCATCACTTGCTAATTTAAACGTGTTACGTTTTGCTTCCAATTTTCCCTTCCCCTCCCATCCCCTTTTCTAGTGTTGTTTGATAGGTATCTAATTGTTCGTTTAAATTTATTTTGACAATCAGTTATTCTCGTTTCAGATTTGTTTACCTTTCCTTGGTTATCGAATCATTTGGGCAGTCTTTTGGAGTATATCGGGTCCTACCCCCCTTTTTTCTTTCTTCTCATTTAACTTGGGTTTTTTCATCAATCAATTTCAAGATATAGTATTTAACTTCAGTCTTATTCTTGCTTTCATACCTTAGGCTTTGCCGAATTAATCGGTTTTAAATCTAAGGTAGGACAGGTGCATCGGCTTATTAGTGAGAAAAGAAAGCTTTTCTTGTCCATTCCCTGCCCAGAAATCAACTTTGCTTGTATTTTGGTTTATAAAATTCATTTGTTTGTAAGTTTTTGGGGGAATAAGTGAGCGTATTGAGCCGATGCACCAACGGCCATTCGCGCTCCCTGTGATGAGGAAAGTGCAGCCTCGAGACCTGATTTTGTGAGGGTTATGGCTAACAATTCTGAGGGAGATTTTCTTATCTGGTTGCAGTTGCCCTTCATAGTATTTTCTGAGTAAAAATTAAATGCGCATACACCGACTACCATGAAAACAGAAACCCGCAGAAACGCCCTTCACGCGCTTTCAGTGCAACTGCCCCTTTAATCTTTAATCTTGAGAACCGGTAATCTAAATGATAAGCCAAAACTGGAGACATAACCGTGGGACATAAACTATTGGACTTAAATTAAAATGCAGTGTATTGTACTTCTAGTTGAAGCCAAAGAGTAGAGATTGGAGGCGTGCAGAAACATCAGGGACTTAGTCGCTTTTAAGTCTCTCAAGGTACCTTTTAAGTTTCTTGTCATGCTGTTGGAGCTCATTAACCAATTCTCTCTAAAAAGAAGGATTCTTTTTTTCGTTAGTTTCCGTACGTTAAGTGACCAACGAAAACAACTTTGCTAAAACTCTTTGCGATTAGGCCCCATGGGGCTAGCTGGAGCAAGGAAGCTTGATGTGCAGCTCCCTCCCGCCCTCTGCTTTCTAGCAGGAAAATAATGTCGAAGGCTTGTATTTCCAATCGCAATGAACAAGGACATGAATAGTGAAAGAACTGTGAAACGGCTCGCCTCTACGCAGTGACCGCAGAGCGGTCTTAAAGTGGAGGGGCTGATCGAGCCGAAAAGGTGGTCCGGGGGAACACTCGGAAAATTTTTTTAGACCACGGCTCTTAAAAGGTCGGAAAAAGCCCTTTCAAAAAATGCTTTGCTTCATTACGTCCTTGTTAATATACAACAGTTCGGTTCAGAAAATATTTCAGTTGAAAATGCCACATTTGTAATAGCTTTCAGGACTACCTTTAAAAAAGTGGAGGGGCTGTAGCCTCTGTTAGCCCAATGGCTGCGCGGTGCCTGCCTCTACGCCAATTGCAATTGAAGTTGGTGTATCCAAACACAATTTGGAGCTGATCGCAAATGTCAAGAGGCCTATCTTTAAAGAGTCTTCAAAGATGTCAGCTACAGGGTATGACAACATAGTATAATAGTAGGTATAATGTTACTTGATAATGATATGTAATATCAACAATTTAATTCAACTATTGCAATAGATAATCAAGGCGATATAGCAGTTTGGAAGAAGGTTAGGAAGCTCGATCCATGGAGCCCCAAATTTAAAATTAGCTAAATCGCTACAAACTTCAACCTATCGAAACGATTTAAATGAAGAACGTAAAAAAGTGATTTATCGTAACAGCTAACCAGAGCTCCAATTTTTTAGGTACTATTTTTGATGAATGATATATACTCTATTTTCAAAATTTATTTAGTCTGATGATAATGATAAGAATACAATGATCGCTGAATCATGAATGATAATTTCTAAAGTATAGCTTCAAAAAACTATATTATAGCAAAAATGGTTTATCAATGAAAATACTTAAACTCATTTTCTGAGAATACAGAAAATGCAAAAAACTGTTGAGTTACCATCCTCTTAGGTCTCTCTGGTCTTTACTCAAATGATTAGCTGAATTTCTTTTTCAAGCACCAAATAAACAGCCCCAAGAAAATGAAACCACCAACACCAACACCAACACCAACTTATAAGAAACTTTGCTTGAATTCCCTTTCTTTTCTTCTTTAATGTCCGCTATATTGCTTGCGTCTAGAAGAGGAAGAATTCCTCAGTTACCCGCATATTCATGCCAGTCATAAGGGTTTAGTCAGGGACGCCCAAGAAAATTTTCGAGTGAGGGGGTTAAGACGATTTGCGAGTCCATTTTTGGGCGTGGTCACTGAATTTAATGTTTGTGCTCCTTAGAAGTCAATAATGGTCTAGACATGGCCAAGCTTTGTGATGGGGATAATGGCCAATAGATAGGCCTAGGTCAAATAGCCCCGTGTGTAGGTCGATTATAAACTTAACTAAACATAGCAGCAAAACAGTGCGGGGCTACGCCCCTTAAGGGCTTAAGCGTGCCTGTTTGTTTTCTAAATTGAGCAGTTATTCAATCACAAAGTTAATATTTTATTTCCTTGGGGATAGGGGTATAGCAACAGGGGCCTGGGTGAATGGGTGATTTCCCTTACCGTAGGAGACTGCCCTTAACAGCTCCTTCGGGTATAAGGATTCTCGTGGCCCTACTCTTTTTGGATGGCTCATGGAGGTCAGCTCACTCTTGTGGCTGGGTGCGTCGCTGGACTCCATTAAAAATTAAACAACAGAAGTATTTCTTACTGCAAATGTTGCCTGTCATTGAATGTAAGATAGAGATTTTTGATGTCGTTCATTCTTTCATTTTCCCCCATCCCGTATTAAATGTAAAATTTCTTGGATGTCACCGTTTTTCGAATAAACTTCGATGACCTAATCTTTCAACAAGGCATTGGCCTAGAGCCTGTTCATTTGTCTCTCAGGCTGAGAGCTCTCTTGGAACAATGCGCAAAAGTGATTCATTTGCCTTACTACAGCCATGACTGACTAGAAAATCTAGGAGAGTGGGTCTGTTATTAACATTAAACGTCTTAGGCATTGAAAATATTGAAAAAGGGGTACATTTGCAAAACATCGCATCGAGTCTCTTTGAAAAGAATCACAACGTAAACAAGTATCAGTAGCAACGAGAAAGGAAGAAAGCGATTAATTATTATTATTATTATTATTATTATTATTATTATTATTATTATTATTATTATTATTATTATTATTATTATTATTATTATTATTACTATAATTATTATTATTATTATTATTATTATTATTATTATTATTATTATTATCATTATCATTATCATTATTATTATTATTATTATTATTATTATTATTATTATTATTATTATTATTATTATCATTATTATTATTATTATTATTATTATCATTATTATTATCACTATCATTATCATTATTATTATTATTATTATTATTATTATTATTATTATTATTATTATTATTATTATTATTATTATTATTATTATTATTATTACTATTATTATTATTATTATTATCATTATTATTATCATTATCATTATCATTATCATTATCATTATTATTATTATTATTATTATTATTATTATTATTATTATTATTATTATTATTATTATTATTATTGTTATTATTATTATTATTATTATTATTATTATTATTATTATTATTATTATTATTATTATTAAATTATTTAAAGTTGGTATTTATAATAGCTACATACAGCTAATTTAAACCAGCTAATTGCTGCCCCTAAATACTACTACTACTTAGAATGATGACCTTAACGACACTCCTATGCTTAATGTTTGAAAAAAAGAATTTTGACGTTAACAGTCTTGGTTACACATCTGGCATTGGATATGTAGCAGGGATAATAAACTATGAGAGCACATTGATATAAAAAATGACCTACTGTAAGTAATGTATCCGGTCATGATGCCTCGATTTGAAGAGAACGGATATGATCCATCAGGCTTGTTGATGTACAAATACACGTAAGGTTTTGATGCAGTGAAGTACATGGGAGAATGTGAACCACAGAATTTACTGGATACTGCACTTGAATACTTCAAGATTTGCCCAAGGTCATTGTAGGATGTTTGAGACTCTGAAACAAAAAGCGGATGAAAGATGATATGATATGATAATGATAATGATAATGGTAATGGCGGTCAAATGGAAATGGCGGCCAATTCGAAATGGCGGACAAATGGAAATGGCGGACAAATGGAAATGGCAGGACAGACTAAATTAGATTAATAGGGGAAAGAGAAAAAAGGCAATGTGAAATGAGTAGGGAGACCTTTAAATACTATCATGATAAACTCTATTGTAACTAGAAAGAAAGGCCCGAGCCTCTGCGTTTTACTTTACCCTGATCATATGTGCTAAGCCCTGATTCAAATAAACATGGTAAAGTGGTCATTGAATTTTCTTCAGTTTCTCAACAGCCTAGTACTGGATTACGTTCTTTTTGCATTTATCTAGACACCACCCAATCCATTTGTATAACCACCCAATCCTTTGCTATCTCGCAAACATGTGCTCCATTTTCTCATAGATCAATCAATTATAAAGTTTGTTGCTATGCTCAGGCTATTTGGTCTCACAGGCTATCTCATATGAAAAAATAAGGAAAAAATAGTTTACTTTCTCCGATTTTCCTATTAAAATGGGGGTGTCAACGCAATAGGCTTTATGCCTTTTTATAATTCATAATGTCCTACCAAGGGGCAGGGGGGTGCAGCCCAAGCACGACGGTTTCGGAAACTAAATTTTTCGATTAATTGATTGATTGATTGATTGATTGATTGATTGATTGATTGATTGATTGATTGATTAACGTGCCACTAGTCAATTTGCTATATGTAAAGTTTAAAACAATGGTTTGACATAGAATGCTACCTCTCTTGGAGCTCTGGATTGGAAGTGATAGCCTTCCTACTTGAAGGCTTGCCTCATTTCACTCAATAGCGTAGACAGAGGAAGCAAAAGGGGGCAGTCCCCCTTAAATGGTACAGCGTTTCTTTTTTATGCTAAAATATCAGAGAGGTCTTAAAAACCTTTACAAGTGATAACCCAGACCTATTTATATTTTGCTACATTGGCTCTGTTGCACTTCAAAGATATGACTCTAGCTACACCAATGCTAAAAAGAGAAAAGTATAATAGGCTGGGCTGCAGAAAAGGCTCAATCAGTTCTCACACCCATTTCACTTCCTATACCTATTTTCATTTAAAATGGAATATATCTGTTTAGAGTAACGTATTAGCAAACAAATGTGTGGGCCACTGGTCCCCCAGCTCTCACGGCTAAAGCATATCTGTATTCAGTAATATGAAAAACATCTTACCAAAACATTATTGCAATGAAAACAAATGAGTAGGATTCTCGATGAACGATGCAGTAATAGTAATGATCTGTTAAAATGTTTATCCCGTGGGATGAATATGAATGCGTTTACTCTCTAAAACCATTTATCAAAACTTACATCTAAATATAAGAAAATACATGGTAAATAGCACGATAATAAAAGTAATTAGACTGCGAGTGTGAGCAAGCGAAGAAAACAATGTTGGGGAGGTCAGCAAATGATTCTTGAGTTAACACCTTATTTTAGAGGTAGAAAAGAAATAGTGGCACCATATTATCGAAAAATACGTTTCCTTGGTGACTAAATACTGAGTCTCAGGTCACCTTGTTTTATTTCCATAAACATGAAAAAACGTGAGAAAGCGTAAATTATATTACACTTCATGAAAATGATTTAAGAAAAAGAAGATGCAAACCTCTGATTTGAAAATAGTCTGTATTACTATCACAATTCCAGCGTCGAATTTTGAGGTCCAAATCCATGACTGCGATTCTCGCTTGCTTTCCTTCAGGAACAGTGAATTTGTGCAAACAATTACCGTCTGTGTACCCTTTTGGCCAACCAGATGGATAAAATATACCATAATACGTGGATTCAGCATTACTAATTAGAAATAATATCAATTATATCACAAGTTAATTAGTGGATTAATTAATCAGAGATAGAATGAGTTAATCATCATAAACATAATAATTGTCATCATCGTTATAATTAATTATCAATATTATAATCAAAATTATCTTCATCGTATGCACAAGCGTGGTGGCCGGAGGCAAGTGCCCCCCTAGCGTCGGAATGTCAGAAATTTGAGATCCGTCCGGCCCAGGGCCGATTCCAGGCATCTTCAAACAGGCGAGCAAAAAAGACAAAATTTAGAACAAAATTTCCGACAATTGACTGTAGAACAAATTAATCAGAAAGATGTTTTCATTACACCGCGCATGCGTGTGATGACGTCATTGGATAATAATGTAATCCCTCCTCGGAAAAGCATTGATTGGTGCCCCTCCTAAAAGTATATCCACGACGCCCCTGATCGTATGCACAATTCATTTCTAACTACTAAATCAAATTCAGTAATTGCAACCAATACTTACTAATAACACACTTGCTTTCCGTATGTTCCCATGACCTTCTGATAACTTTTAAGTTGATAGGTGAAATAAAATCCTTTGCCAGTGCTACTATAGTTTGATTTGAAGTGAATTCGCGCATTCCCATCGTGTGAGTACATATTAAACAGCTTGTCTTGTCCAGTGTTGCTTGAGCAGTATTTGCCAATTGATCTTTCCTGCCTATTCAACAAATTTAACAATATTTATATTCGAATATGTTAGGCTGATGTTAGGAATGATGAAAGGCAACTAAACTACTACTGTACCCTCTTTTTTTATAAGAATACTGAGGCTCGAGTTCCCAAAAATTAAGACAGGTTTAGAACCTCTCCAGCCTCGGATCAGAAATTGAAAAAGAAACAAGGAAAAAAAGCGATTTTGACTTTTTTCACTTCAACAAAACAAAACAATGAACGTTCTAAAACAAAAGTTATTCATAAGACATTTTGTTATGCCTTAGTAAAGTAGCCGAGTACATGTATAGTATGTAATGTAAGTGTAAAAGCATTAAGCTATACTGTACTGTACTGCATATTGTACTGCATGTAGTTTTCAATAAATTTTAAGAATGAAATCGCTCCTTATATAAGAACACTTTTAAGAACATTCGAGCCTCAAATTATGAAACATTTTAAGAACATTGAGCCTCGGCAAAAATTATCTTGTTCTTTTAAAAAAAGAGTGTAGCTAGAAGAGAGAGCAAGAGAAGCTGTAGCTCCCCCTTTTTGCAAATAAGTGCAGCTCATCACGATGTTCCGCGGTAATTTTTTGTATCGAAGCTTAGCCCCCCACTTTTTTGATCTCATCGGGGGCCCAGCCCTTGCAAAAGATAAGTTTCCTGACTGCGTTTCAGTAGGAGAGTTGCTCGGATATTCTTATGATGCTTGGAATTGCTCGTGACCGAGGCAGCTGGCTTTATCTTGATGCAGCTGTGGATAGATCACTGATCTCAAAAAAAGACTGGATCGAGCAACCTATTGTTTTCGAATCCAACTTTTTGAAGCCAGATCGGCGCCATATTGGTAGGACCCAAACAATGAACTTCAGCGAACACGTTGAAAAGTATACTCGATAAAGAACAAGTATATCAAAAACATACGATCCAAAAGCTAAAAACCTGTTAAATGGCATTTGATAATCCATGCCGAGTGGCTTGCTTTTGACTCTACACTAAAAACCGCAGCTTTATGGGTCCTAGTAAGATGGCCGCCATCGAAATTTCTTGGCTTCACTTTTCAAACAATAGAAGCTCGATCCAGTCCATTTTAGAGATCAGTGGGATAGATTCAGAGCAAAACCTCCAAGGCGTAGAACTGCATCATAAAAACAACTCTTTTATGAACAAGGCTGCACAAAAATTCAGTTACTACACACAACGCTTCAAATAAAATTGCTTCTACTGTTCAACAAATTTGCACGTGAAGACTAAAAAAAGTGAAGCTAACAAATGCAAAACGTGCGAAACATGTTTCTTCCCCACTTCAAATGCCATAACTGTGTATCTTGTGTACCATGAGGTTCAGAACTTGGCCTTCTTTTATTCAATATTTACATAAATGACTTGATTTACTTCATTGAAGATTCAAAGATGTATTACTTTGCTGACGATAACAGCTTGTTTGTCTGTGACCAGAAAATTGAGCAATTGATACCTGATTGGCACTTCGAGGGGTCCCAATACCGCAATACCGCAGAAAAAAGTTGCTAAATACCGCAATACCGCACCAAAAAATGGCAAAATACCGCAAATGATGGAAAACTAAATAATCGAGCTGTCGGTAACGTAGAACGTTTTACAGCAATTTGATTCCAGCCTCAATCCACCCTCCCCCCCCATCCAATTCGTTGCTCGATCTATTAGATCGTGGTGAGATCATTATCAGTGATCAGACAAAATGATGATGAGACGATGAAAGGAAAGGGTATCATTGATGTGAGTGCAGTAAAACAGTATCGACGGCAGAAATTATGAACATAGAGAATAAACCTGATATCATTGCGCCTCACAAAATATTTACATAGAATCAAAAATTGTATGCGATCCTGCTTGCAAGGTAAATCTCCACCATCTTTGACAAATATCATTGCTCTCACGCATTTACAAAAACCCATCACTGAGACACAGACTACACACATCACCACAGATAGTATGAGAGTCGAAAACGTCATGCTTCTTTTCGGAACACCGGCAACTGACATTATGCTTTTTTTTTAAGTTGGAAAACTTCTCCTTCGGATCGTCTTCACCCGAAACTTATCACTGGCACGAGGGTCATTTCCTGTTCTTCCTTCCCAGTAATAGAGGGGAACATTCAATAACGATCCCTTTCGTCTCCATGATGAAATTTTACGGTGCTGCCCCAACTTGCTTCACTTCGAACTGATATGATTTCGATCGAAAATTTCAGAATCCTTGTGAACATAGATTTGTTGCCGAGGCAAGATTAGGCAAGAGGTGAAGATGTATTGCATAATAACAAAATGTATAAAAAATATTGCATACTATTTCGACACACTTCAAGCAAGTCAATTAAAAAGTCATAAAACATTTCAGAATCCAGAATATGATTACTGTCCTTCGTTTTGTTATAACAATTACGATGAAAAAACCTTTGCTATTTGTATTTAATTAATTTTCATATATCTGTATATAATTATTACGTTAGTAAAGGAAGAAACGCATTAAATGCAAACCGGTTCGAAAGGTGAAATAATATTTTGGATTCATATGGCAAATGTTTTGATCATTTATCGTCAGGTCACGTATTGCCTGGTCTCCTCCGCAGGTACATTTTTCGAGTCTAGCAATCCGAACAAGTGGAGAGAGGAGTAAGAGACTCATTTTTCCTTAGTTGTTTCTTTCCTCTATCAAGTCGTTTCAAATATGCTTTGTTCTTCTTCTTCAAAAAAAGCATTACATGATATTTGGATGTTGATTTTAGTACAATACCGCATACCGTGCTGTATACCGCAATACCGCAATACCGCTAGTTTTTTTTCTAAATACCGCAATACCGCACAAAATTGACACCCGATACCGCAATACCGTAAACCCCGAAGTACCCCTCATACCTAGTATGGAAATCAATACACGCAGTACCTGACAATGTTTCGAACCTAACATGATGGCTGCAAACCCATAAAAATTCCAAACTTAATGGGTTTAAATCAAGATAACAAACTTTGCTTGGAAATCGAGGAGAAAATTATCCCATCCAGTAGCCAACTTAAGCTGCAAGGGATAACTAATGACGCGAAATTGTAATTTAATACTCACGTGAGTCCATGTGCGTCAAAGAAACTAGAGTGTTTGTCAAAGCAAATAGAAGTGTTAGTGCGTTTTCTAGGGTTGCAAGATATCCTTAACAACCTTAAAAAAGTTACTGTACAACTCGTTTGTTATGTCAAACTTTAAATACGGCCCCTTGATTTGGATGTTCCGTGAAAAAGATGCCAATTATAAGATACACTGTTTAATGACCTACTCACTTTTCCCATGAGCACGCGCTATTATTAGTTAACACCAACTGTAGATACGAAGTTTATTATTATTATTATTTTTTTCTAATTAAGGTCTACTTGCATTGTCCTAAAAACAGGTTTTAGCTGCATCGTTTCTTACTTTACTCTCTATTAATGATTTTCCTATTAGTTTGAAAAAACTGGTTTAGAGCATTATCTTGTCCAAAAGCAAATGGCCTTATTTGCAAGTTTCTGTTTACAGCAAATGAGTAGATTACAATACTCTGTTTTTGCTACAAAAGCATCGAAGTTGTTACGAGGAAGAAAATTGTCACATTGCTTGCGTAATGATACCCGGAAATTGGGACAGAGCCAGATAAATAGTCTACAAGAATGTCATTAAAAAGTATCTTTTTTGTCAGGAATACTCCGACACCAACTGTAAACGCGTGGACATTAGTATTAATTTTTTTTCTAATTAAGTTCTACGTGCTTTGTCCTAAAAACAGGTTTTAGATGCATTGTTTCTAATTTTACTCTCTATTAATGATTGTCCAATTAGTTTGAAAAAACTGGTTTAGAGCATTATCTTGTCCAAAAGCAAATGGCCTTATTTGCAAGTTTCTGTTTACAGCAAATGCGTAGATTACAATACTCTGTTTTTGCTACAAAAGCATCGAAGTTGTTACGAGGAAGAAAATTGGCACATTGCTTGCGTAATGATACCCGGAAATTGGGACAGAGCCAGATAAATAGTCTACAAAAATGTCATTAAAAAGTATCTTTTTTGTCAGGAATACTCCGACACCAACTGTAAACGCGTGGACATTAGTATTAATTTTTTTTCTAATTAAGTTCTACGTGCTTTGTCCTAAAAACAGGTTTTAGATGCATTGTTTCTAATTTTACTCTCTATTAATGATTGTCCAATTAGTTTGAAAAAACTGGTTTAGAGCATTATCTTGTCCAAAAGCAAATGGCCTTATTTGCAAGTTTCTGTTTACAGCAAATGAGTAGATTACAATACTCTGTTTTTGCTACAAAAGCATCGAAGTTGTTACGAGGAAGAAAATTGTCACATTGCTTGCGTAATGATACCCGGAAATTGGGACAGAGCCAGATAAATAGTCTACAAAAATGTCATTAAAAAGTATCTTTTTTGTCAGGAATACTCCGACACCAACTGTAAACGCGTGGACATTAGTATTAATTTTTTTTCTAATTAAGTTCTACGTGCTTTGTCCTAAAAACAGGTTTTAGATGCATTGCTTCTAATTTTACTCTCTATTAATGATTGTCCAATTAGTTTGAAAAAACTGGTTTAGAGCATTATCTTGTCCAAAAGCAAATGGCCTTATTTGCAAGTTTCTGTTTACAGCAAATGCGTAGATTACAATACTCAGTTTTTGCTACAAAAGCATCGAAGTTGTTACGAGGAAGAAAATTGTCACATTGCTTGCGTAATGATACCCGGAAATTGGGACAGAGCCAGATAAATAGTCTACAAAAATGTCATTAAAAAGTATCTTTTTTGTCAGGAATACTCCGACACCAACTGTAAACGCGTGGACATTATTATTAATTTTTTTTCTAATTAAGTTCTACGTGCTTTGTCCTAAAAACAGGTTTTAGATGCATTGTTTCTAATTTTACTCTCTATTAATGATTGTCCAATTAGTTTGAAAAAACTGGTTTAGAGCATTATCTTGTCCAAAAGCAAATGGCCTTATTTGCAAGTTTCTGTTTACAGCAAATGAGTAGATTACAATACTCTGTTTTTGCTACAAAAGCATCGAAGTTGTTACGAGGAAGAAAATTGTCACATTGCTTGCGTAATGATACCCGGAAATTGGGACAGAGCCAGATAAATAGTCTACAAAAATGTCATTAAAAAGTATCTTTTTTGTCAGGAATACTCCGACACCAACTGTAAACGCGTGGACATTAGTATTAATTTTTGTTTCTAATTAAGTTCTACGTGCTTTGTCCTAAAAACAGGTTTTAGATGCATTGTTTCTAATTTTACTCTCTATTAATGATTGTCCAATTAGTTTGAAAAAACTGGTTTAGAGCATTATCTTGTCCAAAAGCAAATGGCCTTATTTGCAAGTTTCTGTTTACAGCAAATGAGTAGATTACAATACTCTGTTTTTGCTACAAAAGCATCGAAGTTGTTACGAGGAAGAAAATTGGCACATTGCTTGCGTAATGATACCCGGAAATTGGGACAGAGCCAGATAAATAGTCTACAAAAATGTCATTAAAAAGTATCTTTTTTGTCAGGAATACTCCGACACCAACTGTAAACGCGTGGACATTAGTATTAATTTTTGTTTCTAATTAAGTTCTACGTGCTTTGTCCTAAAAACAGGTTTTAGATGCATTGTTTCTAATTTTACTCTCTATTAATGATTGTCCAATTAGTTTGAAAAAACTGGTTTAGAGCATTATCTTGTCCAAAAGCAAATGGCCTTATTTGCAAGTTTCTGTTTACAGCAAATGAGTAGATTACAATACTCAGTTTTTGCTACAAAAGCATCGAAGTTGTTACGAGGAAGAAAATTGTCACATTGCTTGTGTAATGATACCCGGAAATTGGGACAGAGCCAGATAAAAAGTCTACAAAAATTTCATTAAAAGTGTCTTACTTTGTCAGAAATACCTCGATGGAGCCGTTGAAACAGTTCGGCATACTTCCGTTGATTCCAAATGTGTTCCATATTATCTCCAAGTAGTAACCACTCGTGAAGAGGCTGTTTGGTAGAATGGTGATAGTGCAGTCATCGTTGGGTTCATAATTATAGTAATAGAGTCCCTTGGTATCATTAGTAGCGTAAAATGTACTTGATTGGCATTTACCTTGGGCACAAACAACAAAAACTGATGCTAAGATCAATATTATCAACATTGTTTCCCGAAGCATTTTGCGCGTCCACACGGTTTTTAAAACTATTGATCTGATCTAGTCGTTCGATAAATGCCATGTGACCAATGTGCAATGTACATTTTGACCAATCAATGTTTTCCTTTTCTCAACCGTCACAAATACGAATAATATTACTATTGTTTGCATCTATAGTGTTATCAAGGCTCTGTCCCAAGCCCTTGCTTCAAATAAGGAATGGAATTGCATCAAGATTACAAGCTTTGCATGAAAAGGTCCATCTCGTTGCCTGCCAATTGCCAGTCATCACGGACTATCATCATTCATTCTATGCCAGTTTGCAGGGTAAGACCGATCGATCTTGACAAGATCTTCAGTGCGCCAACAGTCCCGCACCTCAGGTGCGCTAAAACCGCACAAAAACCGCCAGGTGCGCCACTACACAATGGTTACCACTGCACGAACGTAAAAACTTCAAAATCTGAGAGGCGCCCAGATGCGCTTTCTTAAGCATTGAAGAATTATCTTGGGTACGCAATCGCCATACTTGCATTCTCGATTCTATGCAACACTCCTTCTTTTTTCTATGGGTAACATTCCTTTTCCTGCTTTGTTGTACGCCGTCTCCATTTAAAGGAAGCGTAAATGCCTCGCACTTGCTCTCTTCAACACAAGGGTAGCCCCCTGCCCCTGACTGCGATGCACTCCTCCTCCCTGTTTTAACCACATCCCAACTAAAGCTGCACTTCATCTCGTATGTTAGGAAGGATCATGTTTCATTTGCACTGCCAAATCACTCCTCCCTTGAGAATTGTTGAATATAATAATGTTAAAGTATGGGAGATGTTCCTGCTAATATCATTTTTGCCCCCCCCCCCCCTCTTTTCTCGATGAAGGTTTCTCGAGCCATTTCCTGAATCTTTTTTTTCGGTATCCAAGAAACGAGGATAATCATTGATCAAGACCTGCTCGTGACTCATCTCAAATTACACCAGCTTACAAGTGCTTTTTTAAGATGAACCTTCTTTGAAATCTTTAAATACCAGGGTCTTGAAAATCTGGGAAGTCAATATAGACAAAAGAGTTGAGGTAAAGTAATCCAAGCTGAGAATGTGGCTGAAATTTGTGTGGTGATTGCAAATGAAGGTCTTGTACGACTTTAGTTAAATTTTTAGTGAAAATTAGAGAAAATTTTATTATCGGCCTTTACGAACAAATCCTAACCTGTACATGTTTTACTCTTCTTTTTCTTTGAATTCAATATAACAATATCAAATGCTCGTGTGTTTTAAACAGTACTAGAAATATATGATTGGCACATTCTACGGGCTAAATGAGAAGAACAAATTTTTATAATAATAGAGCGAAGTGGTTTCAATGCTCATGCAAAATAAATTGTCCCAGAATTAAAAAAAATATTGCGCTTCTCTGCCGAAACTAAAACAGTGACATGTGCCATCTTATAACCAAAATCTGTTATTACTACAATCTTTTTTATAAGAGCACTCAATTTTTTTACTGAGCCTCATTATTCTTAATTTTTCGCTATTTTCCGCCTCGTAATATTCTTAAATTATTCTTAGCTCGGCAGAAAAAACGGATATGGCAAAAAATTGTTATAATTACCATCAATGCCAAAAACGCACCCCTATTACAAATATGTTGGCTAACAGAACAAGTCATCAAAATAAAATCTAAAAATAGACTCAGAGAATATCAAAGAAGAAGGAATAAAGATGTACGAGTAATTAAAAATATGAAAAAATTCAGAAGAAAACAAACACCCGCAAGAAATAATTGTTTCAAACGATATTGAGCCTGACAATATTCTTAAAATATTCTTAAAGGGCCTCTCCAGCCAAAATCTCGAACTTCATTTTATTATCTAATCTGATGGATTCAAAGGTGCTGATCATGAATCTGCTATTCATTTTTCCGTAACTTGCATCATTTCAAAGTTATAGGCGTTTAAAGTTTGAAAGTTGAATTTGAAAAATTCTCGGGATGGTGACACTGTGACGTAAATTTGACGTCACAGTGTATTTCGTGAGCTGTCGTCTCTTTCTGTACGAGGGCGAAGAGGTCGTCGGTGCGTTGCGAAAGAATTTTCGTTCAGCAATGGCGGAAAGCAGCGACTGTTTTCTCTTGTGTCTCGAGCATCGATTTAAGCTTTCCTACTAGTGATTCAAAAGCTGTAAGCCCCAATTCATCAAACAGTGAGCTTTTCGACAAAAATAACAATCCTTTACCATATCAATTTGAGCCGAGTACGTAAATCACGAATTAAAGGGCCTAGCAGTAAACCATGCTGATCAAGATGAAAAAAAGATGACGGAAATATACAGGCAGATTTAGATTCATGGTAAGGATTACAGCTTTTCTGTTTTCAAATTTTTTTAAATTGAAATGTTCTTAGTTTATGATATACTTTCCAGTAAATATAAGTCATTCATCATTCTTTGCCACCCTTCCAGCAGAACACCTTCATTTCCCAGTCCCCTCGCTGGTCCTGGTCTTGCTGCTAAAATCTTTCACTTTCACTCCACAAAAACTTTATGTATTTTAAAAAGCATAGGGTAGAATATTATCTGATATAGTATATGCTAATGTAAGAATTACAGGAGCCTTGACAACTGAAGAAATGTTGTTGATTATTTCTTTTCCCCAAACCCAAAATATATTACGAAGGCTGTCTCTGTTTCTGTGACCAAAGTGTGTATTGTTTATAAAACACAGCAGCCTTGCCCAATTCTTTGCTTGTGAGTTATAGTCCTTTGGATCCACCTTGTGCTATGCTGTCAACTGTCATTTGCAAAATAAGGTTTTGTTAATTCAAGGGACTACTCATTCAAAATAATAATTTATAACTATAACACATAGTTAAAATAAAATTAATGTTACTTGCACAATACTGTACCAAACCTATGTGATTCTGCATTATATCCATTTAAATTTCAGTTTCAGGTGCACATGTGGACATTGCAAAATTATGCTTACTTCAGATGAATCAATCTGTTGTAGTCTGATTTCAGAGGTGAACAACAAGATTAAAAAATTCCATGGTACAATAGGCAGGAAAATGTTTCCTTGCAAAGCTGACCTAGATGCCTTTTCTACTGCATGTTTGAAAATATGGGTCCTTCAAACATCCTAGTTCCAGCATCGTGTGCAATATCAGCTTGCAAAATGAGATTGGGGGTTATTTGGCAGAGAAGCATAAATCGTACTTTCTCACTGTGCAGTTTGCCTTATCAGTACTCATTTTCCTTTACCTGGTAGTGAAGAGAATTTCCCCTTAAGAAATTTTGTTGGATTTGATGATTTGTAATAGCATGTTTTCACTATTACACTCAAGCAGATTAGAATTTTTGAAAAAACCTTAAAAAACTGAAATACAGTCATAATATTATTATTACCATTAATATTGCCTTCAAAAATCTCATGGATGGTGCTATAATGATTACCTAATCATCACCATGTCTTCAGATATTTTCACCATCATCCTGGCAGGAGGACTGCAATTGTATTGCCTCTCTTTGCTAAGTCTACTAAAAACAAAACCTAGCAACTAACCAGTAACATTTAGGCTATCTTTAAATCCAACAGAATTTAATTTGTTAGTAAACCATACGTAATTAGTGTTGAATGTAATATAACTCAAATTGTAAGATAAACAAAGCCTTATCTCATTCAACAAATGCTGTAAATGGTTATGCAATCTATATTGATTGCATTATGAGGTGAAAATGTGATATTTGTTTTCAGTAATCTTCAAAGTAACCCTGGTAGGGAGATTAGGATGCAGTATCACACTTTCCCAAGTGAAGAACCCAGACTAGTGGAGAAGGAGTTAAGGAGTGGATTTAGGGGGAGCTTCCAGGTTTCCAGAACCCATTGAAACTTTAATATTATTTGGATATTAGTTGTTTAAGACTCAGAAAGATAAATTGTTGTATTTCTTATGTTTTAATTCCATAAGGAAAGAAAATTTTAAAATCCTAAGCCATTTTAAGGCCTCAGCAAATGCGAAATCTCAGGGGGCCCCTTACCCCCATCAGAGCCCTGGACCTAATAGGGGCCTTAGGGTACCCCTAGACCCCCAGTCTACATGCTACGGTCTTACCCCAAAATCTTCACCACACTATCAAATAACATCTAAATCTGGGAAGCCCCCCTCTAAATTTCTAGATCCCCCACTGGAGTTATCTTACTTTTTCCCACTAGGTCTTTCAAAGGTTGAACCAAACCACTACCCAGTATTGCCATGCATTCTTTGCTCATAGAACTGACCTTCCAAATTGTTTTCGCGAAACTTTCTGTTGAGAAATGTTCATTGCAAATTTTGCCAGTCAAAAAATCGTCCCTTGGCAATCGAGTCCCTTGAAGATCGCATTGCTTGTTAAGCGATACTAAAAACATGCAGCGAGCTTGAACCAGACCAAGTAATATTATCATACTCTCTTTCCTCGTCTCTGCGTCGCCATTTTTGAAATTTTGATCTTCGATCGCAAATGCGGAAATTCTAGAAGAAATTCTAGGTAACCGAGTGAATTACGGTGAGACCGAGTGAGTTCAAGAAAAACTCGTTGGATTCACGACTAGCGAGTGCCGAACATTGTGACGTCACAGTGTCACCTAATCCTTTCGCCCTTTTTCGTTTTTTTCTCGGAATGGGCAACTTTGGAGGCTTATAACTTTAAAACTATAAGGAAATTTAAAAAAATATTGACACCATCGAAATCAGCGTGTCAGAAACTATATTTTAAGACATAAAAAATGATATCAAATTTTTGGCTGGAGAGGCCCTTAAAATTTCACCAATTTTGAGCCTCATTATTCTTATAAAATGTATTCTCAGAAGAAAAAAAAGAGTGTATTTTTTTAAAAAAATATTTGTGTAATGCTCTAAAGGCCTGCCGGAAATTTTCCCCAGTTTTCTATTACAAAACTTGGTATCTAGACATATCTATTACCCCCTTTATCTAGTACAAGCCCTCTAAAATCACGGATCGCGATCGGATTGCCTAACGACGAAAAAATGAATCAGCCTCAAACAATTGAAAAAAATGGATTTAGAAAACGTGGGTCTCAAATATTCAGTCGTTGCCAACAAGTGAACATGAAGGATATGCTTTAAGCGATAGCAATTTAGTTTTGGAGAAGCATCTCATGTACTGGAAAAAAAAATGAAGAATATTGAAAATTGGGATGGAGAGAAAATTTTTGAGCAATATCAGAAGAAAGAAAGTGGGTTTTATTGGTCATGGCTCTTCCAGAGAATGAGGATTCAATGGACGATTATAGAGACTGAGATGAACGGGAAGCGAACAAATGGTAAAAAAAAGAATGAAATCGCTTGACTCGATGATGGTAAAGGTGGATGTAAGAGATGAAAGAGAACGAGGCAAGATTGCAAGAGGTAGAAGAAGATGAAAGGAGGCGGAGCCATTATTATCCGTCAAGGGCATCCGATGCCATGAGACGCCAAGAAGCATCTTTTACAGTCTCTTGAATTCTCAGCTTGGATAAGGGTACTACTTCTCCTCCAACCTCTGGTCTAATACAAGAATATTTGCTGGCTGGTCTTTTGTTAGAAATATACTAGCACTTCAAACAACACTTACTAAACGAACTTGAACAAACTGTTTAAATACAAATGAATTTTAACTTCATCTAATACTGGTGTAGTCTTGGTAGCAGAGACCTTCTAATTACTAAATAGGCGGTAATCTGATGGTATGGGTTAATTTTCTTTGAGGGCCTTTCAAACTGTAAATTTCATAGCAATTAGTTTACTTTTAGAAGATTGCGAGATGATGACCATAGTTAAATACTTACAGGTCATCAGGGTCACAATAGAATGATCATTAACTTACCCTATTCAAATCAAAATTCTTGTTTGTGAATCCATTGCGTGCTAACTTGCTCACTTTGTTGAGACCCCCCTTGTCAAGACCCCTAGACTTTCTACCACTTTTTTGCAAGGCGCATTCCACTCAGTGAATATTTGCACACTCAATCGACTGTATTTTTCTATTTGAAATTTATTTCGCTCTGCGAAGTGACAGATCATAAAAAGATGCTTAACCCTTTCGACCCTGGACTTTTCAGGGGGTTACGTACAAAATATTGTAAATGATCTGATAATAGTTTACGCTTTCACCTAAGTTATTTGATTATGCTACCCCCTGAAAAGCGTAGAATGGTAAGGGTTTTAACAGTTAACTGAAAATAAATCAGGGTGCGAAAGGGTTTAACAATAGATTATCGTGTTGCCATTTATTTTCATTCTTTTAATGTGATATGAGCAAAGGCAAATAAGGCTAAGGAACTACATACTTTCGCTTTCTACCACCTTAAGTTGCTTTAGTGGATAAAATTGCGTACTTCCTGGACCATTTAACATTTTAGTGAGAAAGTATCATAGCTATAGAATATCTGGTCTTGCTATCAGCTCGACATAAACAATCAAACACAAGCCAACACAAAACGTTTGGATTCTTGCTTTTTATATGGAAACTACAACATTGAAAATCTCTTTCGCCCTCCTCTACATACTAAACACACATTAAAAATTAACAATATCCATTAAAACTAATATATAGTTAATACTAGTTGCAATGTATTTACAAAATTCACTTTAGTTTTTTGTTGATATAACATATACAATTGTGCATTGAAATGTGTAAAATCTTGCGAGGAATTTAGGGTATTTTAACTGCATAGGATTTATAATAGTAAACACTGTTAGCTCTTTGCTACCTATTGGTGATACCTGTTTCAAAAGGAAATCAAAAGCCGTGTTTGTATTTTGTACAAGAACGTGTTTGATAATGAATCGTAGGCCATTTGCAACTTAGATCGAAAGAGAGTTTTCGGCGTTCATAACCCCATTTTTTTTAAAGAAAATATGTATGAGCCTTAAATGGTGCGCTAATTTGCTAAAAAATTAGAAAAAATTAAAGCAACTCATGTATCAAATGTCAAATGGCAAGAAAAAATTATGTTTAGAAATTCGATCTTATGAAAACACAGTTTTATCAGTTTGGTGCAAAGTTAGCGTAACAAGCTTTTTATCAATTGGTTGGTCTTTGATACAATTTCTTGCATGGGGTCACAGTAAGGTGAAATGCCGAAATGAGGCATTAATAAGCAAGCTTAACCACAGCTAGCGTTGGTAGACATTATCTGGTTCTTATAAAAATGGGTACGCACAAAAGACGGTGAAATGGTGGGGGGTGTGCAGCTGTCTTGGGCGCCAGAATGCTTAGAGGCTACCAATATCAAAAGCCTTTCTGGTAAAACCATGACTTAATAGGGACTTTGTAGCAATCAAAATACCCTATTATAATACGCTTCAGTTGTCTTCAAGAAGTTCTTACCAAATACAAAGGTAAGGATTCATTTTAGGAGATAAAAGCAGTGCGGCTCAAATCTGACCATTACAAGGGTACCACGAAGGAGCATTGCGGGAACCATTATCAAAATTAGACGTTGCATCTAAGTCCGAATCCGTATCATGTTCTTCCTCTTTGACCTTGGTGGTGCTATCGTTGTTGTCGTTGCAGCTTTTGCTTGTATTAGCGCAGACATTGCTATTGTTTTGCTCAACATCTCGAGGGATTCTTTCGTCATCTGAAATGATTTAATAGACCACATTCATAATTACGTCCTAAAATGTTTGAAAGCGAGGCACAACATCGAAAACGAGGTCCTACACCAATCGTGCCTGACGCCAGATTACACTAATACAGAAGACTTCAACAAAATAAGTAAAACAAATTTAATCTAGAAATACCCGGATAGAATGGAAGACTTGTAGACCGGGACAGTTGTTAGAATAAGGGGTTGTCATATATCAGGGTGGCATGGCTGACAGCAACGAAGAAACGTACTTAAGAACTTGAAATACTATGCCACCACCAAAATACACTTATCTTTTGCTATCCTTTGCTACATAAAAAGTTGTTGTTTGAGAGGACAGTACAATTTTTGAATAGGCACCACACTTCTGCGTTGTTCCAGCACAAATCAGTCCTTTCTTTATCACTGAGACAGCAAGGAGTCTGGTTCACAATGATATAAACCGTGATTCTTTGTACCTTAACTGTGTGCGCAATACTGAGAAAGCAGCTTTACGAGCAGACTACATCGCAGGGGTTTCACACGAGCAGAGAGAGAGAGAGAGAGAGGGGTCACACTGTTGGAGTTATAGGATTTCGCATGAAGCGGGATCAGATTTGGCCTTTGAATAGATGTGGCGATTGATGGAGGTCCAAAAAAGCTTAAATTATCGGGCGAAATTTTACCGAATGGCCTGCCGACGAAGATCTAAGCGAATTTGCTTTGGAGAAAGCTTTATACCGTTTGTTGTAAGCTCAATTAATGTACGAGTTGGAAGACTGCACAAATAATACATTGTACATACAATACATAAAACAATACAATAATAATACATACAATACATCGCCGATACATTGTTCAGGATACATGAAATCACAATTCCGTCTGACAATTTTCTGAGGATGGTTATGACCGAAAAAACGGAAATACATCCACGCTTATAGGGCGTAAACTGGGATAAATAGCCTATTTTGCGCAGTTTTGTTCCCTGAGAATTGTCACACAGGAAAGCATCTTTCAGTGTGCTAACTTTTTCTTGTATATCATCGTGCAACTCAATGTGTTGCAGCACCTAACAGTTGCTCAACCATCTTAATTATATTTAGGGCACTTGATAATGTTAAATACTATATATATCAAAATATAGCATACCCCTATTTTCATACAGATTTGCCATTTGAATGGATGACTCTGTATCGCTTTCACGTTCATCTTCTGATGCCGAAGGTGAGGGTGAGATGCCATGCAGCTTCATATGCTTCCTTAGTGAGCTGGGATGCGTGTAACTTTTATTGCATCCTCGTATATGGCAGTTGTAAGGCTTGTCTGATGTGTGCACGTGCATGTGTTTCTTTCGATCGCTCGAGTTGGCGAAGCGACGATCGCAGCCTGGAAATTCGCACGGGAACGGCTTCTCACCTATGACATTTAGAAATCATTTAAAGGAATAAAAAAGATATTGTAATTTCTAATCATAGTTGAAAATGTTGAAAGTCGTCGTTTTTGGGAAATTGTTAGTTGTTCTGTAATAAAGGCTTTGAAAATTTTTATCATTGAAGTTAACTGGCAACTTAGAGTAAAGCCTAATCAATTTTTTATTCATTGGCCCCCTCTCCAAGGCAGTCAGTCAGCAGATGAAAAAACTGACCAATCAGATTTATATTGATAGCTGGTATTGATATTTGGTAGCTGCCAAGTGAAATCCCATGGGTTCACATGTCCACTATAGTTATACTCATCGCCAATAAATATTAAACCGACACCCTGACAACGCGATCGAGGTAGCTTCCTAGCTGAGTTTTGTAAAATTAATGAGTTCATGTTAATGTATATGGCTATAGAACTATAAATCCTGTCATGGTCGAATGTAAAATTTTGGCATAAATTTTCGAATAAACCTGCATAATTAATGTGCTCCAAAAGTTGAAAATAACGGCAGCAATTTAACATAATGGGCTTTTAAGTAGAGACTTTAAGGGAGTGGATGGGAAAAAGAGCGAAGCTTTGACAACATTAACTGTATTTGATAAGCAAGGGAAAAAAGAATAGAACAGATTAGGTTTCCCAATGTTGTTGAAAGTGGAGCTTATTCTACCATGTCACCTTTTCACCCCCGGACGGGCCATATGGCCCAATGAAAAACACCGTAAAAGATCATTTTTCAGGGGGTAAATGAGAAAAAATCCAAGTTATAATTTCAAAATGAGAATATCAATAAAATAAATATTTTACCAGTATGCGTTCTTTTATGAATCTTCAAGTTTTCACTTCGGGCGAATAGTTTTCCGCAGCCAGGAAATGGACATGGAAAAGGCTTTTCACCAGTATGCACTCGTAGGTGATTTACCTAAAATGGCAAATTTCGTTCATAATATTTCATCATTTTTTATATTCAATTGCTTGAAAGCTTTATCTCATCCATAAGTTTAAATACGTTATATTTTACTTAAGAATGTTAAAAAGTTCAGTACCGTTTTCAAATCCATTCGTTTTCATTAATGTTTTCGAAAAGCTCCGTTTTCACAAAAGAGCAATGTGAGCCCAGGGCAAAATGGGACAGATTTGTGAGCGTGCTCCGTTTTATGTCAATCCTGTTGTCTAAATGTGTCAATCCTGTTGTCTAAAGTTTTTGAGAAGTGACCCTGTGCATTTTCCACTAGATATATCAAGAGTCTGTTCTGGAATGTATTAGATGAAGTAACATTGAAAAACAGTTACAATTAGTGGTGTTTTTTAAGAAAAAAAACCAGGTGGTCACTGCTGCTGAACTTTTCGAGCACTTTAAAACCAGAGATAACGTTCTTTGCTCTAGACTTTTTGATAAATAGGGCTGTTCATTAATTACGTCATACCTTGGGGCAGGCGGTTCCGCACGCTATTTTCGTGAACAAAGGCAACAGATCACGATGACGGTGGACGGAGGTTGAAAAAAGGAAACTTTTACCTTGACGTAAATATCAAATGATTCCTTATTATATGCAGTGAATTATGTAAATCAGTGGATGTGAGGTGAAAGTTTGTCTGGCCTAAAATCCAACATGACCGCTGAATCAATCGAACAAATGCCGACTAGATTGCACATGGAGAGGGGTTTCTTCCATCGCCCTCCACCCTAATACCAGCTACAATTCGATGTCCATTTTCAAACAATCCTAAATATAATTTAACAGAAACAATACACTACAGGAAAAATACATACAAAGCAGCAGTAATACATTTTTACATTTGGGACTAAAACACTAACAATATTAAAATTAATGAATAAAGACAGAACTTTTGCATCATTGTATTAAAGATAGTTTAATTATGGAGAAGCTCCCTAAGTAGATAAGCTAATCAAGAGGGAACACCCCCCTCGCTATCTCATAAAAAAGAAAGAAATAACGATAAAGTTAATGCTAAAAGTTAGTGACAGTTAAAATATTAGGCCGTAACTAAATTTTCAAATTTTATTTAAGATGTTTATCTGATGTTTAGGTTTAAAGATGTTTATTATCTGAGAGTTTCAGGGAGCACATTGAATAAAAAAAACCTCCTCGTACAGGAAAAGTTCTGAAGTTAACGGAGTCCAAGAAAAGTTACAAGCCCAGGGTTACAAGATTGGAACCGTAGCTTGTCGGATAAATCTTAAAAGCAAATTAACGGGGTGATTTCACGGTGATCGGGAATTAAGAGTGACATCCGTACAAATTAATGAGTAAAACTAATCAGCAGGATACTTGACCTCTGCTGTTCTCACCTCTTTACAATAACTTATGCGAGATTAAATAAACATTGCACTTGAAAAACGTCAAGATATGTTTGCTTTGTATATCATTAACGTTCATGTTTTTATTAGAAAGTGATTTATTACAGAATACAATTCAGCTCAAAATATTTTGCAATCAAAAGAAGTGCTCAACAATGTTGTCAAAGGACTACTTTCTATTCTGTAAAAAAAAACAGCTGTATTGACTTCATTTTATTCATTAACTGGGTAAATTTTGCCAAACCCGTCATAACTTTTCGTATCGCATATCTCTTAAAATGCTTAGATAAGATTAAAGTAGGCAATGAATCCGGTGATTGCATGCCTTGGACGTGGGGTCTTTCCGAACGTCCATCTTTCCGAACGGGAATTTACGCGTTTTGACCACCAATTGAGTCCATATTGGCTGGGGGTGGTCCAAGTCCTACATATTTCATGAACTTACTTTTCCATGCAGGCAAAAGCTGCCAAACCTCATCGTAACAATCATTGAAAAGTGAAAGTAAATGTTTTTACAGATATTAATTTTCGTTAGCATTCAGGTAATCATCCTACGTATCGTACCTTACCCCTTTTTATCCAGCATAGATTTTAAGCACCAATGATGTGTTGAAAACATTTAGTGATTGAGCAAGAATGGTCTCATACACATTGTAATGAAAAGAAGATCTATAAACTATTTTGAGCAAGGCAGCTAATCATGTTGTGTCGTGCTAAATTTTTTGCATCAAAGTGCTCACTTCCACCCCTCCCCCACTTTTGTGGTCTCATAGAGACAGCGCAAAAGCTGTTTTCTTTCGCTTTTTCTTGAAAATAAAAATGAGAGAGAAGCACTTTTTTGCTTTTGCTTGAATATAAAAATGAGAGAATGGAACTTACCAGCTTGTACTTTGCTTTGAAAGGTAAGAGGCTTCTTGTACAGTTTTGCCAATAGCACACATATTCATTGTTGTCCAATCTGCTGACATGTTCATCATTGAGATGCCTCACAATATCTTGCATGATCGTAAATTGCTTGCCGCATGGCTTTGTTTTAGGAAACGGCTGCTGGTCCAACCACAAGCAAGTTAAAATTTGGTTCATCGGCTGGCGCATGTACCTGAAACAAAATATATTGAATATGTTGCAAAAAGAGTAGTCTGTGATATGCTATTCATCAAGTCAGAAGTGTCGTCTGGCTGTGGAAAAAAGGATAAAAAAGTGGAGGGCATGGATGAGGTCAAAGACAGGGCGGAGAAGACAATAAGACAATATCTGATCATTTTGCAGAAGTTTCTACTGCGGGAGAATTGTAATAATTATTTATCATTTTTAATCATGTTTTGTCTTTTTTTCACTGTTTTGCATGGTTTTTATGTTTGAATTGGTAGAAGCAATAGAGCCCCCCTTTCCCAATTCTTTTCCCAAATCTTACTTTCTTTTCTAATTGTCAATTATTTTTTTCTAACGTTATTGACAGTGGGAGCAAGATAACCCTGTGCCCGTTGCTGATGTGAATAGGATTAATAATGTATCTTTATCATTTCTACATAAAAATAAGAAAGGTAAAATATTTGAATTTAATATCTCTCATCTCAAAAATGTTCAAGGCTGAGTCTTGTAATCCGCAGTTCTGCAAAATCTGATCCCAAACTACGCTAATAGACACTGCGTAGGAGCGTGCCAGGTTTGAAACTGTATTGAATGTCATGTAAATTCCCAGAAGTTCCGAGTAAACTTCATCAAAAGCATGGAGATGCATGAATTTATTTTCCAATATGTTTATTGGTCAAGAAATGTCCGGACATTTTTATATGGATCACTTTCTATTGATACTACGAAAAGTTTGTGATGAAAAACTTCAAGTCATTTTTGTAATATATTTAAATTGCCAAATTTTTCAGAACATGGGTGTACTGCTTGCACAGCCTTAGCAGAGGCGCCGGAAGCTTCATGAAGCGGCGGGGGCAGAAACAGCGCAAGGGGCAACTCAAGGTCAACGTCGAAGCTAGCACTGGAGAAGTCAAGGGGTAGGGGGCGTGACCCAAGGAAATTGTTAATGACCACACCCTTTCAGATTTCGGTAAACGAAGGCAACGCCCTTTTAGCGTAGTTTAGAGTTGGTTTCACGTAGCAAACATTCATTAGGTTTTTAAATTACATGAAAAAAGTGCTAGATCTAGCAAACTCCTAGTAAAGTCCTCAGAGCATGTTAGAAACTTGATACCGTACAGACGATCAAAGATGCACAGAAATCACATTAGGCTGGAGAATCGAAAAAACTCTCTCCTAACGCCTTACTAAATGAAAAATTTCATTTGCCAATGATGTAATGTGTAGTTCAACACTGAAAGAGTCAATTGTAGAACGTGCAGCCAATTTAACAGAGGGAATGAACGAGTTCAGCCAATTAAATTGTGTTATTGCCTGTAGAAATCTTTACGGCAACATTCAATTTTCATCAGATTTCCTAATGCCCTTTCACAACAAAATATAATTTGTCCTTTCACGGCAAACATTTCTACTTGTTTGCACTTTCACTGTGTATAATTTTCACTGTGTATAATTTCAATTTTAATGTTACTGTTAATTGCACTTTTATTCTAATTTCACATTCTAAACCTAGTTGGTTTCTCATTTAAGTTCATCTTTGAATGGCTGCCCCCGTGGCTCCGGCGCCCTTGAGCCTTAGTAAAACCTTTTGATCTTTAGCAGACAAATTTTGTAACATGCGCTCCCCCAGACAGTTTTTTCTGAGCTAGCAGGGGTTTTTGAAAATCGGAGCTGACAAGAGCTAAGGTAAGGGGGGTTTATATCGGTTGAAAGCAGGGCAAAGAGAAACCCCAAGTAAGCCAAACCATTTGCAAAATGAAAAGGAAAAGTGCGGTATAAGGTGTGTATTAAACTGTTAAACATTTTGGAAAAGGCGAGTTCTACTTTCTTATGAATAACTTTTCATAAAATCATGCAGATAATTGCTCATTGTATCAACAAACGCTTTCATTCCCTTGAGTAAAGAAAACAAAGCAGCATCATAATTATTTGTTTGCAGAAATCTGCAGCTTATCACCTCTGACTAAAGACATCAATAATCTGGCATTGTGTTAGAAGTGCATGGTGTGAGTCATCAAAGATGGGAGAATTCTGATATAATTAATTCCCATGTGTTTACAAGGAAACTAATAACAATATTGAAAAAGCAGGGATTAATCACTTTCGGAAAATCCAGCACTCGCATTGAAATTGCAAGGAAACAAGGAGGGATGGGTTTACAACGAGTGTTTGTCCCCGGAAATTATATTCTAAACAGATTTCCATACGATTCTGGACGTTCCTTCCAACTATCACCAAGGTGCTAAACACTTGAAAGGAAAATCTGAAAATCTGCTCATCATCAAGGTGACAATATAGTCAGAATACACACAAAGGAACTCAGATATTCAATATTAAATTAATTCCTGTTCCGAGAAACCCAAGCCACCAAGTGTGGCTTGTCTAAGTTCGGGACCATGAATCAAGCGAGAGGCCAACGAAAATTCTCTAGGGGTAGGCTAAATTCCAAAATTTCTACAAAATTTGCTATTTTTCTTCTTTTTCTTTTGTTTCATCATTCTTTTTGGGAGGGGTAAGCCTCCCTAGCCCCTCCTAGCCTCCGGCTTGGCCTAAATGAATGATACATAAGAATTAACAACATACTCCTTGATTCCTTGAAAAGTTATGAAAGTGTAGCGATTGTAGTTGTAGCCTAAGAACGGTTGTAGTTATATTTTGTTGCAAAAATTATTTTCACTTCTAACTGCGCTGTAATTAAAAAGTAAGAGCTACTAAAGATTAGAATAATTAATTAACAGTACGGAGAATTTTCTGGACTGAAATCCTGCAATTGCTCGGAAGGGTCGAGTACAAGAGTCTGTTCCAACTTTGTTGTAAAATTCTGTTTTTCTAGTTCAAGTTGTCTGTAAATTAGTCTTTTTTGCAAAGACCCCAAATAAAAAGGGAAGATAGAAGATGTTAAACAGCACCAGCCCAGGATCGTCAAGTTCGGCGCCTCCTCATCTATGAACTTGGTCCCAGAAATTATGCAGCTCATAGATGTGCAATTATTGCCAATAACTTGTTAGTAAACCTACTTTATTAACAATATACAACCCTGAGTGTCAAATCCCCTCGTAACCTCTGTAGGAAGGGGCCTTATCCTAGTATCGAATTGTTCGCGATCAGTTGATACATTTCGGCAATTCTAAGCCTCGATATTCTCAACATATCTATTCTTATAAAAGTGTGGGACGATTGTGAAGGCGGAAAACGTTTTCCCCAGTGGCTACGCTACCTTATGGCCAACTTCCTTTTACAGCTAGTCTTTAAAATTGGGTCAGATGACTGCCACATCAGACTGTTTCCTTTTCTATTTTGATTCTATTCAACTGCATTTTCATTAAGTGGCAAGCTTAGACAATTTCCTATATTCGAAAGTTTCTTATAAGGAAGCGGTCATTGACCAAGTATTTCTGCCCGGCTTCCTAATAAGTTGCACAGTCATTTTGTGAGTGTTTTCACGATATTTTTCAAAGAGTTGCGTATTCTTAGACAGTAGGGGTAGGTATAGCGCAAATGCACAATTGTTTTTAAGAGTGCTCTAAAACAGATTCAGGACTGAACTCCTTCGATTGCTAAGAAAATTTGAATTATGGTGTTATTCCGAACTTTCACATCAGCAAAACACCTACATAATTCGGTTTCTTATAAGTGGGTATCTTATGAATCAAAATTGAAATGCAGTTTAGCAGGGGCCAGTAAATGTTTTCCCGGGCCTAAGGGCAATAAACGCAATACTTTTTCAGCTTGATGGTTTTGTTGTTTACTTTTCATTATAGCTCCAAAACACAAACTTTAATTCTACCACTGAATAATTTACTCTCTTGATTCTGATCTTCCTCCTTTTTGCATTTGGGGGCATTTTGCTTCAAACTTTCATGGTTCTCATAAGCAAATATTCATATGTTTTGTTAAATTCGAAGTCGTTTTACTACTAGCTATCTTTTTACAATAAAGTGATTTACATAAAAGTAGTACTCAGTGGTTCTCAGGACTGAGTTTTTCCAATTTAAGATACTATGTTACAATCTTGTGCTGCAAAATCGCTATCTGCTATTGAGAAAATCGGCTGTATTGCAAAACGTAATTCATCTTATCTTTACCTAATCAGGCCGGGATACGCCCAATTTACCGGCTTGAGAAACTTATGAGCCCATTTACCCATACAGTTTAATTTGCTAAAAAAATGTTAAAATGTTAAAAAGTCAAGAGACCAGATTGCTATTAATGAAGAGCGCAAGATTTTTTAGTTAACCGAGTCTCCCCTTGACAGAACAGCTCTTATTTATAGCTATACACGTTTTCCACACGAAATTGGTTTGTAAGAAAGTAGAATTGGCTGTCCAAAGCGTTAACGTAGTTTAGTACCCGGCTTCTCCAACCCTTCTATTCCTAAGAAAAGACCTATATTTAAAGGTTTGATTGCTTGACTAGTAAAAACGGGGCATCCTGGGTTGAAACTCGTAAAACTGCAAAGGAAATTTGAAGTGCAAATAAAAAATGAAAAACTTGATGCTCTAACATTGAATCAAAACCTTCCACCACGCCCACTTTCTTATTAGAAACAAGGGTCAATGCTGATTCCTTCGGTTTTCATTGGCGTCTAGCAATTTCGGTTCGAATCTCTTCCAGAATCTTCCAGAATGTTTTCCAGAATCTCTTACCACGCCTAGTATCTGTAAAGATCTTCTTAATAAAATTCGATTTTTTCCTTGCTACCCTAAGCATTTAAAGTACTGCGCAGTCCTTGCAATAATGAAAGGATTTTTATTTTTATCAGATTTTATTCTACGGATAAGGAAGCAATTTCTCAACCAAAACATATTTGAATCATTTTGTAGATTTGAAAAACGCAGTACTAAATTTTCTTGATTTTTTCATGAGCCGAGCACAAGTACATACAGGCTTAAGCAGAAAAGGATGAAGGCCGAGGGACAATTGTTATGAAGAGGATTTGAAAATAAAGCTTAACCTTAAAAGTCTTTGGGCAAGAAGGGATTTTTATGTTTCTAATCAAAGTTGTCGCATCGACTGCTTCCTCTGGACAGAAGGCTTCTATAGCTTTCAAATATTCGATATTTACCCTCTATAATTCAGTTTTTTTTCTCCACTGCATCTATTCATATTACTTGTTTGCTTTTCTATAATGACATTGGACAACTTTAAAGCTCGATCCCTCAAATCTTAAGTCTTAATCTAAATTAATTGTTTATGTTACTGGTTACCCATGCCATGTCCTTTAATAAAACCTGGATGAAAACGAGTCTGCATTGGGTCTTTTCGCAAGTTTTGGCAACAACATTCTTGTTTTTAGAAAGTCTTCAGAGAAGCTAGACAAATACGGACGAATTAGTAAAAATCATTCAGGTAATATTGCATATGTTGTGTTAGAATATTGTGGATATGGCTTACAACAAAGGGAAATCAAAAACTGCCAGGAATAAGTCCGTATCTGAGCAAAACTGTGCAAAATTTGTCTGCTTATGAAACACACCACCGACATAATGTACCGATTTGCTGCTAAAAAATTAAATAAACGTTTTATTCAACATTCCTTTGTGATGAAATACCCTTAGAAGATTGTGTTAAAAATGTGTGAGTTCATCAAACCTAAGCTAAGTTTGTTTGTTTGGTTTCTCAACAGAAGAGCAAAAAAACAACATTTGGTCGTTTTTGGTCGACTGTTTGATATCAGATCCCAAAGTAAATTTGGATTATTAACATCAGGTAGGGAATTCGAAAGAGAAATATTTGCCGTGTCATTGAAATGGTCGTGCGCAAGTTGTTGGAGGCTAGAACACGAGGAAACTAGCACTTGAAATTTAATACATTGTCTTGACGTGAATTCATAGATTTATTTATCGTTCTTTTAGTTCATCGATTCATCTTCGTAGGGACATCCTAAAACTGCACGTTTTGATCAGAAGGCAATGTTTAGTATTTCAACATTCAAAATCGATGGCCCTGCTGATCAAGCAATCTCGAATTTAGCGGGTCAGCATCCAGGACTGTCTGTAATCACATCAATTAATAACAAACTTATATGCAACGATTGTAGCCATTTCGCAGAAGGAAAACTACAAACAACAGGCGAAGAAAAATAAATATATCATTTACCAGTACTGGGGATGGCCAAATGACGCTTGTTGTGCGTAGAACTCTGCTCTCGGTTGGAACAATTCACTGATCTGTGGATACGCTCTGTAACCCATAGGATTGGCAAACAGAGGTGACATAGATGTTCTCTGCACAGCGCTCTGGTCGTGAGATGCAGTGAGTTCTGAATGGGTATAAAAAGAGTGCGGCTGCAACGATGGCATTGAAGGTTTCATGTCCACGGAGGTATTCATCAAGTTTCCTGCTGCATGTAGGTTTGTGCCATTGCCAGCTAAGATACCAAATGAATGGTTGTAATTGTTTGAGGCGGTCGATGCGGGGTCAAACATGCTTGTATGGGACATGAGAATAGTGTCTTGCTGCCGTGGACTGAGCTCTAGATCAGTTCTTTGAGGGCTGTGAGCATTAACAAAATTACTGTTATTTACACCAACCCTCTGGAATGAGTTCGCTTGATTCGTATTTGAAGTGAAGTACCCGTTCTTCAAATTGTCACCTAATACAATATGATTCGAATTGTGCCTATGTAAGATGCCGCTGACCAGTGGTGACGAGTCCTGGATTGCAGGCGACTGTTCCATGAATGAATTAAATGTGAAGTAGTTCGGTGGTCCGCTCTCCTTGTGTTTTGAAGCATACGCATTAATGATGACCCCATTGGATGTGACAGAGTCGAAATTGCCATCATTTACATGTTCAGGAGATTTGTTAAGATGGTTTGATAATTCTACGGCCATTGAGGATGAAAAACCAGGTCACCTTGTCCCGAATGCAGCTTATTCCTCTGTTTTTAATCCACCGGCTGTTCCGATGCCCAGCTGCGCGACAAGACTCGATTCCACGACTTTGGAAGAAATCGCGTAAAAATTCTCCGCGTTATCTTTACTAACACTTCAACTGATTGTCCACTTTAAACACATCAGCACGAATTTTCAACTATTTCTCGTATCAACATCAATTTACGCGGCAGGGGGGCAAATAGGAAACGTCAATGCCACTTGGATGACACTTTGACTGTGTTGTCGGCAGGCTTGATGTGTTCTGATCCAATTCTCAGTACACCCGTTGTTTTCACATCGAAATGGATTCAGACACCCTGCTTTTACATAAACATTGTACTGTTTTCTCTGAAAATCTATTTCATTTTGATTTGAATTCTGCAAGATCCCCGAAAAATCAACAGGATTCAACAAAATAGGCAAATTAGCAGCTCGTTGATTGACTAAGAAAACAAACTTGAGAAATTTTATCAAACACAGAATGTAAATGGACGGGGTAACCATAAGCAGCGTGAGTTCGATCTTTAGAATTCAAGATCAGGGCGTCATTTAGGGGCTTCTGGGGCCTGTTTATCCTCCCAGCAATAAAAATGTCGCTTTGGTGAATGGTGGCCACACTCTCTCCAGGTACTTGTACAGGGGCGCATTAGGAGCTATATTTTTAAGGTTCGCCGCACCGTGGCTAAATAGGCGTACCAGGTAACATTTGAGCATATAATGCAGCTCAAGGGCGGATTTAAAGGGGGGCCGGGGGGGCATGGCCCCCAAACGGCATAATTTCACACCGTGAAAATTTGAATTAAAAAGGCAAACAAAACATAAAATAAACAGGCAGGTGAATTAGATGAAAGTTTTTGCATAACAAGAAACTAATTGTATATCAAACTGGCAAACCAAATCCTCACTCACATTACATTGCATGTTAGGTAACACTTTATACGAATATAAACACCTGAGAGTTTTGATTGAGTAATTTTGCAAAAATAGGAGATCTCACCTGATATCTAATCTATTCAAAAAAAAATTTGAAAAAGCAGTTAATCGGAGCAAAAATTCTAGCTATGTCCAGCCCAAAAGACATATATTTCATCAGACAATCAGATTTATTCAGTTTTGCCGAGGCAATTTTACCTTCCTGAACATTACTGGAGGTTTTGCCCTTGAAACGAAAAGCTGCATGTTAGCTTGTTGCATGAGAGGTGGATTTAAGGTGTTCGCATTGCAGAAAAGATGTCTCACATCTTATATACTATTTATCTTATCCCATAGTTACTATTACAAATATATTACGGCACGCTAAGTTTGATTAAGCAAGTGTTCTATTGAACTGTCCACGGATTAAAGTCCTTGAGCTTGAGCACACGGGAAAAACCCGCGTGATGAAGAAACCCCCCTCCCTTTCTTAATATGGGTAGATGTCAAGTTATTTGTAAGATTCAGTTTAAATATTGTTCATCGTTTTTCTGCGTTTGTGATACCCAAATAGCGACAGTATTTCCAACACATGCAAAGTTTGTACCTATAAATACTCAGTTGTGTCTGCTTGCTGCAATGAATTTTTGGTGAGGCTTTTTTAACAAGAAACAAAGCTCGGCACTAGTCCTCATTTTCTAATTTTCTTATCATCTTAGAGGTCAGTGTTTTATGCCGGTGTGATATGCTAAACGGTCCCCCATGCGAAAGTGTCCCCTCTGAAACGGTATGCGTTTGAGTCACCTCGTAGATGAAGCGGTATGCGTTTCAGTGACAAGTTGGTAATGGCGGACATTTGGCGCATAGCTGCGAGAGATGTACAATAAAGATATTATCGTCGAAAGAAGCTATCAAGTTGAAGAAATGCTTAGCTATGCTAAAATGTCCCCCTATTGTTTTGCATGGGGGACACTTTTGCATAGTACTGTTTTGCTATGCATTTCGGTCCCCCCGGACACTTTTGCATGGGGGGACCGAAACGCATATGACACCGGCAACCATCCATCTTTCTCGCTGATTTTGTCTCTGTTTGGTGTGCCTGATAGTCATGGACTTCAACCATTAATCTCTCAATTTCAGTATCAAAGAATGCAGTCCTTATCCAATATAGCATTGCAGTTGCAAAAGTGACAGCAAGAGAAGGCGAATTTCTGTTCCCAAATTCAAGCAGCGAAGTTAAAGGTAAGCCATCCAGATCAGTGGCGCCGTGGGAGCACAGTTTTTGGGGTGGCCAAAGGCTCGAATTTTCCGACAAAGAGACAATTTTTCCGACAAAACCAACAGCAGTGAACCCCCCTTTAATATCTGCAGTTTATCAAGGTATCACAGTCAATGAAGAATCTAGAGATGTACTGAAGGCCGGAGAAAATGGGGCAGCCAGAATTCTTAATTATAAAACTGAAGATTGTCGGCACGATAGGGAATTCTAGTCTTGTTACATTTGACTTCAGAGTACTAACAACTTTCTTAGCATTGTATTTGCAAACAAATCAATTATCTAATCAAAATTGAATGTTTTCGACATACTATGCTCAATGTTTAACAGAATAAGGGAATTCAAACGATCCTGTCCCATGATTGACTGCAAACAATTTTTAATTTTGAGAATGTCTTTTCAAATTTAGTTGAGCCTATAGGGAGAGTGACAAGAATCCTATATAAAAAGTGCAAATCGCGATAAGCATTCGGGATCACATTTTCTTTCATAAATCTTTATGCTGTAATGAAGTTCTCCCTCGCAAGGTCCTTATCCTTTCTTTCCATTTCTTCTTAAGGTGGTCTCTCTCTTTTGATCTTCTCGTAAATTCGATTAAGAGATATATATTCTTCTCTTAAATGGAATGTACTGATACTGCAGTTGTTGGCCATATTATGGAATGCATGTCTAGAAAATTGTGTCTCTATTGATGCCAAGGCTTTATCATTTGAATGTTTGAATATTTCCCATCTGTATTTGGCGGTTGGATTCTGTTCAATGTTGTCATTGGAGGGCTCGTCATTCGCCTTTTTCCTTCTCCTGACACGTTTTGCTGAAAAATCTTGCTGCGCTAGATTGTGTCTACTACAGTACATTGCAGTTGACGTAACCGCCCCTCCGACGTCTCGACCAATCTTACAGCAATTAACAGACCGATTTTTCTCTGACTGAAGAATATTTGAAGCAAGATCGGTGATGTCGAAAGTCGTCCGGAGATCATGTGCTGTCATTATGGTTTCAAAAGATGTAAACTTGCTTTCAAGAGCATCAGCGTCAGTGACCGTTTCGCCGCTCTCGTTTGATTACTGAAACTGCTGTAACGTATATAAGAAGCAGTTAAAAAAGTCCTCTGAGCTTGCAAAAACATATTCTCAAGTGCTTTTTGGTGTGACCACAATCTAGTGATTGCAACCCTTTGTGGACGATGGATTCTTTGGATGCCCTTTTCTTCTTGCACCTTTTCAAGGACGTCTCTCCTCGGCCTTCTAGATTTGGAAGAATGCGGCGCTTCCGTATTTGATTTTTTATGTCGTATGACAGAAAATTGAACGCGAACGATGAAAAGAACTAGATCAATTGTTTATGGCTCTTCCGACAATGGGAAGAAAATGATGAAATTTTAACAGGGGGATCTTCCCCTGGCCACGACACCACTGGCTTTGATGTTGCATACTGTCACTTCTAGCTTTACACTTATAACAAGAGATGAAAATCCTAAAGCATTGTTTTTTTGTGAAAAAAATATTTTTAATCTAACAATTATAAATTTCAAAATTTCCGACAAGCGTCGAAATCATCCGACAAATTTTTTTCAGGGGGGGCCATAGCCCCCCTGGCCCCCCCTAGCCCCCCCGGCCACGGCGCCACTGATCCAGATTAACTGTTTGCTTTTGAACAGGAATCACAGAGCCATCAGCAAATCTTTTGATTAGGATTGTTGCCATGTGTCTGGCTGTTGAAGTTGTCTGACCAAATGGCCTTCTTCTTGTAAGTTAGTGAAGTCATCAATCATTAGGACCAACAGTGCCTTTGTCTCAGTACCGTCCGCTATGAATTCTTTTATAAGGATATCATGTAATTTGGCTTTGTTGTAAAGGGCACGGCACTGAGTTGATTTTGATGTTTCAATCCCATTTTTGTTTAATACTGATAAGCAGTTTGTTTAATACAGGGGTCGGAAGTCCGGGGCCTGGGCCCCAAATGGGCCCGCAAAAGTTTTGTTCAATTAAAAAATTGATTGCTCACTGAGGCCCGGTGCAATTAAATACCCTGGGGCCCGCACTGGCTCCCGACGGCCCTGCTGTTAAGCCCTTTTTTCATTTATTCCTTTTCCACTTTTGAAATTTCCATTTGCGGCGGGCACAGCTATTACTGTTATTGCAGTAATAGCAATTTATTCAGGGGATTCTCCGTGTGTTTTGTTATGATTTGAAATCTAAGAAAATACTTCTACTCTCTCCAATTATCAAGTTATTCAACCCTCCTTCTATTAGGCTCAAAAAAAGTTCAAGAAAAAGTAGTGGTAACCACCTTGTAAATGAATCATTATCACGAGAAAAAAATTTAAAAAAAAATTTTTCAAATATTGTAATTCACGAATTGTTGACAATCTAAGTAAATCTAAGTAAATACGTGAATACACAAACAGAGCTATAAGGAAAAGAAATGGGTACTTACAACTAAGAATGATTCTAAATTTTCATAGTTTTCTGGCAAATTTGCTAGAAACTCCCTTTTCTGGCAACGGTTTTTAAAACAGTCGGTACACAACTAGCGCCTTGGCTACTTCGAGTTTTTTTGCGTGAAGGCTCAAAAAAACACATTTTTGAGACCAAGTTTCGCTTTTAAATTGACCAAGGATGGCGATACACTATTCCAAGCATCATGCCTCCCACTTGCACAAGATTTCGCACCAAATTTTCCCACTTTGGAAACGAAGTTATTCAAAAGTACCAATTTCTGAAGACGTATTTCTGGAGACTTGAAAAGTACCACTTATCACGAAAATTTTTTCCCCGCTCTTTCGTTCCAAAGTTGTACCGAGACCCCCAGCTGCGGAGTAGGTGGCATCAGCTCGCGAAGACCATAGGCCGAAACAATTTTAAACGCTTTTTACAGTGAATTTCGTTGCACATACTTTAAAACTACGGAATTTGTTTTCAAAAAGGTTCCTTTTGACACTATATTAACATATTCACACGGCCCCATTGAAAATCCGTGCACAAAAGTAATATACAGGTCATCGAAAGTTTGAAAATCTCTGCGGAGGAGCGGCGTTCTAGCTTAACTGCCTTATTGATTCTTGTTGACCTGCTATTTTATTGTATCAGTTAAAAAAAGCAAAAAACACTTTGGGAGATCCTTAGAACGCAAAAAGTCAATTGCAAGAAAACGGTAAAAGTATTCTGTTATTCTAGAGATCTATTATTGTATTTAGTGTTGCCCCGCAGCGACATCAAACCTAACACAGTTCTTAAAGAGGCATTGGTCTTATTTTTTGCGTCCGTTAATTGCAGCAAAAATTAACAAAAAGCATCTTGTTAGTCCCTGCCTCTAAACACTGTTTTGTGTCTTTGTACTCCTCACAGACACGAAGATAAGCTGCTGCCTATTTCAGGAGAGTATTTTGCCATTCGTCTTTTTTCTGACCTGCTGTGAAAAGAGAAGGGCACGATTGTAATCAGTGCCTATTGAATAATTAGTACCTCTCACTTTAAATTTTGGTGACTGTTATATGAAAACATTAAACTAATATTTAAACTTAATCCAAATGTCATCTTCGGAGTCACTCAAGTCGCTAGCAACCAAGTAGCTTGGGATTCTAGAGTGAAGGGGCAGAATCATACCGAGATATGCCTTATACTCCTTATACGCCTTATAATGACTCAAGAGGCTTTCTTCGTAAAATTAACACTGATAAAAGTTTCATTTAGCATTACCATTTTGTGTACTTAGTAATGTTTCTGTTCTTCGTGATGTTTTCAAGGGCCTTCGACGAGACCAAAAAAGTAGGGGTTGGGGCCAAGCGTCGATGCTAAAAGAGTACCACGAAAAAAGATAATGAGCTGCCTTTAAAGGCATACTTTGCAAAAGAGTGCCCCCCCCCCCCGACGACGACGGAGGCCCTGCTTTGTCCCCTTCACCTGCCTTTAATAGACGCTCCGAGGGTGAAAATTTAAGGGAAGCAAATGGTGGAAATATTTAATGGGGCAAAATTAAAGGGAGCGAAAATTAAAGCACCGCCTTATTGAAGGTTTGGCAGCTGTTTGTCGTAAACAAAACTAGACTAAATATTTAGCCACATATGCAACTGGCCTATTTTGCGTATCGTCAAAAATTTAGATACAATTTTTCTTCCCTCGCTATTTTCGAAATGTTTGACTCTTAATTAGACGATATTTCTTTTGCCAGAAGTTTCATTTTCCTTATCACAATGGAAATTAACATTGCTAATTATTAAATTAATTTTCGACCTTGAAACGCATCTAGTCACTGCTTCCGTCTGTACCCTCTCCCCCCACACGGCCGAAAGCTGCGATGCAAGACGAATCCTAAATATTGATTTCCCTGAAGCCTGTATCAAATGTAAAACATTATAAAATAGGCGGATATACGGCAAGTTTCATTATAAATATTTATACAACCCTTAATCCATCTACTCCCCTTCCCTAGAAACATTCAGCCATTCGCTTGTTGGCAGCTTATTCACAGAAATGGTCATACAGACCTTAAAGATCAATACAAGTGATAGGCAGAAATACGGTCCTAAGACCCAAACTGAAATATTGAATGACTGACCAAAAAGGGGCTCTTAAAAACTGTTAACAAGACTTACCGATAATCCCCAGATCTTTCACTGCAGCGTGATCAAATATCGGGATACATGCAGGAAAACGATCTTGTACCCGAAAATTTAGCGCTCGGGAGCCTAGGCATATGAAACATGCCACCATTGACATGAACTGAAGCAATTAATGAATGTTGATATTTTGCAACTGCCCAATAAAGACTCAAATGATTATTTCAGAACAGTTACTTTTGGAATAGTCCATAATGCAAACAATTGCAAAGTATGATGGACATGTGTAAAACCAGAGTTGGCTGTCCAGCCATAACAAAACTGCTCTCTGGACCACCTTGTTCTTTATTTTGACAGGTCAATCCAGCTCAGAAATCACTCACGTTTTCAAACATTTTCAGAGAGGATTATTATTAATGAAGAGACGCCCTTTCGAATGGTATCATCTGATTTGTCTATGAGACGCTATTGTCACTTTCCCCATTTTCAAAAAATTACATTTTTGAACGGTTGTTATCCCCAAACGAAAAGAAAGGAAAGAATGAAAGAAAGAATGAACTGATTTTTGTACCATCAGTAGCCCTTTTCATTGGTGTAGAAGTAATTCTGGAAGTAGGTACAGTACCATGTTTCTAGACTTTTGAATCACAGCCAGGGCTGACGAGAGGGAGGGGCAGAAGTGGACAGTTTGCCCCAGGGCCCCTGGGGCAAGGAGATCTCATCAACAAATATCAAAATTTTTATTTAAAGCCTTGTAAGATGTATTGGAAGAACCTCCCAATAGGAGCAAAACAAGGTTCAAAGAGTTCCTCCAGATTCAGTTCCCCCAGATTCTCTGCTCTCTGCCCCCTTCTGCTCGCCTCGATCTCAGACACAAGGGGCCTCATTTTGCAGTTTTATCACTGGGCCTCAAAAATCTCTCGGCGGCCCTAATTCGGCGGCATTTCGGGGCCTGGGGGCAAAACTGCAAAATGAGGCCCCTTGTGCCTGTGATCGAAGCGAGCAGAAGGGGGAGAATGCAAGGGAATTTGGGAAACTGAATCTGGAGGCACTCATAGAACCTTATAGGCTATTCCTATTGGGAGGTTCCTTGAATACATCTAAAGAGGCTATGACAAACATTTTGATATTAGCTGATGAGGCCCCTTGGAGCCTGAGGCCCTGGGGCAAACTGCCCCCTCTGTCCCTCCCTCTCGGCGGCCCTGGCCCTGATCACTGCCTATTAACGCCTATTAAACTTCGTTTCTACATTTTTTGTATTATTATGCTTTGAAACTTGTAAATTTGCAAATTGATAAGAAAACCAACCAGTTAGATAAAACTTTGAAATATTAAAGAGAGTTGGTTGCACAATGGCTCTGTTCTGCCCGCAGACTAAACTATTTTCTCTCCTTCGCAGTGGAATACTCTCGTAATTTCTGCTTCGCTCACTTCCAGTTTTGAAACCCACAGAAAGTCGCTAGTTACATATATATACCGTACGTAGTTACAAGTAAGGAGAGGTGAGTAAATTACTTATATTTTGGCGAGAAATTCTCTAGATATGAGTTTGTGTCTAAAGAAATCCTTATTTGGAGAAGCAAGGAAAACTTGCTATAAACAAGACAAAAACAATAGTAGAAATGGATCATTTTTGGAAACCCGGGCTGCACGTCTAAACTTTCCAACAATGAAGTACCCCCGCCGCCCCACAATTGTGCAGTGTTTTGGTGATAAAATTTTGGTGATACGGAAGAACGTCTAGGGGGGTCAAGGTGGCAAAGCCCCTGGAAGCGTCTGAGATTTCGCATTTTCTGAGACTTGAAAATGGTTGGGATCGTACATTTTTCATTCCATATTGAAACAAAACAAAAGAAATACAGCAATTTGTCCCTCTGAGTCCTAAAGTACTATCTAAAATAATATTATAATGGAAACCGGGAAACCCCCACCCCCTAAATCTGCCCCTTGCAGACAGAAGGCCAAAATTGTCGCTTATGTTTGAAGACTCATGGTCAGGTTCTTGTTTGAAATGTTTTGAGGTCGACAAGTAGGGGGACTGGGGCTACCAAATTTTGACGCATGCGTGCAGTGCTCTCTCTAGCCACATTTGCAAGAAAATGGCGGGCGTTGAAGAACTCTACAAATGCTTTGGCATTCTCGCAGATGCAGGCGATAAAATTTCTGAGGTAATTCCATTTATTCTTTATAAAATTTTTGATTTTTTGTTCAAACAGTTGAGATGACTTTGCGTTTGTCCAGTTGCTAATTTGCGCGAATTCTGCTTTGGTGGGCCTAACTTTTAAAGTCGAGACAGAAATAAAGGTTTGAAATTGATTGCGCTACTTTCAATTTCAATAGACTTTTAAATTAATTTATGGTTTGAATCATGACAAAAGTTCTGGGTTTTAGGGCTAAGGGCTCAAATAGGTATTTCAAAAGAAACATGATATTGGTCAATCCCAATCACTGTAAGTGGATGGTATACAGGCATACAACACATGCAAATTCTAAATTCATGTTAATTCACTTACTGCCTATCCAATTCACTAACAGTTCTAGTCCAGAAATCAATGGAGACCCTAATTTTAACTACAGTTTTCCTCCTTATCAAGGCCCTGCCATAGTTGTTGCAAAATTACTTACCTAGACCATAAACACCTTGCCTATTACGTCTGCTTACAGTGATTGGCAGTAATTTAGATTTACTTCCTTAATTTTACTTTATTATAATTCATTTATTTATTTATTTATTTGCTTTGTTATTATAGATGTACTAACCACAAACCAAACTTGTGCATAATACCTAATTCTTAGGTCTTGCACAGTAAATTATAGATAGATAGATAGAATCTGATAAAGTCACTTTTAAAATAACAGAAAACATGCGATAACCCATGATAATCCAAAGTGCTATATGAGCGAGCTTCATATAGATTTAATGCAAAGTTTAGAATTAATTTATTAACCATAGCATTCCAATGCAGCTCCAAGGGTTGGCATATTTATGCAAACATGCTCTTGGAACAAAATCTAAAACTAGGTAAGAAGGATTATTTGGAAAACAAACACTAAAAAGCAAATTTCAGTTCAACTTTGAGCAAAAAAGGTACATAATTGATGAAAAGAACAATTTTTGATCAACTGCTAAGTCTTTAGTGGTATTGTTTGATATTTCTGTTAGCTGAATTTATAAAATTTGCTGAAAAAAACTACATTGTCCTTATTTAAAGTTATTAATTTTGTAGCATGAAGATTCATACCAAGTGATAATCAATTCTGTGAAAGGTGATGCTTCGCAAAAGAAACTTGCATGTCAGTTTATTCCAAGGTTCTTTAAGGACTTCCCAAAGCTGGCTGAACAGGCAATGGATGCGCAATTAGATTTATGCGAAGATGAAGATGCAGTGGTAATGTATTTTCCATCTTTCTTGTAACATGCCATCTTTCTTATTTTATAAATATTGTATCTGATATGAGGCAGTTTTATATTTGCTTTTGTAGCCTTTGTTTGCCAAAAATGAAGGTTTTTATACAAGATATCTTTATAGCATAACATGCATGCTGGATTCAAAAGCTTCATTCCCATTGAATATCAATGTATCTTCAACATATATTAGATATATTCCAACTGGAGTTGCTTTTTATGAGACTTCAGTGATGATAACACATCTTTGGTGGTTTTTGCAATAACGCTCTCCTCCTTTTTATTGTATTATATAGTTAAGAGGTCAGACACATTTTGTAGCACCCCAGGCCCCATCAGCTTGATAGCAACCAGAATTGTTTGCCCAGCCCAGGTCAACAAACAATATTTCATGCTTGCCTGCGGATGTTATACTCAGGGACTTATGGGCTTTTAGAGTAATAGTATATTTGAACTAAATTCACAGTTACTTATAATTTTCAGTCTGCTTGGCCTTGTCTCATTTTCAACAGGCCCATTTAAGATTATATTGTTGCATAAGATATTTGTTGAACTCAAAAACTCTTTTTAGAATCTTTTAAGTATCCTAACAATTTGCACGTATTTTTCCACTGATTATTGTTCTATTGTTGCATTATAATTGGAAATGGGAAGGAAATTGAAGTTTCAGTTTAGATTTTCTTCCTTGTGGTTAGCAGTATAGTTTGGAGAGGAAACCAGACATGCCAACCAATGTGTTGTAATGTTAAATCGACACTTTTGGATCAGAAGAGAAGAATTCTAAAAGAATATTTACCACTAAGCAAATATGACCCTAGCTAGTATTAATTTCTATTTCTGATACAGTCCTATCTGTTGACCATAGATTCGAAGGCAAGCAATGAGAACATTGCCAGATTTTTGTAAAAGTGATGCAGAGCACATGCCAAAAATTGCAGACATTTTAACACAGCTGCTTCAAACAGGTAAATTGAGTTTTGCATGCTATCATCAAATTTGGAGCATATTTTGGTTATGATTGTGATGTTGTGTCATTATTGGGTATTTATTGAAATTATATTACTATTAAACATGGCTTGATGATACCATAAATTAATTGCTACTCCACTTAAATGCAAAGATAATGATGGAGTTTTAGAGGTGACCAAAGAATGTCCTTCTATATACTTGTATCAAGCTATACCAGGCTAGTCTCCATTAGATGCTTATTTTATACCTCTATGTATATATATTCAAGTTATATAATTAACATGTATCATTTGAAGAAAATTTGTATCTATTTTAGAGGATGAAGTTGAGCTGACAATTGTAAAAAGTGGTTTAGTATCATTGATAAGAATGGAGCCTAAAAGTAAGTAAACTAGATCATAATTCATTATTTCCTGGCTTGGATGCAGCCTTCCAGCTTTGTCCATAGCCTAGTTGATGATGCTCATCCAAAAGGACCTGTGGCTGGTATTATTTCTGACACCTGACTTTCTATAGCACAGATGCATAATTTGACATGGTCATTTTTGGTCATTCTTAATATATTTATAAATATATATGTGACATTTCTTATTTGGTTTAGCTCATTTGACCTATTTTTGGTTTTTGGTTTTGTTTCATCCCCTCTTAGAGCAAGGTATCTAGTGCTTATATAAACACTTCTCAAATACTTCACTATTTATTTAAACACTTTCATTTGATGTTCCTCATCTCCCTATACCTATTACTCAACAAAACGCAACTAAAGTATTTGCATTCCTGTTAGTTTTTCAGACAAAAAATGTGTTACTGTATTCATCTTTTTTTTCTAAATAAATTCAAAAATACTTTGATTTAAGAACTGCTTCTTATATTCATTTCCTTTGCACTAAAATTGTCTGCTAAGATTGCAAAAGGGTGCCAGGATTGATCTTGTAGGAGGGAAGATTTATCAATAGTTTAGAAGCAGGTGTACCCATAACTTAAAGGGATTAGACTTCTCATCTTAGAAAGATAACCAATTTTTGTTTAATGTTGTTTAGTCAAATGGTCCCTCCATTTTTGATGTGAGTATACTGTGGAAATTGTAAAAAGGAAAAAGTCCAATATTATGTTATGAATCTGGCTGAACATGACCTAAAAATTTGAAATTGAATGGGTATCATCTTTGATATGTAGAAACTTTGTGATATCTTTGAAAATGCCATTGTTAATCATGGTGAAAATTGACAAAGGACAAAAGTGAGTAAGAGCCACCGAGTAAAAGGCCACATTTTGATGGATTTTTGCAACAAAAATTTAGCATTAGTATGGTCAATGAAGAAACTTATTAGGAATTTTTGAGCAATTTAATAATTTTTAGACCTCAGACAATGAGTAAATTCTAAAGGAAAGAAATAAACCTTTTGTAACACTTTTTACTTCTTACTTCTGCCATGTAAAGCTAACATTTTAATCTGAACTTGATACAGTATAATCCTGTTATGACCTGTTCTATATGACACTCTTGATTTACATCTATCAATGAATTGTAACATGGGATTTATCCATTCTTTGAGTGCTTTAAGGATCATGATAATTGTCCGTTTTCATTTACATCCAAGCGACTTCTAACACAATTATACTGTTTTCATGATGCATTTTGCATTATGCTGTTGCTCTTTATCATGTGCCAAGCCCAGAGCCAAAATTTTGTTGCAGTGTTTCTCATTGAGATGATTCACAGTCTTATGATTTTTTCAACCATTTTACAGATGCACTTGGTGGCATATTCTCTCAGATTAGTGGCGAAGATGACATTGTTAGAGAAAAAGCTATCAAGTTTTTGAATTACAGTATACAGTTGCTTCTAAAGGATGTTTTTCACCCCAATCCAGATGTAGAATTATTTATTTTCCAAGAAATAAAAAAGGTAAACAGCATGCCCTTCACATCACTTTTGTTCACCAAAGTGCTTAAGGAAACTAATCTGCTTCTTTAGTAACTTACAGGTAAAAAGATGCATGGTTATTGTATTCTTCTTTAATGGATTTTCCTGCTTAAAAATAATAATTTATAGTAAGCATGCACTAACTTTTTTATATTTTCATTTTCTTCTAAGACATTTTCGCGGAGGGTGTTCGATCAAGAGTTTCCGCTTCTTGTTATCCATTTAATCTGCTTTTTTGGGTTGATCAAAAGTAGAAACTTACCCTTGTGTGCAAATTTTGTATGAATGTCACAGCTTATTGGCCACGTAGAAGGAGAAATGTGGTTGAAAGAATTAAGGCTTTGGTTGATTGTTGCCAATTTTTCAAGTGTGTGGCATCCATTGCATTTATCTGTTGTATGTCCACAATTTTGTATGCCATTTTGTTAAGACCATTGCAACTGTGATCATGTTCAAGCAGTATTGCTACAATGTGGGTGAATTTACCTTTCTCTCAATTTGCCAATATAAAGCAATGAGTTTTATGGGTGACGCTTATAGTCATTGTAGAGGTTGTCATAATAGTTATAGTTATTTATTTATTTATTTATTTATTTAAATCATTGATGAAATCACACTATTTTAGATTAGCTTACAACTTATAATTTGTAAAAAATTTTCCTTCTTTGTACAGTCCTTAGAATATGGCATATCCTATATATAGTTGGGGACTTAAATAACTATAAATATATATAACTATATGAATATAATTATGAATAATGTAAATAAGGAATACTTTGATATGTGGTTGATTTGTGTTCAACATTGGTTGAATACATGCATCTCTGATATAAACTTTGGAAATTAACAGGAATTTCATATAAACCCTTATTGAGACTATTATAATGTCCACAAAGATACTGTAAATCACTTTCGAATTAATTGCTTTTGACAAGTTTATTGAATTATGACAACCTCTACGGTGACTATAAACCTCACTCAAAAGACTCATTGCTTTATATTTATATATATTTTATTGGCGATCTTGACCCATTGCCAACACTTCAAGTATAATACACAGTATTAATACTGCCTTGTTTTTGAAATTGTGAGGTTTTTGATGAACGGTAAACCTTTTTTGAAGGTAATGAGTGATGTAACGGGCGATGAGTTCAAGTCATTCATGAGCGTGCTTTCCAAACTTAAATCCATTGTGAGTGAGCCACAGAACCTTGCTGATGTCATAGCCGAACAAGCTGAGTTGGAAAAGAGTTTCGAGGTAAATTGCGTTGAATTATACACTTGAGTTCACCAAGGTATGTTATTATTAGTAGTTGATAGGTAGTTTTGCTCAAAGCTGTTGATTGGTTTTGAAAGCGCTTATATTGCTGGACATGTATTTGCTATGCCCTTTTACATAACTTAATAACACATTAGATTGATTGGTTTCATAGTTACTGAAGTGACTTGGTCACAGAACAGAAAGTTCTGTCAGCCCTTGTGTCGCCATTTCGAAATTCGAAGGCTCCAAATGTTGTTAGTTTTAGAATTTTGTTTACGGATTTGCTTTTTAATCAACATTGGTAATCACAGTTCACATTCAGAAAGCTAAAAAATTTTTTTCTTCCCGTCTTTGTTCTCCATTTTTCATTGATAATGAAGCTGCTATTCCCTAGATGAAAATGAGCTGAAATAGGTCATAATTTTCACAAACCTTACTTATGGTGTAATCACTTTGTATCAAGAATCTTTCGACATAAGGAGATAGTGGCGGCTTGTAGCAGTATTAGTGTTATTGGTCTAAAAACAGTTATTCCAGTAAGTTTTCCTGTTCGCTGTTTTGTTCATTTTCGTTTGTCCCGGGATTCATACTAGCCTATTTGGTGTTTGATCCATAAAACAATCATATCAAGTACCAACTTCCGATAGCCTTTTTTGACATTTCGCCGGCCATTATCACCCTATGGAGATATAGGCAATGTTTCAGCTTGGGCACTCTCATTTCTAACATCGCAAGGACAAATCTTGCCATGCGACGGCCGCTCCTCAGATAACTCTATTAGTGAATAGCAATTGTTATAATGTAATGAAACTTCGTTAAGTCCCGTCATGTTAAATTTAGGGGCATCGCTATGGCTGGATGAAAGGTGGGAAGTGCATCAAAAATTACAAAATCAATGAAAATTGGTGCTATTTTATATAATACGCATTAATAGTAATTATGGTTCTCTGTACTACAAACTCACATTTGAAGAGGAAGGGAAAAATCGTAAGACCAAGGATGTAAATTTTGTGGCAAACAAACGGGTTACTCAAGGTTGTAAAGGTTTTAGGTGGGGTAGGGGAGCTCCAATAATTTCAACCTCTGATACTGTAGCTATACATAACGATCCCGTCTTCGTCCTAAACAGTTTTCCTGAAAAATTGCCACAGCCAACCATCAGGCATTGCTATGGCTTTGCTGATGACTTGCAGAAATAAGGGCACTGGAAGTCTTCCATTTAAAGGAGATTTGACGTAACGGGCTTCCAGGAATTAGATTTGTCGTAACAAGATTCCAGGAAGCAGACTAGACGTGACGAGCTTCCAGGAATTAGATTTGACGTAACGAGCTTTCTGCTTTAATATCAGCAGTGTCCTTTTACATTAATGGTTTGAGGCGAAAAGGAGTAACGTTTTTACATGTTTCCAACATAAAAAAAGGGGTTATGGTATAAAGATTTGGAGCAAGCGAAAATGCTTCAATCCCAATAAAGCCTGGAATTTTATGTTACTTAGTTTTACAGTGTAATGTATGTAGCTATCTGTTCTTGCATCCAAGACTAACATGCTTTATAGAAAACGCGCAGCCAAAACATTATGTTTGCAGTATTGAATTCAATTGATTTTAGAGTCATTTCAGTTAATTATACAAAGCACTTTCGAGACTATTGTTACTCTGATGTGTTCATAACTATAGTATTCTGTCGGTGTTACTAGATGTAGGCTAATAACACAGGTTTTTGTTAGCAGCCTCCACTGCAAGAAGATTATATTTGATTCTATGTCATTCAGTCACACACTTCAAAAGCATGGTCAAAGACAGTTGGTGATGAGAATCTCTCGGCTAACGATGTGTTTTTGCACATTTGATTAAAATATCATACAACGTCCTCTCTGAAACTGTCTTTAAGTTTACACTATACAGGGCTGCTGATGAGACCCCAATGCAAAATGAGGCCCCTTGTGCCTATCATCGAAGCGAACAGAAAAGGCAGAAAGCAAGGGTATCTGCAGGAACTGAATCTGGAGGCACTCTTATAACACTGTAGGCTGCTCCTTTCGAATACATTTAAAGGGGCTATAAATATAAATATTGATATTAGTTGATGAGGTCCCCTGGACACAGAGGCCCTGGGGCAAACTGCCGCCTTTGCCCCTCGCTCTCGGCGGCCCTGACACTAGGTAATAATAAGATGGTTCAAACTGATCTAAAGATCTCTCCCTGTTACATACCTTATGACCATTCCATTACTTTCTTTTGTTAAAATTGCAGGCAACAGATATCGACTCAGTAGATCGTCTTATCACGTGCACCAAGCAGGCGATTCCTTTTTTCAAGGTAAACAATGTATTTGTTTGATTATGTACCATTTTAGCTTCCCCTTTTTTGTCACAATAAACTTCACTACCATTTTTATGATAGCCTTTGCTATTTATTACACCGAGAATGTTTGGGGTATGTATAATAGAAGGTAAACTATGAATGCAGCCAATGGATTACACTAATGCTAGTCGAACGGAGGGCAACGTAATTGTATGTGACAACATTAGTCCTTTCACCCCTGGACGGGCCATATGAGCCCAATGACAAGCACCGTACAAGAAAGTTTTTCAGGGGGGTAAAGTACAGAATATGGTAGATTTTCTGACGGCAGTTTTCTATAATAGTTTACGCTTTCACCTAAGTTATTTGACAATGCTACCCCCTGAAAAGCGTAGAATTATATGGGTTTTAACAGTTAAATGAAAATAAATCAAGATGCGAAAGGTTAAAACATTTATAAGTCAGAACATTGGTAGTTCTGAACGCTTCAGCAGGATATCGATCTGACAATTTTTTAATTTGGTTGTTTATAACTGCAATATTTTTACGCAAAGATTCCAGTCATGGTGAAAATATTTAGATCTGTTTAATTTATTTTGTTTCAGAAAGGTGCATCATCAGAGAAATTTTTCAAATATCTCATTGATCACGTGCTTCCCGTCATCAATCAAATCCCCCAAACTGATGAAATGGGTGATTTCCGCCTTGAATTGTTAAAACTGTTAGTTGAGGTCTCGCCTCATGTTACAGAAGAGCATGCTAAAGAATATATTGATAATGTCTTCCACAAACTGCTAGTAAGTTTTTCAAATATTTGCCTCCAATTTACAATATTTTCAACTTCTATCTCCTTGTAGTTTTTCTGGTGTCTGGTGTCCCTCTGTTTTCCTTTTATTTTTATTGTTTCCTTTTCCTTATGATACAGCTTAAACAGTACACGAATAACAATTTGAAGGAGGTGCTAATTCCTTTCAGATTTTATAAAACTGTATTGTGAACCCTTTACTCCTCCCCCTTCTTCTCCAAGTGTGTCAAATAATAGACAAGGGCCATAGCAGGCAGAGCCCTATGAATTTTAGCCTGTCCAATGATTGGGGAGAGGAGTTAGCCAAGTTCAGTGATTTAAGGGGAGGGGGGGGTTAAATAATCGAGGCCCGTATTGTCGCGTAATTCTTTTTGGCAGTTCCTCCTTCCACTTTCGTTTACGTTAATTTCTAAAAACCATAGCCCTACCATTCTCATATTGTTATTCACACCTTGCCTGTCTATGAAATATAATGTGGAAAGGATATTAAGCTTCGAGGACCGAAGTTTAACCCCTTAATATTTGTATTGATAGGAATACATGCCTGATGCTCCAACTGAAGAGGAAGAGTCATCTGAAGACAAAGAGACTGATGCTGGCCAGAAATTAAATTTCTCTTATGTAGAGTGTCTCCTGTATTCGTTTCATCAACTCGGAAAACAGGTATTAATATACTTATAGAAACTTATCGCTATTTGTATAGATTTTACTGTAAAGGAGGTAGAATCTTCCATGTTAATATTGCCATGTCGCTATAACTGTTTTACGTTATATTTTTATGCAGCATGGATAGCCCACAAAATTGACTTTTAAATTGCACTGCATTGAGCAAACATAAGTGAATATGCAGCAAGGCACTTTTTCATCTCTCGTTTTTCGGAGTTTGAAAACGTCACATAATGACGATTGGCAGATCAAAAGCCACGTGATAGGGAAGTAGCCGTGCGTGATTGGCTACATTTTGGATCGTTCAGCATTTGCTTCTCCTTTGGTATATTCAAACCATTTAAGCACAATGTATATAAGCCTGCATGTAAGAAGCAAATTTTTTACAGTCCGTTGTAATTATATTCTTTCACGAAAGAGACTTCTGGCAAACTTAGGCCATCAATGCTTGATATTCAAATGCATATATATATATATCATTTATGTAATTTTATATATCATATTTTATGAATATCATCTGAAAATACGAAAGAAATATCTTATTTGTTGCAAATTGGCAGCTCCGTGTATGTACATTGACTTTTCAAAACATAGTTAAAGGAACTGATATTTGATTTACTTGTAAGTAGGTAAAGATCTTAATTCGGCTGTTTCTTGTACAATTTTGTAATCTGGATTTTTTCAGAATGAAGAATTTCTATCAAGCGAAGAAGCTGCTGATAAACTGAAAGATTTTAGATCGAGGTAGTTTTTAGATAAAATTTAAACATTTGTTACAAATAGGGAATGTTTCCATTACATCTCATCCCTTGCTTAGACCTTCCCCTTTCATCCTCGCATTTTGTTTTGCAATGCAAATCGTTTACTCTATACTTTACTCTATATTCTGCATTGCCCATTTTGCATTCGCTCCCCTGTGTTCTAAACCAATTTGTTGCTCTGCAGAGTGCAATTTTGCAATTCTTGGAAGTAACTGTAGAATTCCTGGTTCGGTGCAGTAAACCATTTTGCTCTAAAGCTGGCCTTGTCACTTTTCTTCGCAGATTACAATACTTCGCAAGACAGTTGCAAGCATATATAAAACAACTAAGAGTGGCGCTGCAAGGAAAGAAAGGAGTTGAATTAGAAGAGACTGAAAACAAGATCAAATGTCTTGCTTTAAAAACAACAAGTAACATAAATACGTTAATCAGGGTAAGCAGAGAAAATATTTTAATTTAGGCTCAAATTATAGCGAAATCTTTGCTCATCCATTTCCCGGTTTTCTGGTTTGTTGGTTGCATTTTAGTTGTATGCTGTTCGTTCATGAATTAATAAGAGAATTTGGGCCACCAATGGTAATGAAAGGGAAGAATATACTTTGTTTACTTAGCCCTTTGTTTAGGCCCTGTCCAGAAAGTTATTGGTTTCAAAGTATCATTCCACGTTTATACACGAGCCAATAACAAAACGTTCTGATAAGAAGTATGAAAACATCGCTCAAACACTGTTTTGCAGAAATCTATTTTCTTATGCCTAAATTGCAGAACTTATTAGTCAATTTCCTGCCAAGTGACTGGGAAATGCTGGCTTGGTATTTTATAAAATGTTATAAAAGCAGTTTTTAAGATGCTTTATCGTCTGGAGCTATTCGTCATTGAAGATGTTTCATTTTTGCAATCTGGGATTACTGCAAATTGTTTTTGGGCAATTTGCTTTGAATTTTGATCAATTTTTGATGTTTTGTACATAGGCCTAAACCAAAAGGAAGCCAAGTGGGCTATTGGGCATCAAATTAAAATATTACGATATTTGAATGCGAGCTTCTTTGTTTCAAAGAATACATCTTCATCAATGGCTTAAGGTCTTTTGTTAACCAACGAGAGTTACAGCATGAGCCTTTGTTTTATTATATAAATTCTTCACATATGACCTATATGTGAACTTCGTAGATAGATTTTACGCAACAATTTGCATCCTTACCAAACAGTTTTCTTATTTTTATCTTGTTTTGACCAAATTGATCTTCCTTTATCATTTCAGGACTTGTTCCACAACCCACCCTCATATAAAAGCACAATAACGCCATCTTGGAAAGCTCCTGTAAGTGGTGGCCTCCATTTGAGAAATCTAGCGCTTCATATTCATTCTGTTGCTTCTGTTGTTTTTTTGTATGAAATCGAGCTTTTTAACGTTTTCGATGTCCAGTTTGTATTTTATATGATATCCAGGTTTTTCAAAACTTGGGCTGATCTCGAGGAAGAATCTTAAAAATGATGCAAATTTATGACGAAACATGAAAATTTTGATGTAACAGATGGCGAGATTTTCGTACCTAATGTATTTGATTGCAGTTAGAAACGAGGAATTTGGGATTCAAGTAAATTATTACTTTGGTTGATATATATCGCATGTAAAAAGAATCAAATGGAGCAAATGAGATTGTATTTTTGGATGTGATATCAAAAAGCTTAAAAGTTTAAAGTAATGCGATATGAGACAATTGTATAATGGAAGAGGCTATGAGGAGATAAACCGTAAAACTGTAAAACCCTTGAAAAATTTGTCTCCCATATTTGGTTATTTCATTTTTTTCATTATTTTATTTCTGTTTCAGAGTCAGGTAGTCAATGAAACAGTAGAGGAAAAGTAAGTTGAAAACTCCTGTAGCGATTTTTAAACTTGGGAGGAAAACTACTACCTTTTTCAGATTTTTATTTGTGCGCGTTTCCTTTTTGCTAATTACTGCCAATGGCGCTTTGTAATTAAAACAGGGCTTTTGATTGGCGTAGCGTAAATTACACCTTGCTGGTTTTGATCTGAACTTCCACTCCTTTTTGAAACGGCTCCCAAAGAATGTGATTTGGCACAATTCTCTACCATGTAGAGCTTTTTCACAAATCGGAAACATGCTTGCTGACGTCTTTACAGATTAAAGATTGTTTGTGAAAAATTATCGGAAATTTAACTTGTAAATAGATTTTGAATGATCAGTGAGTTTCATTACTTTTGTTTTGAAGGCGGAAACGGGCAGGAATAACACCAATAACATTTGAAGGTTCTCCAACGAAGAAGAAATCTCAGGCAGAGGTCTATACGCCTCCAAGCCGCAGAAATGGATCTGATGTCAAACCATTGCCAAAAAGTGAAGGGGGAGGTTATGGCCAGAATACATTCAGAGGTGGATTTGGAAGGCGCAGACGTGGAAGAGGCCGCGGTCGTGGAAACCGTGGTGGATATAGCGGATTTCTGTATAGGTAAAGAGCTTGATGCCTCAAATGTATAAAAAGGTTCCGCAGAGGCTTGCAATCTTGCATTACCCGAGAAGATTGTCATTGGACATGAACGTATCTCATCGACGGATTGTACATGCTACAATCGATTTAGTGCAGGATTCCCGGTTTGTTTTGATAACTTTGTAAGTTATGAGATTCAACAGACGATCTTGGTTTAAATTTTACCTTTTTTTATAACATTTTAGGTCGTAATTGATGATTCGCCACTGTTTGCCCATAAAGACGTTGAGAAGTTTCGTTATTTGTGCACCCTGTTCAACACTTTCGCACCCGTTTTTTTTCATTTAACTGTTAAAACCCATATAAATCTACGCTTTCCAGGAGGTAGCACAGTCAAATAACTTAGGTAAAAGCGTCAACTATTGTAGAAAACTGCTATCAGAAAATTTCCAATATTTTTTACTTCACCCCCTGGAAAATTATCTTTTAAAATGTTTGTCATTGGGCCATATGGCCCGTCCGGGGGTGAAAGGGTTAACACATACCCTGAGTTAACTTAACAAGCTTGTATCGTTCCCTACCCGTAATAAATCTTTATTGTTCATGCTCTTGGAAAGCGGTGTACAACAGAAGAAATTAATGATTAGGCGGAAACATTCGATTGCAAATAAGTTTATAAAATATTAAACAAGGACATACAGTGTAGCTCAGATGGAGCCATAGCACGTTCGAACACCGACCTAGATGAAACTAAGCAGTTTTAATACCTGGCTACAATCAAGCTGAATCAGCTGAATGTTCTTTTAAAATCACAGAGTATACTACTAGTAGTACTAGTTTTGAAGCAAGTAGGAAGGGTTTTGATTATAGCTTGCTGTCCCGAACACAATAGAATTTGATATTAGAAGTAATATTTCACAAAGTTTGAAGACTCTATATATATTCTCGTGGTGGAAACGTGTGTATAGTCTTAGATGGAAAGACTATAGTCTTCTAGAATATTGGGGGTGACTTACTGTTATGTTTTCCCGAAGTGCTCACCACTGAATAATCTGCATATTGTTTCCACGTATCATTTTCTTTCCGTTCCTGAAATGAAGAGACAAATTAACCCCCATGTTTATGTGACATACAATTTTGCTTCTTTCTCTTTTTTGAAATTTTTAACGTCTTGTGAAATTCGCAACTAATGCTCTTAATTAACCTTTATTTGATTCTAGCTATAAAAAAATTAATAGTAACACATGGAATTGACTTTTCAAATCCGTCTACGCTGTCTACCTCTGGCAAAGTTGAACTATCTAATTATCTACCTGCCTGCCCATCTATCTGCCTTGCGAAAAGGAATAAGAAACTTCATATTTTGACCTGCCTATCAATTTGTTTTTCAAGTTATACTAAAATATAACAAATGATTGGAAATGTAAACAAGAAAAAAACGTATTGGGTTGTTTCCAGGTGATTCAATACTAGTGTCATTTTGTTGTCTTTTTTCTATATTTCCTATCTGCTTTTTATTTCCCATGCATTAGATCACGAGAGTTTCTTTTCAAGGCAATTCTTCTTGTTGTTATTGAACATTTAAGGATACACGTTTTTTTATAAGAACATACCATATATGGACATTAGGCTTCAAATACCTGAAGATGATAATGCTGCATAGCTTTCTTTCAAAAGCATAGACAAAAAGATTAAAATACAGCGTTGAAATACTGTTTGAAAAGTGTTGGAATTATTTTTTAAAGTACCTATAATTTTGTCAAGCCAAAAGTTTTTCATTGGACGCAAGGGAATTCACAAACATGTGCTAAAATTAAACCCGCGGCTCCATTTTAGAGCAATTATCGTTCTTTTGAAATATCAGTGCACATTTTAAAGGAAGGAATTTAAGAACATGTTAAGAACATTTTAAGCTTTCAAACCAAAAAAGTTAAGAACATAACAAGGCTTCATCGAAATTCAATGTTTGTTTGTGAGGAAACTGAATTTTTGATAGATTTTCATGTAAACTTTTGATCAGACTCAAATTGCTCCGCATCTACGATGACTGTCGCTCAGTGGTATTTCATTAAAATATTCCTACCGATTGTTTCTTCCTAGAGAAAAGAAATGTTCTTATCTTCGATACCACCAATTTTGATAAGGGGTCTCCAGCGCACATTTTCATAAAGCGTCTATCTAAGTGTATCCTTCCACGCGCCAGTCACAATCGAGGCTTTAAGAATCTTAATTTTTTTAAATTTATGAGCTGGTGTCGTATGGGTACATAGCAGAGGATTGCAGAACCATTACGATTGGAGCGAGGAAGTTTTAGAGAAAGGCTATCTGGTGATTTTAGTTTAGGATCTCAATTCGCGACTCAATGTTAGGTGGGTTCCAAGCCCTCAAGGTAACGTTTTGTTTGACATTCAGTACAACTGGTTTCAAGGAAAACCATTTTTTTCGCTAAATTTATGTTCTACATTTGAAGCTGTCGCTTTGTGCGGCTGGCTTGATTACAAAGTTTTAGTTCTACAGGAACAGGCAAGGTAGGTAGCCAAAAAGGAGTAGAAAAAAAAACAGTTTCTTCTAGTTCGTTTCATTATAATTTTATTTTTTCATAACATGGAAAATTTTCTAATACGTTCTCAAGTTTATGTTTATGTCAATAATCCTCTTCTGTTCTTAAAACCTCTCCAACTAAATTGCGGCAAACTTTGAATCGTTCTCGCACCTGTGCATTTTGCTAGAACCACCATACTATCTGGGTTTTGTCTGCTAGTAAAGTATTCAAAATCGCTTCTAGCCTTGCATAAATATCCTCCACTTTTTTCAACAAAATTGATCCGAAAATGCATATCCTTAACAAGAATGTTCTTAGGGTAAGGCCCTAACAACAGTCTCTCGTAAACCATTGAAAGAATTAGTGACTAGTTGTGCTATGACATCAGACTTTACTATGACAAGTTTCCGCAAAAAAATGTATTGCAACCCCGCTCCTTCATAAACACTTCTTCTTACTTCAGTTCAGGAGTTCAGGCGAACATTCAGTAATTCAGTAACTTGCCAGATTCTCAAAGCTGAGCATTTAGCATTTCTATTTCAAGGGCAAATTCTCTGCATTGCAGATACGATGTGCATATGGCCCCTACCTTTGCATAGAATATGCAGAAGGTCACTTGCATTTTTTGCAGTCGTTGTTTCTTGACCTGGTTGCATTTGCTATATTTGACTTCATTGTGCAAGAAAATAACGCATCAGTTTCATACTGTATATTGCCACTAGGGTAGAAAACTTTTTTTTAATTTTCCACTGGAATATCTGTCATAACTGCCCTTACATTCAACAGCGTGTGTAGTTAGTAAGGCAATCAACAATTTAATAATCCGTTATATAATTAAACTTAATCTTGCCAGTCTCTGTGGCGGCATGTTCTATTCGCTGGACCTCAGGACCCCAAGATCCCGGAAGTAGATTTGAATTTTGATTTTGACTTTACAGACGGGGGTGGGGTAAGAGTAAGAGAGGGGTTGAACGGGGCGATGACAAGCAAAATGATTTAATTGATAAAATTTGACGTTTTTAAAGCTATTTTTGACCACTTTTTGACCAAAATTTGATTTTTGAGGAAGTTAATGAGCGCGGGGGTTAGAAAGAATCGGGAAATTTTAAATGGAAGCCATTTATTAGGCATCGAAGAAGGAATTAACAAGAATAGAATCCGTGATCAACAAAGGCTGCCTAAGCACTGGCAAAATCAGTACCGATTATCCTCGAATAAGCCCCCGTGCGAAGTTGCAAAAAAGGAATATTTTGCTTGAGGCTTATTCGAGGCTTATTTCAGAGTGTGAAATTTTCCGAGGTGTCATGTAAACTCTGCAAATTACTCCCCCCAAATTTGGTCTGTTGGGGCTTACCCGGGGAGGAGGATAAATGGTTATTCAGACAGGGGATTATTCGAGGACTTACGGTACAGTGCCTCACCAATGAAGCGTCCTCGATTAAAACGGCCGATACAAACAAATAGCAATTAGGATATCCGCAACAATCTTCAATTATTCGCTCCTCCCAGATTAGATAAAGAGAAGGAGCAGCGATTCTATCATCATGAGACTACCGATCCTATAATATTTCCCATGTCCAACTAAATCTTTACCTGTTATAGTACTCTTAAAACCAATGTAGTGTATGGAATCGCAGGTCTCCTGCCACAAATGTCAAATATCAAGGTAGGGCAAGTTATACATCAATGAAACATCGACTCAAACGTTCTTAAAACATTATGAAAACTAGGATAATTGTAATTGATGATCTATATCGCAAAATTGTTGTATTGGGAGTGGCTATGGGTGCGGTGGTGGGGGGTAGTTCTTGGTGTGGATTTGCAGTCACATTACCTCTCCTTAACTTTTTAGAATATTTTAGTAAGATTGGACCTTAATATATCCCTATAACTCCAATTAATGACTCTTTGAATTTTTTCTAAAGTTTGAGATATCGAACTTCAACCATTGCCACTGCTCCCTTGAAGGTGCTCGAATCTAAGAAAACCGTGTTCCCCCCCCCTCGTGTAAGCCCAAAGGGCTTATTTTGGCAAGTAATTTGTAGAATATAAGCTTATTTAGAATAAGCCCACACTCGGGGTTATTACTTATATTGAATCCCCCTTTTTTGAATCCTGCTGATCCTACATCATACATTCAAGCCATATCTCGACCAGTTTCTCCTCCAAAATAGCTTCGTTTAAAAACTCGCAGTTGTTTGTCGCCATTTTCTCGAAGTTGCTATGGATTGAAATGAAGCGCATGCGGTTTACGGCAAGGACTGTAAGCAACATTGCTTTCGTTCACCGCAAACGATAAGCAAAATGGCACGAGTGGAAAAAATTATCAAACGTGTTAGATATTTTACTTTCAGCCTGAAAAGGAAATTTCCTTACTGATTTACCACCGCACACGGGTGAAATTAGCTTAAGCGAAATTCTCCCGTGTGCGGCTAGCATAACGCTACTTGAAAAAGTATTGTTACTTGGCAAAACAACAGCATGTGAAAGGCGCCTTCGTATCCATGCCTTCTGCGATCAAAGTTTTCGAGAAAATTCTGACTCAGCAGACACATAGAAATATGCCGTTGTAGTTATGAATTACGCATTTGAAATTTGGTTGTTGTATCCTCTCATTTGAACTGCTCTGTAAAAATCGAATGCACCAGCAAGCAAGCAAGCAATATCTATATATTACCCAAGCTAGGGTTCTTGCAGCATCGTGTTAAGCCTGATATACAACTTCATTTTCCAATGATCATTGAAAAATGATGGTTTATTCGATTAAAAAATTAAAGTTTTTTGTCATCATTTTCACTGATCATTGAAAAATGATGGATCGATCATGTTCGATTTTTATCATTGCTCAATGATGCGAATTACCTTTATTTACATGAAACGCTATAGTTCATCACGGCGCCACAAAAGATCAGATCAAATAGGGGCGGATCCAGGAATTTTTTAAATAGGTGCAACAGGAGCAGTGGCAGGGGGCATGGTTCAGTCCATTTTTTTTCTCCGAAACTAAAGCTCTTAGAGTCATAGGGATGTGGTTACTTACAAATCTTTCTCGACTTAGGCCCCTCTCCCCTCCACTCAATAGAGACTTTCTTCACCCGAGTACTGATGCCAAGGGCCCAAGCAATCCAAGGTGCAGCATTGCACAGCAATGATTCAGAAGGCTTTAAGCCCATGCCCATTAATATAGCAGGTAATATCCCCTTTGGAAAAACGTAAATTTCAAAAAGTTGTTGCTTTTAAATATGTACTATATTTTTAGATTTGAATTCATATTAAACTTGTAGAACGTACAAAATAACATTTGCCTTATGCCAAACACCTCAATCTGAATTGTTTTATGCCACATGATTCGCTGTATATTTTCCGAATCAAATTTAACCAATATCTAGGGATTTTCACTATTTTGCCGAAAGATTTTAATAATAATTTCTGAAATCTTTCTTTGCGTTGACAATATCTGAAGGTACACCTTGTTTCAAGTGTAGGCCTAAGTAGTTGTCTGCCGCCATGATAACTCCAATAACACGGCGCAATGCAAACCAGCATTTTTATCAGATTTCGCAATAGAGACCTTTGAGTTGGACCCATTCAAAAGGTGCATCCCGAGTGTTTCTGTTGTCCGCAAAAGGCCGTAATCAGCTAAAAGGACTGGGGACCAGTGCATCGCATAAACAATTGTGGAAAGCAATAAAACTGTCAATGAAATTGGATTGGTTCTGGTGTAAGCCTTGAAAGTGTTGAGTAATCAACGGACCGTAAGCTTTGTGGTTTGTAGCATAGCTCCTCCACAACTACGATTTCCAACCCAACTACGACTCCAACACAACGTCCGTTGTCTCCCGCGAAATATCATTGAAGGAAATAACTTGAAGATTGGAGTTTTAGAAACGGACAGATAATGCTTTGAATTCTGGATCAAAAAAATTGTTGATATTTATTTTCAATATCAAATCATAAAATTAATGAAAGTTGAATGGGTGCACCTGCACCGGCTTGGATCCGCCCTGAGAGGCCTTTGGAATCATTCATGCTTCATGCAGCTGTTTGCTCATCCTCACCCTAGCCATATATTTCTGCCATTTCATGCATTTCCCTACCTAGGCCAGGCCAGATTCCAACCTGAGCAGAGAAATATCGTAAACAGATCACGCAATCACGCGGCACCAATTTTAGTACAGTAATCCAATTAGTTCGCAATTCTAGGCCTGCAATCCCAGTTAGTGGCCTGTATATACAACAGCAAAAGTATTCCAACTTCCAGCCTATAGGGTGGTAGATGAAATCTAACCCGGGGGGGGGGAGGTTTTTAGTATATTTTGCTGAAAGAATCTGTACTCCTTTCTGGGTATCGATTTCGTCCCTTTATTCTAATACTGGATATCGAAAGAGGCCACTTTTCTAACGCCGATTGCCAAAAGGGAAATTTTGCAAGACTGGGGTGTTTTTTGTACGGTTTGGAGTATACTTATCACCGACTTTTTCTAAACCCGTGGACCATTGCAACCCCGGGTACCATTTTCTTGCCTTCAATTTATGAAGGTAGAATTTTCTCTTGCCAAGAAATTGTGTTAAATTTTCTCGAAGATTTTTGTGAAGCTGTTCATGCAGAAAGAATCACAATGCTGGAAGTGGGATGTAATGGTAGTAAACATGCGATGAATATATCCCACTTGGCAGCCCATGCGCTGGAGAGTGAGATACTTTTGCGCAATAGACGGGCCATTAAATTACCGGTACAGTTCTTGCCCCCCACGGCATTTTCGCATTCCGTGCCTTCTTTGTCTTTTTAAAATTCAATCGTGGGAAATTCTTTTGTTTACAAATTCAACAGAACAAGCCATAATTACTGAAAAGTTGGATTAGCATTAACTGGCTTTAATTGCAATTAAGTATATAAGGCACTGAATGAGCCAATGATCCAGAAGGTAAGATTTTTTGCTTGTAAGCGACGTAGCACTTGTTGTTCTCAAAGGCAGTGCTTATGAACACGATTTGAACAAAGTAGGCATGCCATCCTTAAGGTGCCAAGAAAATGGACAATTTGGACTTATGAACACGATTTGAACAAAGTAGGCATGCCATCCTTAAGGTGCCAAGAAAATGGACAATTTGGACAAATCAACCCCAAAGTGGGAAGATTCTTTCATTTTTAGGACAGCTTTTTTGTACGTGGTTGTCAAAGCCTTTTTGCATCCTGGTTGCTACGCCCTTGTTATAGTGGATAGTAGTTAGAGTGGAAAGGAGATCAGTAGTGATTACATCTGATCGATTCTCTGCCTTACATCATCAATTGGGCGATTTATGCATGCGTATCCAGCAAATAGACGTTTTTCATTTTATGATAGTCTTGGGTAGTACAAAAAATTTCTTAATTTGCCGTGAAATTATTGCGTTTTGGTACCAAAGGCTTCATAGCTGGTTCATTTTAGGACCAATTATTTTTATAATGTTTTGAAGTTAAGTATTTTGGTTCAATAAATGGGAAAATTGTTGAAAAAAAACAACTACAATAACATCATTTTCGTGAAATTTCTGACTGTATTCTACTTTCCTTAGGATTTGCTTCCGTGATATATTATAGAGATGGGAAATTCAAAACACGCAACGCATATTCCTTGTTCTCAAACCGACCCTCTCCCATATACACCAATCACATGAAAGGATTAAGTAAATCAACCAATCAAAAAATATCTAAACGAGTAAACGTGTCAATGACATAAACTGGTTAGTCCTAATGCTCCGTGTGCGACTGTTATAGTCGTGTTGTTTTAAACAAAGTTATTCTAGCCCTTGGTTGAAGATAGGCGCTTTGACAACTGCACAGCAACACTAAAAATTGGCAGCCTGTCGCTCGCTGTTTACGAAGATTGCTGGTAAGTTTTGATGCTGTTGCAGATTGTTACCTAAACAAGTCATTTGTCAAGTCATAGAAACCCATGCTTTGGAGAATTTGAGAGAAAAAGTTTCTTGGGTTTTTTTCAAAAAGATGACCAGAGTACTCGAGGCTATTAATTTCTTGTGATTTTTTTTAACTATCTGCATTCCTAATATGCTATTCTTGCTTGAATTGGTGGCTTTTTACATTTATAAGCGTCTACGTATACTTCCTATGCTTGCCATACTTCCTATGCTTGCTATACATCCTATGCTTGCTAGACTTCCTATGCTTGCTATACTTCCTATGCTTGCTATACTTCCTATGCTTGCAATACTTCCTATGCTTATTATTCTTCCTATGCTTGCTATACTTCCTATGCTTGCTATACTTCCTATGCTTGCTATACTTCCTATGCTTGCTATACTTCCTATGCTTGCTATACTTCCTATGCTTGCTATACTTCCTATGCTTGCTATACTTCCTATGCTTGCTATACATCCTATGCTTGCTAGACTTCCTATGCTTGCTACACTTCCTATGATTGCTATACTTCCTATGCTTGCAATACTTCCTATGCTTATTATTCTTCCTATGCTTGCTATACTTCTTATGCTTGCTATACTTCCTATGCTTGCTATACTTCCTATGCTTGCTATACTTCCTATGCTTGCTATACTTCCTATGCTTGCTATACTTCCTATGCTTGCTATACTTCCTATGCTTGCTATATATCCTATGCTTGCCATACTTCCTATGCTTGCTATACATCCTATGCTTGCTATACTTCCTATGCTTATTATACTTGCTATGCTTGCTATACTTCCAATGCTTATTATACTTGCTATGCTTGCTATACTTCCTATGCTTGCTATACTTCCTATGCTTGCTATACTTCCTATGCTTGCTATAAATGTTATGCTTGCTATACTCCCTATGCTTCCTGTACTTCCTATGCTTGCCATACTTCCTATGCTTGCTATACATCCTATGCTTGCTATACTTCCTATGCTTGCTATACTTCCTATGCTTGCTATACATCCTATGCTTGCTATACTTCCTATGCTTGCTATACATCCTTTGCTTGCTATACATCCTATGCTTGCTATACTTCCTATGCTTGCTATACATCCTATGCTTGCTATACTTCCTATGCTTGCTATACATCCTATGCTTGCTATACTTCCTATGCTTGCTATACTTGCTATACTTCCTTTGCTTGCTATACTTGCTATACTTGCTATACATCCTATGCTTGGCATACTTCCTATGCTTGCTATATTTCCTATGCTAGCTATACTTCCTATGCTTGCTAGACTTCCTATGCTTGCTATACTTCCTATGCTTGCTATACTTCCTATGCTTGCCATACTTCCTATGCTTGCTTTACTTCCTATGCTTGCTATACTTCCTATGCTTGCTATACTTCCTATGCTTGCTATACTTCCTATGCTTGCTATACTTCCTATGCTTGCCATACTTCCTATGCTTGCTATACTTCCTATGCTTGCTATACATCCTAAGCTTGCTATAAATCCTATGCTTGCTATACTTCCTATGATTACTATACTTCCTATGCTTGCTATACTTCCAATGCTTGCTATACTTCCTATGCTTGCCATACTTCCTATGCTTGCTATACATCCTATGCTTGCTATACTGCCTATGCTTGCTATACTTGCTATACTTCCTATACTTGCTATGCTTGCTATACTTGCTATGCTTGCTATACTTCCTATGCTTGCTATACTTCCTATGCTTGCTATACTTCCTATGCTTGCTATACTTCCTATGCTTGCTATACTTCCTATGCTTGCTATACATCCTATGCTTGCTAGACTTCCTATGCTTGCTATACTTCCTATGCTTGCTATACTTCCTATGCTTGCAATACTTCCTATGCTTATTATTCTTCCTATGCTTGCTATACTTCCTATGCTTGCTATACTTCCTATGCTTGCTATACTTCCTATGCTTGCTATACTTCCTATGCTTGCTATACTTCCTATGCTTGCTATACTTCCTATGCTTGCTATACTTCCTATGCTTGCTATACTTCCTATGCTTGCTATATATCCTATGCTTGCCATACTTCCTATGCTTGCTATACATCCTATGCTTGCTATACTTCCTATGCTTATTATACTTGCTATGCTTGCTATACTTCCAATGCTTATTATACTTGCTATGCTTGCTATACTTCCTATGCTTGCTATACTTCCTATGCTTGCTATACTTCCTATGCTTGCTATACATGTTATGCTTGCTATACTCCCTATGCTTCCTGTACTTCCTATGCTTGCCATACTTCCTATGCTTGCTATACATCCTATGCTTGCTATACTTCCTATGCTTGCTATACTTCCTATGCTTGCTATACATCCTATGCTTGCTATACTTCCTATGCTTGCTATACATCCTTTGCTTGCTATACATCCTATGCTTGCTATACTTCCTATGCTTGCTATACATCCTATGCTTGCTATACTTCCTATGCTTGCTATACATCCTATGCTTGCTATACTTCCTATGCTTGCTATACTTGCCATACTTCCTTTGCTTGCTATACTTGCTATACTTGCTATACATCCTATGCTTGGCATACTTCCTATGCTTGCTATATTTCCTATGCTAGCTATACTTCCTATGCTTGCTAGACTTCCTATGCTTGCTATACTTCCTATGCTTGCTATACTTCCTATGCTTGCCATACTTCCTATGCTTGCTTTACTTCCTATGCTTGCTATACATCCTATGCTTGCTATACTTCCTATGCTTGCTATACTTCCTATGCTTGCTATACTTCCTATGCTTGCCATACTTCCTATGCTTGCTATACTTCCTATGCTTGCTATACATCCTAAGCTTGCTATAAATCCTATGCTTGCTATGCTTCCTATGCTTGCTATACTTCCTATGCTTGCTATACTTCCTATGCTTGCTATACTTCCAATGCTTGCTATACTTCCTATGCTTGCCATACTTCCTATGCTTGCTATACATCCTATGCTTGCTATACTGCCTATGCTTGCTATACATCCTATACTTCCTATACTTGCTATGCTTGCTATACTTGCTATGCTTGCTATACTTGCTATGCTTGCTTTACTTCCTATGCTTGCTATACTTCCTATGCTTGCCATACTTCCTATGCTTGCTATACTTCCTATGCTTGCTATACATCCTAAGCTTGCTATAAATTTTAATGCTTGCTATACTTCCTATGCTTGCTATACTTCCTATGCTTGCTATACTTCCTATGCTTGCTATACTTGCTATACTTCCTTTGCTTGCTATACTTGCTATACTTGCTATACATCCTATGCTTGGCATACTTCCTATGCTTGCTATATTTCCTATGCTAGCTATACTTGCTATGCTTGCTAGACTTCCTATGCTTGCTATACTTCCTATGCTTCCTATACTTGCTATGCTTGCTATACTTGCTATGCTTGCTATACTTGCTATGCTTGCTATACTTCCTATGCTTGCTATACTTCCTATGCTTGCCATACTTCCTATGCTTGCTATACTTCCTATGCTTGCTATACATCCTAAGCTTGCTATAAATTTTAATGCTTGCTATACTTCCTATGCTTGCTATACTTCCTATGCTTGCTATACTTCCTATGCTTGCTATACTTCCTATGCTTGCTATACTTGCTATACTTCCTTTGCTTGCTATACTTGCTATACTTGCTATACTTCCAATGCTTGCTATACTTCCTATGCTTGCCATACTTCCTATGCTTGCTATACATCCTATGCTTGCTATACTGCCTATGCTTGCTATACATCCTATACTTCCTATACTTGCTATGCTTGCTATACTTGCTATGCTTGCTATACTTGCTATGCTTGCTATACTTCCTATGCTTGCTATACTTCCTATGCTTGCCATACTTCCTATGCTTGCTATACTTCCTATGCTTGCTATACATCCTAAGCTTGCTATAAATTTTAATGCTTGCTATACTTCCTATGCTTGCTATACTTCCTATGCTTGCTATACTTCCTATGCTTGCTATACTTGCTATACTTCCTTTGCTTGCTATACTTGCTATACTTGCTATACATCCTATGCTTGGCATACTTCCTATGCTTGCTATATTTCCTATGCTAGCTATACTTGCTATGCTTGCTAGACTTCCTATGCTTGCTATACTTCCTATGCTTATTATACTTGCTATGCTTGCTATACTTCCTATGCTTGCTATACTTACTTTGCTTATTATACTTCCTATGCTTGCTATACTTCCTATGCTTGCTAGACTTCCTATGCTTGCTATACTTCCTATGCTTGCTATACTTCCTATGCTTGCTATACTTCCTATGCTTGCCATACTTCCTATGCTTGCTATACATCCTATGCTCGCTATTCTTCCTATGCTTGCTATACTTCCTATACTTCCTATACTTGCTATGCTTGGTATACTTCCTATGCTTGCTATACTTCCTATGCTTGCTATACTTCCTATGCTTGCTATACTTCCTATGCTTGCTATACTTCCTATGCTTGCTATACATCCTATGCTTGCTATACTTCCTATGCTTGCTATACATCCTAAGCTTGCTATACATCCTATGCTTGCTATACTTCCTATGCTTGCTATACTTCCTATGTTTGCTATACATCCTATGCTTGCTATACTTCCTATGCTTGCTGTACATCCTAAGCTTGCTATACATCCTATGCTTGCTATACTTCCTATGCTTGCTATACAACCTATACTTGCTATACTTCCTATGTTTGCAATACTTCCTATGCCTGCTATACTTCCTATACTTGCTATACTTCCTATGCTTGCTATACTTGTTATGCTTGCTATACTTCCTATGCTTGCTATACTTCCTATACTTGCTATACTTGCTATACTTGCTATACATCCTATGCTTGCTATACTTCCTATGCTTGCTATACATCCTAAGCTTGCTATAATTCCTATACTTGCTATATATCCTATGCTTGCTATACATCCTATGCTTGCTAGACTTCCTATGCTTGCTATACTTCCTATGCTTGCTATACTTCCTATGCTTGTAATACTTCCTATGCTTATTATTCTTCCTATGCTTGCTATACTTCCTATGCTTGCTATACTTCCTATGCTTGCTATACTTCCTATGCTTGCTATACTTCCTATGCTTGCTATACTTGCTATGCTTGCTATACTTCCTATGCTTGCTATACTTCCTATGCTTGCTATACTTCCTATGCTTGCTATATATCCTATGCTTGCCATACTTCCTATGCTTGCTATACATCCTATGCTTGCTATACTTCCTATGCTTATTATAATTGCTATGCTTGCTATACTTCCAATGCTTATTATACTTGCTATGCTTGCTATACTTCCTATGCTTGCTATACTTCCTATGCTTGCTATACTTCCTATGCTTGCTATACTTCCTATGCTTGCTATACTTCCTATGCTTGCTATACTTCCTATGCTTGCTATACTTCCTATGCTTGCTATACTTCCTATGCTTGCTATACTTCCTATGCTTGCTATATATCCTATGCTTGCCATACTTCCTATGCTTGCTATACATCCTATGCTTGCTATACTTCCTATGCTTATTATACTTGCTATGCTTGCTATACTTCCAATGCTTATTATACTTGCTATGCTTGCTATACTTCCTATGCTTGCTATACTTCCTATGCTTGCTATACTTCCTATGCTTGCTATACATGTTATGCTTGCTATACTCCCTATGCTTCCTGTACTTCCTATGCTTGCCTTACTTCCTATGCTTGCTATACATCCTATGCTTGCTATACTTCCTATGCTTGCTATACTTCCTATGCTTGCTATACATCCTATGCTTGCTATACTTCCTATGCTTGCTATATATCCTTTGCTTGCTATACATCCTATGCTTGCTATACTTCCTATGCTTGCTATACATCCTATGCTTGCTATACTTCCTATGCTTGCTATACATCCTATGCTTGCTATACTTCCTATGCTTGCTATACTTGCCATACTTCCTTTGCTTGCTATACTTGCTATACTTGCTATACATCCTATGCTTGGCATACTTCCTATGCTTGCTATATTTCCTATGCTAGCTATACTTCCTATGCTTGCTAGACTTCCTATGCTTGCTATACTTCCTATGCTTGCTATACTTCCTATGCTTGCCATACTTCCTATGCTTGCTTTACTTCCTATGCTTGCTATACATCCTATGCTTGCTATACTTCCTATGCTTGCTATACTTCCTATGCTTGCTATACTTCCTATGCTTGCCATACTTCCTATGCTTGCTATACTTCCTATGCATGCTATACATCCTAAGCTTGCTATAAATCCTATGCTTGCTATGCTTCCTATGCTTGCTATACTTCCTATGCTTGCTATACTTCCTATGCTTGCTATACTTCCAATGCTTGCTATACTTCCTATGCTTGCCATACTTCCTATGCTTGCTATACATCCTATGCTTGCTATACTGCCTATGCTTGCTATACATCCTATACTTCCTATACTTGCTATGCTTGCTATACTTGCTATGCTTGCTATACTTGCTATGCTTGCTATACTTCCTATTCTTGCTATACTTCCTATGCTTGCCATACTTCCTATGCTTGCTATACTTCCTATGCTTGCTATACATCCTAAGCTTGCTATAAATTTTAATGCTTGCTATACTTCCTATGCTTGCTATACTTCCTATGCTTGCTATATTTCCTATGCTTGCTATACTTGCTATACTTCCTTTGCTTGCTATACTTGCTATACTTGCTATACATCCTATGCTTGGCATACTTCCTATGCTTGCTATATTTCCTATGCTAGCTATACTTGCTATGCTTGCTAGACTTCCTATGCTTGCTATACTTCCTATGCTTATTATACTTGCTATGCTTGCTATACTTCCTATGCTTGCTATACTTACTTTGCTTATTATACTTCCTATGCTTGCTATACTTCCTATGCTTGCTAGACTTCCTATGCTTGCTATACTTCCTATGCTTGCTATACTTCCTATGCTTGCTATACTTCCTATGCTTGCCATACTTCCTATGCTTGCTATACATCCTATGCTCGCTATTCTTCCTATGCTTGCTATACTTCCTATACTTCCTATACTTGCTATGCTTGGTATACTTCCTATGCTTGCTATACTTCCTATGCTTGCTAAACTTCCTATGCTTGCTATACTTCCTATGCTTGCTATACATCTTATGCTTGCTATACTTCCTATGCTTGCTATACATCCTAAGCTTGCTATACATCCTATGCTTGCTATACTTCCTATGCTTGCTATACTTCCTATGTTTGCTATACATCCTATGCTTGCTATACTTCCTATGCTTCTGTACATCCTAAGCTTGCTATACATCCTATGCTTGCTATACTTCCTATGCTTGCTATACAACCTATACTTGCTATACTTCCTATGTTTGCAATACTTCCTATGCCTGCTATACTTCCTATACTTGCTATACTTCCTATGCTTGCTATACTTGTTATGCTTGCTATACTTCCTATGCTTGCTATACTTCCTATACTTGCTATACTTGCTATACTTGCTATACATCCTATGCTTGCTATACTTCCTATGCTTGCTATACATCCTAAGCTTGCTATAATTCCTATACTTGCTATATATCCTATGCTTGCTATACATCCTATGCTTGCTAGACTTCCTATGCTTGCTATACTTCCTATGCTTGCTATACTTCCTATGCTTGCAATACTTCCTATGCTTATTATTCTTCCTATGCTTGCTATACTTCCTATGCTTGCTATACTTCCTATGCTTGCTATACTTCCTATGCTTGCTATACTTCCTATGCTTGCTATACTTGCTATGCTTGCTATACTTCCTATGCTTGCTATACTTCCTATGCTTGCTATACTTCCTATGCTTGCTATATATCCTATGCTTGCCATACTTCCTATGCTTGCTATACATCCTATGCTTGCTATACTTCCTATGCTTATTATACTTGCTATGCTTGCTATACTTCCAATGCTTATTATACTTGCTATGCTTGCTATACTTCCTATGCTTGCTATACTTCCTATGCTTGCTATACATCCTTTGCTTGCTATACATCCTATGCTTGCTATACTTCCTATGCTTGCTATACATCCTATGCTTGCTATACTTCCTATGCTTGCTATACATCCTATGCTTGCTATACTTCCTATGCTTGCTATACTTGCTATACTTCCTTTGCTTGCTATACTTGCTATACTTGCTATACATCCTATGCTTGGCATACTTCCTATGCTTGCTATATTTCCTATGCTAGCTATACTTCCTATGCTTGCTAGACTTCCTATGCTTGCTATACTTCCTATGCTTGCTATACTTCCTATGCTTGCCATACTTCCTATGCTTGCTTTACTTCCTATGCTTGCTATACATCCTATGCTTGCTATACTTCCTATGCTTGCTATACTTCCTATGCTTGCTATACTTCCTATGCTTGCCATACTTCCTATGCTTGCTATACTTCCTATGCTTGCTATACATCCTAAGCTTGCTATAAATCCTATGCTTGCTATGCTTCCTATGCTTGCTATACTTCCTATGCTTGCTATACTTCCTTTGCTTGCTATACTTCCAATGCTTGCTATACTTCCTATGCTTGCCATACTTCCTATGCTTGCTATACATCCTATGCTTGCTATACTGCCTATGCTTGCTATACTTCCTATACTTCCTATACTTGCTATGCTTGCTATACTTGCTATGCTTGCTATACTTGCTATGCTTGCTATACTTCCTATGCTTGCTATACTTCCTATGCTTGCCATACTTCCTATGCTTGCTATACTTCCTATGCTTGCTATACATCCTAAGCTTGCTATAAATTTTAATGCTTGCTATACTTCCTATTGTTGCTATACTTCCTATGCTTGCTATACTTCCTATGCTTGCTATACTTGCTATACTTCCTTTGCTTGCTATACTTGCTATACTTGCTATACATCCTATGCTTGGCATACTTCCTATGCTTGGCATACTTCCTATGCTTGCTATATTTCCTATGCTAGCTATACTTGCTATGCTTGCTAGACTTCCTATGCTTGCTATACTTCCTATGCTTATTATACTTGCTATGCTTGCTATACTTCCAATGCTTATTATACTTGCTATGCTTGCTATACTTCCTATGCTTGCTATACTTCCTATGCTTGCTATACTTCCTATGCTTGCTATACTGCCTATGCTTGCTATACTTCCTATACTTCCTATACTTGCTATGCTTGCTATACTTGCTATGCTTGCTATACTTGCTATGCTTGCTATACTTCCTATGCTTGCTATACTTCCTATGCTTGCCATACTTCCTATGCTTGCTATACTTCCTATGCTTGCTATACATCCTAAGCTTGCTATAAATTTTAATGCTTGCTATACTTCCTATGCTTGCTATACTTCCTATGCTTGCTATACTTCTTATGCTTGCTATACTTGCTATACTTCCTTTGCTTGCTATACTTGCTATACTTGCTATACATCCTATGCTTGGCATACTTCCTATGCTTGCTATATTTCCTATGCTAGCTATACTTGCTATGCTTGCTAGACTTCCTATGCTTGCTATACTTCCTATGCTTATTATACTTGCTATGCTTGCTATACTTCCAATGCTTATTATACTTGCTATGCTTGCTATACTTCCTATGCTTGCTATACTTCCTATGCTTGCTATACTTCCTATGCTTGCTATACTTCCTATGCTTGCTGTACTTGCTATGCTTGCTATACTTCCTATGCTTGCTATACTTACTTTGCTTATTATACTTCCTATGCTTGCTATACTTCCTATGCTTGCTAGACTTCCTATGCTTGCTATACTTCCTATGCTTGCTATACTTCCTATGCTTGCTATACTTCCTATGCTTGCCATACTTCCTATGCTTGCTATACATCCTATGCTCGCTATTCTTCCTATGCTTGCTATACTTCCTATACTTCCTATACTTGCTATGCTTGGTATACTTCCTATGCTTGCTATACTTCCTATGCTTGCTATACTTCCTATGCTTGCTATACTTCCTATGCTTGCTATACTTCCTATGCTTGCTATACATCCTATGCTTGCTATACTTCCTATGCTTGCTATACATCCTAAGCTTGCTATACATCCTATGCTTGCTATACTTCCTATGCTTGCTATACTTCCTATGTTTGCTATACATCCTATGCTTGCTATACTTCCTATGCTTGCTGTACATCCTAAGCTTGCTATACATCCTATGCTTGCTATACTTCCTATGCTTGCTATACAACCTATACTTGCTATACTTCCTATGTTTGCAATACTTCCTATGCCTGCTATACTTCCTATACTTGCTATACTTCCTATGCTTGCTATACTTGTTATGCTTGCTATACTTCCTATGCTTGCTATACTTCCTATACTTGCTATACTTGCTATACTTGCTATACATCCTATGCTTGCTATACTTCCTATGCTTGCTATACATCCTAAGCTTGCTATTCTTCCTATACTTGCTATATATCCTATGCTTGGCATACTTCCTATGCTTGCTATACTTCCTATGCTAGCTTTACTTCCGATGGGCGGATCCAGACCGCCGCCCACGCCGCCCGTAAGGCAGTCAAAATCCTTAATCTTGTTTACATTTTCTGCTTTCGATTCATCGAGCCGTTCCCCGGTTTCATCATTGTACATCCGTGCCAGCCTCACTTTAATTGATTCATGAAGCTAAATATGGAGTGTCTTATTGTAGATGACAGACAATAGCCACGATTGTGCGAGCAATCTTGTCTTTGTGCGAAAAATCTAGCGTACTCTAGATGTCAAAATCGTTTGTGCTGCGTCTTCGGACCCAGGCGCGGATCCAGAAAGTATGGTGACCGGGTTTTTTGAGGATCTGAAAATTTTTTGGACCACGCCCTTTTCCCGTTTGGGCGACGGCCTTTTTCTTAAGGAAATGCTTTTCTTCGTGTGGTTACAGCCTTATTCATTAAAGGAAGTGTGAGAAATTAGTTGGATAAAATCAGCGTCAAATCTGCGTTGTTTCAGATCGTTCCCTTTCAACAAACTTTAGGATACCTCTCATCTCTATCCACCTGGGGTATTGCAAAGCATACAAAATTGAATTTGTTTGCATTTAGCATTTTATAGAAACAGTCTAAAAATTTTATTGAGCTTTACTTGGCCCAGAAAGCTTATTGGACGGAGGGAGAGAGAGAAATTTAATAGGAAATGATAAAACCCTTGGACTTCGGCTATAAATTACATTAGGCCCATACCTTTAAGCTGTAAGAGTGACTGAGTGAGATCGTTCTCTAGGATTGCTAGCTTAGCCTGTGCTTCTTTTTGCCTCCCTCCAAAATTAGGTCAAAAACCTCTCTGTTTCTCTTTTCAATAACTTCTAACGTCCGAAGCAAGATAGCCTTTCTTCAACCTCCATTTTAATTCTTCAAAAGGATCAAAGTTATCGCCTATCATACATCAATGTCAAGCAGTTATGAGCAGTGTTATGAGTATTGCGCAACTTAAACAGGTTTCCGAATTTTTCTGACTGGTTTCAGACTTTTGAGACAGGTTTCAGACTCCCTTACGACACGGCGAACAATGAAGTGACCGGTTTCGGACTCGTCGATGAGAGGTTTCAGACTTTTTTCGAAAAGATGCAATTGTGCAATCCAACAGATAATGACGCAAATAGATAAATTTTCAATTGTTGAAAAGAGAACTGATCTCATCCGACTCCTTTTGTTTTCGCGTAACAAGCGAAAGGGCAAAACAATAGTTCGTTGGCAGGGAGTCGTTCAACAGGAAAACAGATATTTGCTTCCCCTTGACAAATGCGCCATCAAAATCACGAAGGAATCGTTGCAGAGAAAAATGCTACATACATTTAAGGAAAGGGGGTCTACTTCTAAAATTATCTGACCGGGTTTTTGAAACCCGGTCTGGATCCGCTCCTGTCCATTGTATTGCTCGCAGGATCTATTGCCCGACATCAGATTCGTTTGTGCGGCATCTCAAACTTTACACAATAGGACGGTGCTTTTGAGCAAAACGGCACAATAGAATTCCTTAAACTACAATAAAACTGACATTTATACAATGGAGTATGAGCATCACACAAAGTTTGAGTAATGTCGCACAATGAACGAAAATGTCGCACTATGGTCCTTTGTTTTGATCCTAGTTAGAGTGGGACTACAATGCATTCTGACCTTCGTGTCAATTTCAATTGCGGAAGCATTTTCTTTGCCTGGAAGTAGAGTAGACCCTCTCAAAAAGGTCAAGAGTAAAATCATTGCTGGATCTATTGATCAGTTGAAGCAGCTTTCGTCTTACCATCGGATCAAAACTGGAAAATTTGCTTATGTTGGAAGTAGAAAGATCGTGGGCCTAGTCGAGGATGTGTTCGTGAAAGCTTTCACTTCGTATGATCGTATGTTATTAAAGCAAGATAAAAAGCTTTTATAGCACAATATTTACCACCACCTATTGATTCATAACATATTTGTTTGCTTTTGATATTAGATCAACACCTTTAATAATCAATATGCAAACAACTTTCTATCAAATCAGGGGCGCTGCTAGGGTAAGGTAAGAGAATTTGTGGGGGGGAGACAAAGATTTCCGAGCCCTCAAAGTTCTCTTTAGAGAAATTTTGCGTTTGAGGAAACCAAAATTTGAAGACTTACTAAAAATATTGGCCAACTTAAATGAAATGGTGTGGGGGGGGCGTCTGCCCCCTGATCCCCTGTTGGCTCCGCCCATGCCTTCAATGGCTGCAAAAGTTTTTTCAATCGAGAGAGGGGGGTTGGGGAGCATTAGCCCTTCTTTTTTAAGGAAGCCCCCTAGTTGGGAAACCTAGCTTTATTGTTGGGGAAATCCTAGCACCACCCCTGCAGAAACTTCACTTGGTCCCACAGTTCAGTTTCACACCTACAGTATCTTAACTGAACGTGGAATTATTTACGACAAAGGATGGAAAATCCCTGAAAACATACAGCCGCCAAATCCTAATTGATTAACGATTTTTAGAAAAATCGGGTGGATTGCACTTTGAAAAAATTAGGAGTCGGGGGCCTGGGGTGCATGATTAGATCTAATCCGTAATGACGCAAACGAGGCTAAAGATAAGAATCTGATCCCGATCCCAGAACATCCAAAAACCACTTCTATTTCAAATGATTTATTTCTTTAAAAATGACATTGCAACTAACTCCACAAGAAGATTTGTGCGGCAGTCAGAATTTTCTCTGGATCCGCCCCTGCTTCCTATGCTTGCTATACTTCCTACTGATCAATTGATTAAGGCTATCAAAATTCCTATCGTTTGTTACGCTTTTGGAACAAAAGCGTCTTTCTATCGGTTGTATGAGTGTGTGTATGTATGCATTCTAGCAAACCCACTACATAGTCTGCTCAATTCTTTGTGCAGAAAAAGGATACGCATCGCGAAATAACGGGCTACAACGCAGGTTTTCCTGACAAACTTTTAATATCATCATATGTTACATTATCTTCAGATTTTTTGATTAAGTGGAACCAGAGTCATTGGAACCAGAAATATTTCAAAAGTTTGCCAAGTTTAAATTTTCTAGTTTTTTAAGTAAGTTTTCTTCAACGTAGTTCTAGTTTCTAATAAACCGGTTTCTTATAAAAATAACTTGGAATTTGATTTTATTCCATTGCGTTATGTTACCATCAGTACATGGACTCTTTGAAGTGCACTTTATCGCAACGCATGATTCTTTAATCCTTGAAAATTTTAGTAAATCAAACAAATTACTATGTTATTCAAGTGAGGTGATGGTAGAAATGTTATGAATATTCATTAAGACATGAGTTGGCAAAGTCAATTAATTTGAAATTTGCGAAATTTAGCAGAGGCACGGTGTTTTAACTAAAAAATGCATTTCTTATCTTTTCCAGTTTAATTTTCTATTTCAAGATGATTTGTGCTTTGTTCTAATTGATATTCGAAAAGGATTTATGTAATTGAGAGGGGCACTTCTTACTCCCCGTTACCCCCTTAGAAATGGGAAAGGGAAGCAGCTGACTTCCCCCTTCTTTGAGCATCGCTGTGTAAGTAACCAGCAACAAAACAATTTGATTGTGATGTTAAAAATATTGTTGTAGATGGAGATAAAGTGAAATTGAAAATGTAACAAACTCCAAGCTGGGAACTCTTAGCTATGAAAGTTTCTGTCCACACTTCAGTATTTTTTTAAAGGTCAGCCGGTGGAAACCTTCGCAGTGGCATGCAACGTGACCATTCCGTGATCCCATGCAAAAATTTATTCCTCGAAAATCAGGCCTCTTGAACGTTTTAATAAAGTTTCTTTTCAAGGCGTATTTATCAAGGGAAAATAGGTGTGGACGCCTCCGGGCTATCAGGTGCCAGTAGTTATAATAAAATACAACAAGTGCGGGTCAAGGTAGTTTGAGATTCTTGTAATTGTATGAAACATATCATCTACTCTTCTTCCTGGCTTTCATTTCTCTCCCCTCCCACCTACCAAAAGATTATATCCTTTAAGTGCGCTGTCTACCTTCTGCAAAAGGGAGGGGCTTTCCTGCCATTGTATTTGGTCTTGAAACTCTAAATTTCATCAGCATTTGAGGTCTCTCCACACATTCAACATCTATTTCAGTTAAGTGAATTGAACGAAGTGAATCTGAAATAAGTTGTAAATGAACAATGCATTCAACCTTGTTGTCTGTATTTGGGGTTCCCTGAAAAGCTTCTGGATAATCCAAGTTATACTGTCCACGAGCTTTTTCCAACAATAAGACTCGATTTGATTCACTTTTTGGAATATTTAATTGCTTCTTACTTATATCTGTTTCCGTTCTTGTTGAAACAGACTAACTCAAGATAAAGTTGGCACTTCTGTTGTTGTTTGGCATTGCGGTTGCTGCACAAGATTTGTCAAAGTTTTATGCCTGTAGCAACATTCGATAATTATTAGTTTGAATCTGGAGCAGACACGGCTAGCACCATCCAGAAACCTTCCCGGTTGTTGATAAAATTGATTTTAAGTGAATTTCATCAATGCTGCAGAGTTGACGGCAGCCCTAAGAGCGGTTTTGGAAAAATTTTGAACCATTTTCCTAACATCTATACATTCTAAAAATCATTTAGTAATCTACGATGTCAGCTCAGTGGCGTAACGGAGCAGTGTGAGGCCCTTCGTTAAAGTAGTGGTTTGGGGCCTCTATTTTATTGTATTGTTTTTACCGACAGCGTGTAATTGTCTGCGGAGGAGAAAGTCACAAACGAGGGCTGAAATTGTGTAGACAAGATTTCTCACTACTCAGCCGCAATCGAATATCAGAGCGTCAATAGTAGTAATATTCTGCAAGAAGCACACACACGTTTTTGATCTGGGTGACGTAACGGACCTAACAATTTAAGGAAGCGTACGCATTAATTATCTTTTTCCAGTAGATCTGCCTTTGGCCTAGCAGTAAATTTTAAAATGCTGATCATTTCATAACCCTTTTATACTTCGTAACCATCTTATTTAGCGCAAGTAACAATCTTTCTTCTGCATATACTGAAAACTCATCTTCTGTAAAGACCCGTAATCAAGTTCAAATTTCTCTGACGGCTAACAATGTAAATTTGTGTTGTCATGACGCTTTCTTGGCAGCCTTTCTATTTGCAGACCAATTTGTCCGTCTCTGCATAAGAACATCAGCGTGCATCTTCTGAAGCACGGACCTTCGGGATTGCATCAGTTCCAGCCAACATTTACACATTAAATCACAAGTTCAATAAATATCATTATGAGAAATATTCAGTTTCTTCCTTGTTTACTCACTCAGTTACATTGTTGCTTGATTAACGGCACGCAACACTTATCAAACTTTTCTAATTTTAAGGAATGCGCTTATTCGGGGGGTATGCTTGTTCGGGAGGGCGTGCTAACCACAAGTTTCAAAAATAAGATTCTTTATCTAGATTCATAATGATGGTACATCAGAGAAAATCATGATCTTGATCATAATAATAATAATCATGACTTTGGCTTGTAGTTTTAATTGTTCTTTTTATTTCTTTGTTAAACACCCTTTTTCCAGCTTATCATATTCTATGGTATTAGCATATTTGTTTCTCCACAATTACCCGTGGGTGCGCTTAATCAAGGTGTGCATTCATTACAAATTATTGTTCGGTAGGGGCGAGCTTATTCGAAGGGGGTGCGATAAATCGAACAATTACGGTAATTTATGTAAACTTGATGTAACTATAAAAATTGCTGAATTACAAATAACTTATCAAATTTGCCGGGCGCGCACTGATTAGTTCTGATAATATCGAAGATGTTAACGATTTTATAACTGAAGATGGTACGTACTACTTTCTTGGACCACAGAGTTCTAATTTCTAAGTTGAGCTTCTTAGGGAACTGTCATTTTTAATGCTGGGGGCAGGGGTGGAAGAATATTTCAAGGCAAACCAAGAACTTTCATACCCCATTCAATGTGTTCAGTAGTATTTGACACCCAATTTCGAGGAAGCGAAAAATTTTATACCCCGTCATTGATTTTTATCGCTTTGAATTAATATAACAACTTGCAGAATAAGAGAAGCAATCTGGACACAAGATTAATCAAATCATGGCGATTCAAAGGGTTATCAAGGGTCATCAAGGGTCATCAAGGGTTATCAAGGGTCATCACCAACAATTGCAAGTGACTTCTACTGTGCCTGATGAATATAGCAGTAACAGATGTAACTTTCGTTGTAAAATAAGTGATTTTTAAACTAGGTGAGTCTGAAATACTTTCCAAAAGTTTCGCAGCCCATAAGCTATTGCGCAAATTTGCGAGGATATTAGATAACCCAAGAAAACGAGACCAAAAAGTTTGGTACAACTCCAAAAATTCTCCCACCTCTGTACCCAGCTTTAAAAATGATGATCATGATGCTCATAATTACAATGGGAAGTTAAGTCACTATCTATACACTTGTTTTCTATATGCTTTTAGATTATTTTTCCTTAAAACTAATTCTTGTTGTTGGTTATATGAAACATACAAAAATTATTCGCATTTAAATTTGAGTGACTGATCGCTCAATCGAGAGATTATTTTGGTCAGGAAAATCAAAAGCGAAAAACAATGACAAGATAAGGCTGAAGAAATATCATCATAAAAAGGTCATAGTTAATCGTAAACATAAAAAACCAACAATTAGACAAAGGAACGACCGAATTTTTAATTCAATAACTATTTACAGCTTTGATATTTGTTCCCTTGATGGTGTTCTCATGACATATATACTTTACCATAATTTCTATCAGGCATGTAGTCAAAAGTTTTAAGTGGAGGGAATCGCATTAATACTGACTTAACGAAAACGTGGTGAAGACTGAAGGGGGGGGGGCTGATGGTTCCTTTGTGGGTTCCTTCGGGGCCCGAGCCCCGGACCTCCGACCCCGCCTACCCCCTCCTCTCTCTCGACGGTCCGGCTTCCCCTGTCTACGTCCCATATTGAATATAGGACTGGCTTAAACCTCACATATGTTCTCAAGAATCTGTAAACCTTTTCTTCGTAATAGACTCCAAAGTGGCGATCACTCTTAAATATAATTCTTGAACGGGCTGCTTCCTCTGTCCTCTACTTCTTACCTAGTTTAATAACTACTTTCCTAGGCATGAGATGTGTTCTTTTAAATATTCAATGAGCTACTTACTTGATGCTAGAAATAGTGCGCATCCACCATGGAGAAGAAGGGATATGCTAAGGGCTGCTAATCAATACTAATAATATACCTTGTAAGGCAGGTAAGGTTGTCTGAGAAGCTGACGGGCAGCCTCCTGTTGATTACGGTGTTTGCGCATGCAGGCATATAGCTATAGTTTGATGCACATGACCTTTCATAGTAAGACAAGGAGGGGCTTGGACTGTTTATTTTTTTCCTTTCTAATACTTTTCGACAAAGTCCCCCATCCAAAGTTATTGGTCAAGCTACAACAGTATGGTATTAGAGGACAGCTACACAGGTGGATTAATAGTTTTCTATCAAATATATCTCAGACAGTGGTTTTAGAAGGGGCAAAGTCAGAGGAAGTCAAAGTCACCTCTGGGGTCCCACAAGGATCCGTGCTAGGCCCTATTCTCTTTACCATTTTTATTAATGATCTGCCCAAAGTTGTTGACTCTCAAGTTCGTCTTTTTGCTGATGATTGCATTATTTATAGACCTGTAACAAAGAGTGGGGATGCTGAGTACCTTCAAGCTGATATAAATAACTTGATGAGCTGGGCGGAGGAATGGAGTATGTTTTTCAATCCCGAGGAGTGCGAAGTGATAAGAGTAACAAACAAAAAGAAGCCTCTAAATTATGTGTACAAAATGTCTGATCACATGTTAAAATCTGTTGAGGACAAGAAATACCTTGGTGTAACTCTGCAAAAAAATCTAAACTGGAACAAGCAGGTACAAATTGTAACAACGAAAGCAAACAACACCTTAAACCTAATACGCAGAAACATCGGAGGATGTCCACGGCCAGTAAAGGAACGTTGTTAAAAATCTCTTCTAAGGCCAATCTTAGAATACGCAAGCACAGTCTGGGACCCTTACACTCAAGCAAATAACTACAAGCTAGAAATGGTGCAAAGAAGAGCTGCTAGATTTGTGTTCCAGAATTGTAGAAGAAATGCAAGTCCATCTGCCATGATAAATTAACTAGGCTGGGAAACATTAGCTGAAAGAAGGGCCAGATCAAAGGCAACCCTCATGTACTAAATCCAAAATGACTTAATTGATATCCCAAAAAACATCTTTCAACCATCAAATGCCAATTTTCGCCGTAGCGGGGCAGTCTTCAACCTTCTATCCTGCAGAATAAACTGTTGGAAATATTCGTTTGTGCCAACAGCAGTAAAAGTATGGAATAATCTCTCAGCGGCTGTGACAGACTCCAACAATCTGCAGTCCTTCAACTCATCATTGTCTGCTTTTCAATTAAGATCCTTCTACTGATTACATGATAACATTCACTTATTGTCTATAGATTAACACATATCCCAATCACTGTGAGTGGATGATATACAGGCATACAACACATCCAAATTCTAAATTCATCTTAATTCACTTACTGCCTATCCAATTCACTAACAGTTTAAGTCCAGAAATCAATGGAGACCCTAATTTTTACTACAGTTTTCTTCCTTATCAAGGCCCTGCCATAGTCGTTGCAAAATTACTTACCTAGACCATAAACACCTTGCATATTACGTCCGCTTACAGTGATTGGCAGTAATTTAGATTTACTTCCTTAAATTTACTTTATTATAATTCATTTATTTATTTATTTGCTTTGTTATCTTAGATGTACTAACAACAAACCAAACTTGTGCGTAATACCTAATTCCTAGGTCTTGCACAGTAAATTATAGATAGATAGATATTGACGCTAATCTTTCATGGATAATGACAGATATTCAATAGATATCACCAGAAATGAATTTAAAGTTGAAGTTTCTAAAATACTTTCGTCTAACACAATAGTCTAGTTTTATCGCTTTCTCTGAAGGCGGGATCATGGGCACTGGGAACGGAGACAAGAAAAATTTATGCACTTCATTTCTACGGTACATTATTATGGAAAACTTAAGGGAACGAGTAGCTCCAAATATTATTCTGAATTTCCCCTACTGATAAGTATAAGCAAAATTTATTGCACTCTTTTTGCAGAGGATGGGTTGAGTAGCTCTAATGCGAGCGACGAAGTTGATGATTCTATGGAGGAAGGAGGTTTGTAAAATATTGTTGTAACCAAACATTTTAGAGTCGAAACTCACTACCTCAGTTCTTTATCTCATGAGAACGATCATGAGTTTTCCAAACACAGGTTAAAATCACTTGTTCTTTCTGAGCTCGTGAAGGGGATTACCTAAAAGCTAATGTGCAGGCGCTCTGTCACTCAATCAATGCTGTTAACTTGACAGATAATTTTAGTGGGCTAGATTCGAAGGAAATTGTTAAAAGTTTGAATGAATATCTTTTGGAAATATTTTATACCCAACAAGCCCGTAAAACGAAATGACGAAGATCAACCATGGATAGCACCCCTGTTAAAAAACTGCTAACAAGAGCAAACATAAGATTTATTCATAGTTTGTCCAAAGTCGTGAGAAGCAAGAGGTGTGGGACCGTGTAAAAATTTACAACGCATTTAGTTTTGCAACATTTGTTCAACACCTACAATATGTTATTGCATCGGTTGTAGGGGTAGATTGGGCTCGGATTGACTTGATATCAAAGGCTGACAACATTCCTTTAGACCGATATTGAATTGATGAAAAGAATCTTTGATATTGTCCACTACCCGCTGCCATTGGTAAATACATCATTTTCTTGTCTCACATCACATTTCAATCAATATGCCATTCAAACAAGTTCATCTATATATCCTTCGACTCAGAGCCAAAGACCACATTTTGTTTATTGTTTACAGGGCATAGTGTACAAAACATGCATTTTGTATAGGACTATGAGTAGAGGACTATGAGTAAAAGTTGGTTGCTACTTGAACACAGATTAGAGTCTTTCACATTTTTTAATACCTCCAATAAAAATGAAAACGTTTGTGAATAAAAAAACTAAATAGCAAAGCTCTAGCTTCTTGCGTACAAGTGAAAAGTAATCTGACAGGAGATTTTTGCTTACCTAAAACCTTTCACTACTTTAAGAGAATCCTTTGATAAGTTAGGTAGAAATAATTTTGAGCCTATTGATTAAATTTTTCAAAGATTGCATTAGTTCAGAAGCTTATAAATGAAGGTCTGATGTAAGCCATGCTAAACGGGTTGGAAAAGACTGATTGACCAAGTTAGTTACTTCCTTGTCTATGATATGAGGACGTTGTTATGACATAACATATATAGCATTGAAATCCAACTTGATTTAAAAGTGAGTAAAAAAAGAATGTTTACCGTTAATGAAAAGATCGATGATTTCCAGTTCATGAACTATTCTGAAGTGAATTATCATGCAATATCATGTTAAAAATATCATGCATTGAATTTGGACTGCACGGGAGTTTTGGTTGAGGCACCTACCAACATTGGAAAATTGTTGCTTGAAGATCATAATGAAAACCGTTTCCCAATTTATTGTAGTAGAATGTAAAACTCATCAAATTAACCCGGTCCATAATATTCTCGTATGAGATGGGAACTATGTAAAATCCGATTTGACTGGTTGGAAACAAAGAGAGCTAGCACATTGGTACTTCAAAGGGCACTTGGGCTTGGAAAACAAACCCCTACAATTAGCGAATTTTGCCACTGTGAACGCCACGGTTTTAACAATAGGCATTTACTACTCCAAGACCAATAAAAGTCTTCTACATTTCTAAGGCATGTTTACATATAATCAATTGAAATGGAAAGGTTTATCGATAATTCGTTATCTAGAATAGTTTTAGGTTCTTGAGTACACGCAAAAAAGTATCTGTGGGGAGAAAGTGCTGCTTCACATAAAACCTTTAATTACTCGAAATAAATGCTTTGATAATTTGGGTAGTAAAAATGCCTCTTTTAAAAACTTCCAGTGGTCAGAAATGCTTTTCTTGCAGAGGAGCACGACTCTGGAACAATTTGAGTGTAGATGCTAAAGCGCAAAAACTCAAACCCAATTAAAAAAACTCATAAAAAATCAATCCCTTCGCTAAGGCCTTAACTTTTTAATTTCGCTTTATTTAGTTATTCTACTGTAGTTTTATTCTAGATATTATTGCAATAAAATTTTTGTAAATTTAATTAGATATTTATTTATTTTTGTATTGGTATTATTTTGCAGGGCAGTATAAAAATCAGCTATTATAGCTGCATATTTTACCCTGCTTAAATAAATTAAAATGAAATGAAAAAAAAATGAATGAATGCTTATCGATTGACTAGATGCACGTTTTCCGTCAGTATTTGGCGGTTGGATTCTCCTCATATTTGTAATTGGAGAGCTTGGTACTCGCCTTCTTCCTTCTCTTGGCACGTTTTGCTGGAAAATCTTGCTGCACTATGTGTGCCTGCTACAGTACTCCTTTCTTTCAGCCAATACTTAATCACTTCGCATTCGAGGTAACCGCCCCTCTGCCGTCTCGACTAATCTTACCGCAATTAACAGATCGATTTGCTCTGACTGAAGAATATTTGAAGCAGGGTCAGTGATGGCGAAAATCTTGCGGAAAACATGTGCTGTCATTATGGTTTCGAAAGATGTAAACTTGTTTTCAAGATTACAGCTGCATTGACCGTTCTCGTTTGACTACTGGCACTGCTGTAACATATATAACAAGCAGTTAAAGAAGTCCTCTGAGCTTGCAAAACACATATTCTCAAGTGCGTTTCTTGAGAATGCCCCTCTCTTCTTGCACTCTTTCGTATTTGATTGTTTGTGAATCATGGCGGAAAATTGAAAACGAACAATGAAAAAAAGTTAATCAATTAATTTATGGTTTTTCTGACAAAAGGAAGAAAATGAAGAAATTTTCCGATGGGCCTTCCCCCGGCCACGACACCGCTGACTTTGATGTTGCAAACTGTCACTTCTAGTTTTACATTTATAACAAGTGTAGGGTACCCCCGTCTTGTTCCTATTCTCTTGTTGTACCAGTACCTTGCCTCATTCTGCGGTAGTACTCGTACAGTTAGGAAGCTTAACATGTTCTTTCAATAAAGTATCTTGCTTACATTACTACCGCAGAATGTAAACAAAAATTAAAAGTTTTGACGGCACAGGGGATGTGAAAACGTTCATAGAAAAGGTCGGCCTACCTTCTTCATTAAAAGGATACGAAAATGAGAAGTACAGAATTTAGCGGCACAGAATTTAGCGAGTCGTCTAGAAGGAAGAGCATTCGATGTTTATATGCGTTTGGACACCGAAGACAAGAAAAAACCCGAAAAGATCAAAGCCGAGCTGCTAGAAGAATTTGAGTGTGGAAAACAGAATCGGGAATTAGCAGTTACGCAGCTAAGCGAGAGAAGACGAAAACCAGACGAGTCTGTACAAACATACGCGTTCAAAATAATGGAGCTCACCAAATTGGCCTACCCTGCGTTCGATGACGACTCAATGAAAACAATCGCAAAAGATCATTTCGTGAAAGGCATTCATCCAAAAATGCAAATTGCATTGAAAGCTTCGCCGAAATTTGCATCATCGGATATTCTAAATCTGGCAAAAGAGACAATGAGACTCGAAATGGCTGGTATTGAATCCTTTGCAAACAAAGTGGTGGAAAAATGTTGTGCAAATCAAACAGATGCCAACCAATCAACCAGACAATGGTAGAGATGGTGACCGAAAATGTGATGAAACAGATGAAAGATATATTATAATAATAATAATAAATAATATAACGAATCTTTTAACAGGATATACATTTCAACATAGACATGCTGTTATCAATATGTGTCCTGTAAAGGAATAAAAAGAAAATAAAGCCTATAACAACTCTGATAAAACCTAGCAGTAATTACAATGATCGATTTAAAAGTTCCATACATATATCACAATTTTCAACTAAAATGTTTCTTTAATAGTTCTTCGTATTGCTTAAAAGATTCACTTTTTGTCTAAGATCGATTGGTAGATCGTTGTACAGTTTTGCACCCATAAAATGAAACGACTTCCTAGCATATTCTGTTTTGATGCCTGGAAGCCTTATCAAGCATTCGCTGTTCCTTGTTTGTGTCTTGTGCTGCTGTAACTTAAAATAGCCCTGAAAGTTCTCACAAATATCATTGTCTAAACATTTACGCACAAGTTTACATGCCCTGGTCCATTTGGCATTGGCAATTGATTGAATTGCTGTGGGATTTTTCGAGTTTCCGTTGATTATTTTCAAACAGCGATCATGAAATGACGAGAGTCTCCTTGCTTGAGTTGAAGTCAACTTGAGTTGCAGTACTCCGCAATACGTGAAAGTTGGCAGAATCATTGAGTCATACACTGCCTTTGCAGAGGTCAGATCAAGGGAATCCCTTATCTGTGCCAGTAACCGTAATCTGGACGATGCTCGTTTGAAGCACTTCTCAAAGTGGGTATTCAGATTCAGGGTACTATCTATTTCAATACCAAGATATTTGTATTGTTTGGTGTTTAGTATTTTAGAGCCTCGGTACATTACATCAAGTGTCTCACTCTGTTTTGCAATCCTTTGTGAAGTCCCAAAAAGAAGTCTTGCCTTTTTTCAAATTAATTATCAATCCATTTTCGTCAAACCAATCGGCGATAGACTCCATATCTTTTGAGAGCTTGGTGTTAATGACTTTCAAATCTTTATCAGCAACGTAGATCACTGTATCATCAGCATATTTAACTATCCTGGCGCTCTCAATTTCATCAGTGATATCATTGAAGAATAGAATAAATAGCAACGGACCCAAGATAGAGCCTTGAGGTACACCTGTTTGGATGTCCGCTGACTTTGATGAGGATTTACCATAATTTACAGCTGCTGAACGGTGGAAAAGATAATCTGTGAACCAAGAAAGTTCACCCTCTTTGATTCCATACTAAGGGAGTTTTTGGAGTAGGTTTGAATGGCTTATGGTATCAATGGCTTTGCTGAGATCTATAAACGTTGCCCCTACCAGTTTGCCTTGATCGACATTCTTCCGAATTTCATCTAACAACAGGGTCGCTGCTAACTCTGTAGACAGTCTCGGTCTAAATCCGAACTGGAACTTTGAAAGTAACTTATTTTTATCAAGAAACTCCATAAGTTGACGTTGTACCAACTTTTCGATCACTTTTGATAATACGGGTAGAATTGAGATTGGTCGATAGTTATCAAAGCTTGACAGAGAGCCTGATTTATGCACAGGGACTATTTTTGCAATTTTCATGTCAGTTGGAAAAATTCCCGTCTTAAGTGATAGATTAATCAGGTGAGCAAGAGGGGCAGATATGAAACAAGCTGCATCCTTTAGTAAGCCTGGGGGCAAATTGTCGATGCCAGTTGATTTGGTACGCTTGATTGATCTAAGCTCTCGCTCGACTTCTAACTTTGATATTGGGCGAAATTTGAATTGCTTATCAGTTCTTTGAGGTATAGCTGCAGGGTTCCTCCATACAAAATCACGTAAAGGAATTGCACTTTCTCTCAATTTTGATGTGACTGTAGCGAAAAATGTACAGAAAGCATTCGATATCCTGGCTGGGTCGTCGGTTTTTATACCATCTATATCAAATGAGTGCATTGATGGCCCTGTCGTAGACTTTGTGGGGTATATGGTCTTCAAAGATTTCCAAAACTTATTTGGATTTCCAGAATTTTCTTTCAGCATGTTTTTATGGTAGGAAGACCTGGCTTTTCTGATGGCAATATTGACCTCGTTCCGTTTCCGTTTATACTGTGAGATGTCAAGCTCATCCTTCGTCCTTCTCGATTTTCGAAGCAGCTTATCCCTATCATTCATTAGTTTCTTGACATCGCTGCTTAGCCAGGGAGCCGGTTGCCCCCTGATATTTTTGCAGAGTTTTGGAGCGTGACGATCAAAGATATTAGTCAAGATACTCTTCATTATAGACCAAGCCTCGTTCACATGTCTACAACTGTAAAAATATGTCCAATCAACCGCCTCGAGATCTTTGTTCATAGCTTCGGGTTTATAGCTTTTGTAATCACGGCAGATAATTTGCCTCGGTTTGAAACGGAGGTGATTTATTTTCCTCGCACAACCGACCATATCATGGTCTCCAATGCCGGTCGGGATGACTTCGGTTTTCACAACATTAGATGGCTTGTTTGTCAAAATAACATCGATAAGAGTTTCTGAGGCTTCTGCTATTCTCGTGGGTTTTTGGATCATCTGCTTGTAGCCAAATATGTTTAAAATAGATTTGAGATCTTTGTTGTCATGCTTTAGAAAATCTACGTTGAGGTCACCCAGGAGGATAGTTTCTTGCGATTTTTCAGATGCTTTAGCGAGCATTTCATGCAGGTGGGTGTTAAAGTCTTTGCTCAGATATTTGGAACTCTCAGGGGGGCGATACATTATACACAATAGAAAGCTGTTCGAGTGACTGGGCCTAACTTCAAGCCAAATTGCCTCAATGTTTTCATTTTCCAAGTCATCTCGTCGATCCCAACTAATTCCATCTAAAATGTATGCTCCAACCCCACCGCCTTTACCAGATTTCCTTGGGCGACTTATGAAGGAGTAACCAGGAATATCATATACTCCATCCTCTTGGTCACTTCTCGCCTCAATATGCGTCTCACTAAGTGACAGAATATGCATACCAGGAAAACTTTGAAGCAATTCGGCAACATGTCCAAAGTTTCCACTGAGACCCCTCGCATTTTGATGGGAAATTTTAATGCCTCTGGTTTTGATCAGGGAATTCAGCTCCTGTAGGTTCCTTGTGCAGTTCCCAGGGCCAGGGCATGCCTGTACATCACCGCACATGAGGATAAGGATGTTGAAAAAACTTTGTTTCGAGCTCCAAATACGAAAACAAAACTTGCCACCTCTCGCTTGAAATAAACTGGAACAGATAAAAGTTTCTCCGTGGATACTTCAAGTAGTAGCGATGCTTCCAGAGAAAAAACTATAAACTATAAAGTGACTATCGAGCTGCGCGACGCCATCTTTCGTTCACCGACAAGAGATATTCATTTCACAGCCAGGGGGTACGGTGGAAACGGGGACTGCAAATTACATCAACAATCGTTCCTACAGAGGTCACAGAGGCAGAAACCAAAGGCCGTTTAATAGAAACCGATCAGCGTTGCCTCAAAACAGAAAGTGCCGAGCATGCAAGAGCCCTGACCACATGGTTAGAGAATGCCCAACCCGTTTCTGTCAGGCCTGTGGCGAACGTGGACACAATTCGCGGGAAAAACGCTGCCCCAACAACAATCAATGACTATATGGACAGAATAACATCAAAAACAATTTTTCTGCAGTTGTAAAAGTTGAATTTGATAATAAACCAATTAACTGTTTACTTGACTCTGGTGCCAGTTGTTCTGTTATCGATAAAGGAACAATAAACATGTTGGGACTCGAAAAGTTAGTTAATCCCTCAACATATAACATTATTAACGCATCTGGGGAAATAATGGATATTAGCGGTTCAGTTGAATTAAACATGTCGGTTGCAGGTGTACGTTCGAAACAAAATTTCAAAGTTTTAAACACTGAAACCTATACAAATGTAATATTAGGCCGGGATTTTATGTCGAAATTTCACTCAATTGAATTCGACCTTGTCAACCATAAAGAGAAATTAGGAAAAGTATGGCTACATGCTGTTCGATCAAAAAACGAAGAACGTGTCCGAAATACCAATAAAATCACAATTCAAGGTCGAGCTGAATCCATTGTTAATGTTAATTGCAATAAAGCAATATCATTGTTGACTATGGATTTTGAGCCAACACAAGTCCATGGAATCCCCGGAGTTTATGCCACGCGCTGTCGGGTCATTCCCAACCTTCAAGGAGTTTTCCAAATAACCATGCTGAATACTACGAGTACGCCAGTCGTTATTCATCAACTCAAGTGTATTGGAAAATTACATCCAGTGGGGCAAGCCCAGGAAACATGCCGCCGGAATACGGTACCCAAAGCTGACGTATGTTTTATGGAAGAGAACATTTCTACGGGAGAAAATCTTTCCGAAATCCAAAAACAACAGTTAAAGACATTGATCAACTCCTACGAAGGAATATTTGCGTCAAATCCAAAAAAACCATCGCTGGTCAAAGATATGCAACATCATATTATAACCAGTGAAGCGTTGCCGGTCAATACCAAACCCCATCGAATACCCCATGCCTGGCAAGACGAAGTAAATAAGCAAATCGAAGAAATGCTCAAAAACGACATAATTCGTCCTTCGTCTTCTCCTTGGAATTCGCCAATAATATTGGTCAAGAAAAAGGATAACAGCACACGATTCGTTTGCGATTTTAGGGGTTTGAATGACGTGACTAAAAAGGATTCTTACCCCCTGCCGCACATTCGCGATGTTCTAGACAAAATGCAGGGCTCCCGGTACTGGACCACCCTGGATGCCGCATCGGCGTACTGGTCTATGCCTCTTGCCAATCAAGATAAAGAAAAGACAGCTTTCGCGGTACCCCGCGGGAAATTCGAGTTCAACATCACTCCCTACGGACTTTGTAACGCTGGAGCATCATATCAACGGATGATGGACGTCACTCTGTCCGGGTTACCGCCCGATCGTATACTGGCATATATGGACGATATTGTTATCTTCAGCAAAACATTCAAAGAACACCTCAAGGACATTGAATCGGTATTACAACGTTTAAGTTCGTCAAATATCGCACTCAAACTTTCCAAATGTATTTTTGCTAGCAATAAAGTAGATTTTCTTGGTTTCGAACTGTCACTCTCAGGAATTCGTCCCCAGTCCCGTTTAACAGATGCAATCCGCCAGTATCCACAACCGTCAACTAAGAAGGAACTCAAAGGATTTCTAGGCCTAGCAGGGTTCTATCGAGCATTTATTCCAAAATTTGCTGACATTGCTCACCCCTTGAATAACTTGACAAGTGAAAAAGTCCCATTTGCCTGGACAAAGGACTGTGATGAGGCATTCGAAACGCTCAAGAGCAAATTATCATCCGACCCAGTCTTGCATTTTCCGAATTTACAAGAACAGTGTGTAGTGGAGGTAGATGCTAGTAATTTTGCCGTGGGCGGCATTTTGACCCAAAAGGGAGAGGATGGCAATTTACATCCTGTGGCATACTTTTCAACAGCTCTACAAGAATCACAAAAAAACTGGTCTGCAACCACAAAAGAAGCTTTCGCGTTGATTGCAGCAATTCGACATTGGTATGTTTATTTGTCAGGTAAACATTTTATTCTAAAATCTGATCATAACCCCTTGACGTTTTTACGCAAGCAGAAAGACCCACGAGGAAAATTTAGTCGTTGGATTACGGAATTGGAAGAGTTCGATTACACAATTCAATACATACCTGGGAAGGAGAATACAAAAGCAGATGCATTGTCCAGAAGCCCAGGTTCTCAGAATCATCAACCGGAATCTCAATTCGAGGATAAAATTTATTCGTTAGCCGCAGAAAACGAAAATTTCCCCGTTCAACTAAAAGAAGAACAACTAAAAGACCCTGTAATTTCAGCAGCTTTCAAATGTATCCTTGATCGCCACACTATCGCGACAGGGAGGCTGGCAAGAATCCAACGCCAACTCAGAATAGAAAACGGTATCCTTACTAAGTCAGGTCGGCCCGTAATACCGCCTTCATAACGAAAGGTAATCGTGACTAACTATCATAATACAGCTCATTTTGGCAGCGATAAAATGTACGCATTACTGAAAACACGATTTTACTGGCCAAATATGTTAAGTTACATCCAACAATTCTGTTTAGGATGCGAAACATGTCAACAATCCAAATGTGACACACGCCCACCAAAAGCACCCTTGCTTCAAATATTCATTCCAAATGCCCCAATGCAATTCATTTCCCTTGATATAGCATATTTACCAACTGATTTCAATGGATATCGATATATACTTTTGATCGGTGATGTATTCTCCAAATATATCCAGGCAATTCCTCTCAAAGATCAGACAGCACCTTTGATTACAGAAGCCCTTAAAAACCATTGGATTTACATTCACGGAGCACCCCAGTATTTACTCACTGACCAAGGTTCAAATGTCGACGGGGAGGTAATGAAAGAAGTGTGTAACGAAATAGGCATAGAAAAACGTAGATCTTCTGCATATCACAGCCAAGGCAACGGCTTTGCAGAAAGGAACATTCGGTCAGTCAAAGACATGTTGCGAGCCGTTTTATTGCATCGGAAGTTACAACAGTCACAATGGCGTTCACTGTTGCCAAGTTTGGTATTTGCGTTAAATACTAGCGAGAGTAAGGCAACTAAATGCGTCCCTTACAATGTTGTATTTGGCAGATCTGCGGTGCTACCCCAAGATATCTCATTCCAACATGACAAAGTTGATGGTTATGATCTAGTTTCCCCGAAGGATTTCGAACTCGAAGTTACTTCTCAACTGCAAGACTTCTTTAAGTATGTTACAGCGAAATTAGAAGTCAGTAAAGCTGAAATGCAGCAGCAATATAACACCAATTTGCGTTTTGTCGACTACGAGCCTAATCAAAAGGTCTGGTTGAAGGTAAAACATTGCAAGACTGGAGAAAATAGGAAACTAGCTCCAAGGAGAACAGGACCCTGGAACGTGATTCGAAAACTCCCAAATGGTGTAAATTTCAGAATCGAAAACTCACAAGGTGAACAAAAGGTTGTACACCATGATAGACTGATACCTGTGGTTGAAAATGGTTGCCGAATAAGCCGACAAGAAAACGACGAAAAAGGAAGCCGGACGTTCAATCTGAATCAGAGATTTACGAATTAGATGATGAAGAAACGGACAATGAGGAGGAGGATATTGTACCTGATATTCGTCCTATTTTACCTCGTGTTATTCGTCCTAGACGCCAAAGACAAGCAAGATATATACCAAACGCTATTCCGTGGCAGTAACTTCACATATAACTATTTATTTTGACTTTAGTAGTAGGAATAGTATAATTTAATGTCATTTCGTTATGTTAGGAAGGGGGAAATGTAGGGTACCCCCATCTTGTTCTTATTCTCTTGTTGTACCAGTACCTTGCCTCATTCTGCGGTAGTACTCGTACAGTTAGGAAGCTTAACTTGTCCTTTCAATAAAGTATCTTGCTTACACAAGAGATGAACTTCTTACAGCACAGAATATTTGTGGAAAGAACATTTTTTAAATCTCACAAATATAAACTTAAAAATTTCCGACAAGCATCGAAATTATCCGACAAATTTTTTTCAGGGTGAAACGCAATCAAATTAGCCCGGTCCATAATATTCTCGTTTGAGATGGGGAAATTTGTAAAATCCAATTTGACTGGTTGGAAACAAAGAGATCTATGACATTGGAACCTCAAAGGGTACTGGGGCTTGGAAAAGAGGTGGCTGTAATTAGCGCATTCAGTACGAAAAAACTGAATGATTCGTTGGTGATAACTATCCTGGATAGGTCTACGTAGTACTCAATATATGAGTTCACCAAAGGTGTAATGCTAAGAATTCTGGGCGTACCTTTGCAATAGGAACGATTATCAAGTAATTGAAATTTAATACCTTTTAACGAGGAACAGAATGAGTAATTATGAGCACAATAACAGGTACTCAATGTTGTGCTGTGTGTTGTGTTGTGTTTTTCAGGAGAGACATAAGACTCAATATAATGATTAATTCAGTGCATGCGAGAGCATTCGATAACATTTTTATTTGATTTCATGGACTCTATATCTTCTGTTCATTTCTCACTTTTGTGCGCTTGCCTTTTATGATCCAATTCTATCTTATAATTGTTATTGTTATGAGTATAATTATTATTACCCAGCCTTTGCATTTCTATCATCGTCCTCTCTCTCTCTCTCTATGCCGTGAACTAAGCCTCGGCTTAAGCTTGCCTCGTAATTTCTTTTCACTGAATTTGCATTAAGTAACTTAGTGATTTACTTTTTTCCCTAAGTCTTCTTACATTTGCAAACAATTTTTGGGGTATACTCCTAATGCTCCAACACAAAATCGTTATACCACTAATACAAACTACCAATAGGATGAAAGTACAAAATATTGGGGCTGCAAGTGTGACAAATGCTGCTCAGTGCCTCTTGACCTCAGTGGCGGAAATTGAGATTTTGAATGGAGGGGCAAGAGCAGTGAATTATCCGAGTGTAAAGGGCGTGGTCATCCCAAAACATTTCGACCACGTCCTATATTAGCCACTCCCTTGAATGACCAAGCCCATTTTGTGACCAGGCCCTTTTTGTAATACAGACAAAACAACCATTTGTGAAAAATTTCAATGCTTTAACCCTTAGTAGGTATTATTAACAATCACCCTACATTCAAAACCAAAACGCCGAAGAAATCCTAAGAAATTAATGAGTCTACCCGTAACTAATTTTTTTTTCATTTTAGAAGAATCCATGGCCTTTGTTGAAGTCTTTTGTTGCAAAATTTTACATAAATAGAAACCGTATCAGATATTGAATTAGATTTCTTTCTCTACTTCCCAGATAGAATTACCCAACTTTTTTGAACATTTTCCGACTCATAGCGAATTGGGGGGGGGGGCAATTGTCCCTCAAACCCCCCCTTCCACAAATTCCGCCTCTGCTTGACCTCTACTCACCCGGGATACATCACTGGTTCGTAAACTATTGCCAAACAGAGTCATTTCAAATAGAGATGCAGTGAGACAGGATTTCGCAAATTCATTGAGCAAACTTATTTGCAGCTGCACAATAAGAGATGACTTCTTTTAAGTGGCCCGTTAGCGCCGGCTAGCCGCCAGAGTAAACAGAAATGGAAAATTAGCAATGGAAAACAAGAAACTTTATCACTCACATTCTTTGATCCAACATTCCGGGTTTTAAATAATATAAGTGTCGCAAAAGATCACGACAGGGTTGTAGTGACTTCACTTAGGCCTGTTTACTTTCTGTATCATCATTCATTCATTCCTTCCACTTTCTCCCATCTCGATACATACCACAGCCAGCCATTACGTCACTCACACTATTACATTGCCATTAATCCTTTCTCCGCGTTATTTACCTTATCAATGCCACGCTATTCAATCCGCTCATCACCTATTCTCGCCCTTCCTATTATTTGTTTCACCAACGTAATTCGATGTTGATTTTAGCACTCTTAGAAATGTATATAAGTCTGTATTTCAGTTCATTTAATTTAGTCCAGAGTTAATAGTCTAGAGCTAACAGATACCTCGTCTCTCTCTCGCACTCGCTCTGGCTCCGTGTTCTCTGCACGTTAAATAAGAAACCGATGGCCCGGATAGTCCACAGAGGTTGATCTACTCAGCTTGGTCGGAACAACGACCAAATACAACTGTTCCAACAATGGTGACCGAGACGTGACGCTCTCAACCGAAATGGACACGAATTCATCCTCCGCCATCTACCAACTCAATGCAGTTCAACAGCACTCATTCGGAAGCCCATCGCCGTCATCACCACTGTTTTACAGCTGCATCTCTCAAACACAACACTTCGATAGATTTCACGACACGCAACTCATCTCATCACAAGTGTTCTTCAATCAGGTTCGGCAGCATACCCTTCAAAAGCTGGTACTCAATCACGCAAGGTCGGCAACATTCCTCGCCCAGAAAATGTTGGCATTTCATCACAACTCCGTCGACGCAATTCAAGGTTCCTGGTCATCCTACTCACAAAACCACGGACAAAACGCACACCGGTTCTTGGTTATCCGACTCATAAAACCTCGCCATCGTTCATCTCAGGTTCTTGGTTACCCTATTCACAAAACCTCGCGCTTCAACTTGGACTTCGTCGAAACAAATCCGAAATTTCATCGCTGCTTGCAAGGGAAACCCCACGGATGCAAGTCAACGAACGCCACCGGACATTCGAACAATAAAGTAATTTTAAACGTATTTTCTAATATTCTATTATCATTAATCATTATCAATTAATTGTATTTAATCCTTTTATCGAATGCTTCGCTTTCGCTTGCCTTCTAGGAGGGGAGCTCTGTAGTGACTTCACTTAGGCCTGTTTACTTTCTGTATCATCATTCATTCATTCATTCCACTTTCTCCCATCTCGATACATACCACAGCCAGCCATTACGTCACTCACACTATTATATTGCCATTAATCCTTTCTCCGCATTATTTACCTTATCAATGCCACGCTATTCAATCCGCTCATCACCTATTCTCGCCCTTCCTATTATTTGTTTCACCAACGTAATTCGATGTTGATTTTAGCACTCTTAGAAATGTATATAAGTCTGTATTTCAGTTCATTTAATTTAGTCCAGAGTTAATAGTCTAGAGCTAACAGATACCTCGTCTCTCTCTCGCACTCGCTCTGGCTCCGTGTTCTCTGCACGTTAAATAAGAAACTCGATGGCCTGGATAGTCCACAGAGGTTGATCTACTCAGCTTGGTGGGAACAACGACCAAATACAACTGTTCCTACAGGGTGACGTCATGGGTCACTTCGAAGAGCACGTGCCTTTAGGCTGCTGAAAAATTCCGCAGAGTCATGGGAAGGTGATGTCACTTTTCACGTCTTTCCTTAAAAAGTTGGCCCTAGCAATTACCAGAAAGCTTTGTGAAAAGATGCACACAAATCCCCCAACATCAAAACATCCGACCGTTAAACTCATTTATTTGTAGCAAGGACTCTTATTATCACCTTTTGGTTGTTTAACTTTTTGCTACCCCCTCCCCCAGGCTGCTAAAGATGACGTTCCAGGAGCTGCAAAGTTAAAGAGAAGACTTAGTCTTTGTAAGAATGACAATGGTATTTTCAAGTGTCCTGTAGCAGACTGTGGGCATGAAGGCTTTCGAAGTGATCACTGATACACAAAGCACGTAAAAACATCACACGCTTGGTTTTATTACTTTGGTGAGTATCCAAAAAACATTTTTGAGAAGGAAATTTCTACAAAGGAGGACATTGGCAATGCTGATATGAATCCTGCAAGAATAAGCACTAAATGCATTCCAGAGGACGTAGTTTTCACAGAGAAATTTGGTAAATGGATATGCAGTTTGACAGGTGGATCTCGCACGAAATCACACGAAAATCGAATATGCTCACGTGTTATGAAGTTTATTCAGTTATCTCAAGATGACGTCACCCTCGGGGAAATACAGATACTTCATATTGATCATTTCCTTGGATCAATGACATGTCTGACGGCTTTCTTGCAGCACCTGGAGGAAGGGAAGTCGATTGGCTACTCAATATGCTGGATACAGTATGCTGGAAAATGCCGCCAAGAATGGTGGATATGTAGATCAGATGAAATTCAAGACAGCTGACAAGTAAGGCTTTGATTCTATGGTAATAGATGAGATTTGTATGCGTATCTTGGAAAGTTACATAAAACACGTGAGACCATTGTATATGCCAAAGTGTGAATATGTTTTACTAAATCGTAATGGACAGCAGTTTACAAAGTTGAGCCAAGCAATGAGCATACTGGTTTTCATGGCTATTGGAAAACACATTCACCCAACACGTTATCGCCAAATCATTGAAACAGAAAGTGCGGCTTCACCCTCCCAGGAGGATCAAGATTTGATATCACAAGATCAAAAGCATACTTCGAATGTTGCTAGGATACATTACCGTAAAAAGCGTTCAAGAGGTGTTGCAGAAAAAGGTGACGTGTGTGTTAAAAAGCTGAGAGGAGAGTCTGGGAAGCGACTGGATGTATCATTGGAAGCATTTGTTGATGCCTCGAGGGAAAAGGAAGATTCAGATTCAGATTCGACGATATTCATAACACAAAATAAATTCATTGGTGAAATTGAAAAAGAGCAAGCTATGAGCTCTACGGTTGAGCAAGCAAATGAAGGTGAAGTAGGTGTGACGTCATACAACGACAAACGCATGCAACAATTCAGTGCCAAGGAAGACAATGAACTGATAAAAGGTATCAAGAAGTATGCTTATGGACACTGGGGCAAAATCCTGTCAGACAAGAAATTGGACTTTTTAAGAAAAAGAACCCGAAATTTGTTGTTAAAAAGAGCAAGAAGTAAACAATTTATAAATATGTATCAGAGAGTTTGTGGAAAGACTTTATTATAATGTTTAGAAAATTATATACATTGTTTTCTTGAAGTAATAAGACTGGATGGTGACATAATTGTATACAATTAGGTGCAATTGCCTTGAAAGTTTATGTCTCTTGGACTTTTAGTCTCAATCTCATGCTCGTAATTGAAATGACGGGCCTCCTTTTCATCTGGAATTCATTCATTTGGGCTGGGCTTCACATCATAGAGTTTATATATGTAGGGGTGGGCTTCATTCTACAGCTTTTACATCTGTTGGGCTTCCAACCTCAATTTCATTCTCTCAAGTGAAACAAAGGGGCTTCATTCTACAGAGTTTAAATTTCTTGGGCTGGGCTTCATTCTAAAAAGTTTACAACTGCTGGGCTGCTAGCCTCAGTTTCATTTTCAAGAAAGAAACATAAATCCTCATATTCATGTGGGCTTCAATTGGACTGGGCTTCATTTCACAGAGTTTGTAAACCTTGGGCTTGGCTTCAATCTTCAGAGTTTACATCTCTTGGGCTGGGCTTCACTATATAGTAGTGAAGGACCTCGTTTCCATGTGGGCTTCATTTTGGCGGGACTTCAAACTACAGAGTTTACAACTCTTGGGCTGGGCTTTACTCTAAAAAGTTTACATCTCTTGGCCTGGGCTTTAATCTATAAACTTTACCATTGATTGGCGTCTAGCCTCAATATCATCCACTATACAGTATTGAAGGACCTCGTTTCCATGTTTTAGAATGAAGACCAATGATATAGAAGCGCCGAAGGCGCTAGATGTCTAACTCGCGCGTTTTGAGTGAGGCAAATTTTGTTTTGGCGGCCATTTTTATTGGTGGCAAAAAGAGTTATCGCCAGTGCTGAGCCCTTATAAATTGGCAGAAAATAAGAAACAATTTTGCACAGTTTCACTTGGATTTTGAAAGTTTTGCAATTGGTGAGTAATCATAAACTACGTCTTGTTACTTCAATTTCGTTTAAATTTTGGTGATTCTTGCATTTTTCGCACCGTTTAAAGCAATGGTAAGGGAGGTAGTTGCTGTGGGGCGCTGTGCGAAATTCAAAAACGATCACTAGCGAATTTTTTATAACATAGTAATGAGCTTATTGGCAACTATTTCAATTTTCATTATTTTAGTTTTTACTTGGGAATCTGAAAATAATTTTTTTCTCATTATTTTCCCAAACCAAAGTATATTTTTTCGCGATGACAGCGAAGTCAGCAGGCCTAAACCTGAAAACGGACCTGTGCTACAATTTAGAAGTGCCCCCTTTGCCGCGTATTTAATAATTATTATATGAGTCTGATGTAGGAAACTTTGTGAATTGAAATTAAATCTTTTTTTAGAGAAAATGGTTAAATCTTGCTCTGCGTATGGATGCACAAATTGTTTTTCTAAAAACGGCATTTCATTTCACAAATTTCCCCCGTCAGATAAGACCCTTCTCCTGAAGTGGATAGTTGCAACAAAACGAGAAAACTTTCATCCAACTGCAAACAGTTATTTATGTGGTGAGCATTTCATCTCTTCGGATTTCAATTTCTCCAAAGATAGTATTAAGCCTCATTTGCTGCCAAATGCTGTTCCATCAGTTTTCACTTTTCCTGAAAGAATTCAAAAAAAGTCCTCGAAAAGAAGGGTCCTGAAAAGGCACTTATCAGAAGAACCTGATGGCTCTCCTGCTCAAAAGATGTTGAAAGCATCACCTATCCCTTGTTCCAATAACAATCAAGAATCTCCAAGAAAGGTCAAGCTCAGGCGAAAAGTAAAAACGCTCAAGCAGAAGCTGAGAAGGAAAGAGAAGAAAATTGATTGCCTTACAGATCTAATTAAGAAACTGAAAGATGAAAAATATATAACAAATGTTGCTGCTGAGATTCTTGATCGCAATTTTTCAGGTATTTCTTGTGAAATTTTGAAGTCAGAATTGGTGAATAAAGATCGCTCTGCTCAAGGCCACAGATTTTCTGATGAAATTAAAAAGTTTGCTTTAACTCTCCATTTCTATTCTCCCCGTGCATACAATTTTGTGCGTTCTATTTTCTCCCTTCCATGTCCAAGCTCATTAGCCAATTGGACCTCAAGTGTCAACTGTGAACCTGGGTTTTTTCTAGATGTATTTTCTTATCTCCAAGAGAAAGCCAAGGAAGACCATTCATATAGAGATTGTGCCCTTATTTTTGATGGCATGTATATAAAGGCCGGTGTTGTGTACAACCAAAGTGATGGTAACTATGAAGGCTTTGTAAACTATGGTAAAGATATATCTGCTTCTGATCCAGATGTCATTGCAACTGAAGCTCTAGTCTACATGTTGGTTGGCTTACAGGGTCATTGGAAAGTCCCCATTGGTTATGTTTTGATCAACTCAATCAATGCAACCAATTTACATTGTTTTACAACCAAAGCCTTGGAGTTAGCTTCATGGTCTTAATGTATACAGCATATCGTGTGATGGCTATCCAAGCAATATTGATTCTATGAGGTATTTTGGTTGTGAGTTTGGAACAAATGTAAATGATATTAAGAGCTCATTCTCGCATGAAGCATATTATCATCCATTGTTTTTCATTCCTGATGCCTGTCATAAGTTAAAACTAGATAGAAATTCTCTAGCAGAAATGAAACTTTTTGTTGATGATACAAAATGTGCAGTAAAATGGGATCATATCAAGCTATTACATGCATTTCAGGAAGAAGAAGGCTTAAAAATTGGCAATAAGCTAGCAAAAGGTCACATTGAGTTTCAGAGACAGAAAATGAATGTCAAAGTTGCAGCCCAAACCCTTAGTAGTTCAGTAGCTGATGCCATGGAGTACCTTATGAAATCTGGTCATCCAAATTTTGCTGATGCCAAGGGAACAATTAGATTCATACGCATTATTGATCAACTTTTTGATCGTTCGAATTCAAGGAACCCGTTTGGCAAGGGATTTAAGAAACCCCTATTTCTCCATGATGATGCAAGATGGAAGTCCACCATTGATAGGTCAATCAACTACTTAATGTCTTTGACACATAAATCAGGTGCCCCACTAATAATACACAGGAGAAAAACATTTGTTCTTGGTTTCATTGCTGCTTCAAAAAGTGTTGGAGAATTAGCTTCTCTGCTGCTCACAAGACTAGGCAACCCTTTCAAATACATTCTTACATATAAATTCTCTCAAGACCATTTAGAACTGTTATTTGCATGTATTCGTGGAAAGAATGGTTTTAACAACAATCCAAATGTACAGGAACTTAAATCAAGTTTGAAGAAAATTCTTCTGAGAAATTCAATCATAGGTTCCAAACATGGAAACTGCCTCACATTTCAAGAACAATCTGCTGGATCAATTTTTTCCTTAAAATGGACCAAAAGACGTGCCTCACTATTGGAACAGGAGGAACTCTCTGGCGAAGATGCTAAATATATAGAACATCTTGCAGCAGGCCTTGAGACATATGAATTGACCACACACAAACAGGCAATTTTAGGATATATTGCTGGGTATATAGTCAGGAAAATTACCAAACAAATTCACTGCCCTACCTGCAATGCTGCTCTTTACTTCAATCCAGAAATAATGCCAGCTGTTAAAGATCATTACTACACTGCATTCAACAGTCCTGTTCATTTTCATTTGATAAATTCAAAGAATCGTGGTGGTCTTCTATTTCCTTCTCTTCACGTTATCAAAATAGTAAACATGTGTGAAAAAGTTTTTCGAGTTGCAGTGATGGGGGGTCAATTCAAGTAAGCAAGAGATATCCTCGAAGAAGAACTTGAGGTTTTTGATGGTTCATCTCATAAATCAGGAACTTGCAGAAGAATGCTTCTTTCCAGAGCTTCATGATCACATTTACGATCATGAAATATTAACAGAAGATATGCATTCTTCTCAACTTCTTAAGAAAATAATTGACAGATATGTGGGCCTCCGTCTTAAGACATATGGGAAGCATTACACAAAAGATATCTTACACAAAGATAAAATTGGTGTCCGTCAGCAATCAACAAAGATGGTTCTTTTCAAAAGAATTTAATAATATTCTTCTTTTATGTTACAACACAAATTATGAAGAAGTGCACAATAACATTTCCTTTCCTGACCTTCTTATTATCAAGCATCAGCAGCATCATATCATACATCTTATATTATGGAGACATATATAAACTTATTTGTTCCTGAAAATCTTATTATCAAGCATCAGCAGCATCATATTATACATCTTATATTATGGAGACATATATAAACTTATTTGTTCCTGAAACTCTTATTATCAAGCATCAGCAGCATCATATTATACATCTTATATTATGGAGACATATATAAACTTATTTGTTCCTGAAACTCTTATTATCAAGCACCAACAGCCAAATCCTGCAACAATGAATCGGTGGTGCCCGATGACACCCCTGCCCCTGAGCAGCTAATACAGAATGTTCTTGTTGTTATTTGCACAAGAACGTCTGGGGGACAGGAAGCCAGGTGGATAACAAGTCACAAATTTCAGCTGGACCCTTCCCCCTTTGATGGCTCAAGTCTGTTAACTGGAACGAAAACTATTCATTGACGACCCCTTAATTTGATAAATAAAATAAATTCATAAATTACAATAATCTATGCCCTGGAAACATAGCGCGAAGCAGGTTCACTATCACGCCTTCGAGAAGGCCTATATACGCAGCTGTTTTGAAATGTCGAAAAATCTGTGTTCTTTAAAAAAACCAAGTAAATGGAATTTTTTGGAGCTTTCAAAGAAACTCTTTAAGCAATAAGAATTCAAATAACTGTCAAAAACTCTACTGTTTTATTATAAAAAATTCACTAATCCTGTTGCACAATGTTCGCGGAAGCGCCCCACAGCAACTGCCACCCGTGCAATTACTTGAAACTCCGAGATAAGTGCAGCGATCGCCGAAATTCAAACGAAAATGAAGAAACAAGAGAGACGTTAAGATTATTCACCACTTTAAACGGTTAAAATCCAAGTGGAACTTTTCGAAATCGGCCCTTACTTTTTTGCCAATTTATAAGGGCTCAGTACTGGCCATTATCCTTTTTGCCACCATTATAAATGGCCGCCAAATCAAATTACTCACTTGACATGATGCGCAAACCCCTGAGTTGGACATCTAGCGCCTTCGGCGCTTCTATATCATTGATGAAGACCAATCCAAGAGATGTAAACTCTGTAGATTGAAGCCAAGCCCAAATGAAGCACACATGGAAACGAGGTCCTTGTTTACTATTTAGTGAATGATACTGAGGCTAGAAGCCCATCAATGGTAAACTTTTTAGAATGAAGCCCAGCCCAAGAGATGTAAACTCTGTAGATTGAAGCCCAGCCCAAATGAAACCCACATGGAAACGAGGTCCTTCATTACTATATAGTGAAGCCAAGCCCAAGAGATGTAAACTCTGAAGATTGAAGCCCAGCCCAAGATATATACACTCTGTAGAATGAGGCCCAGCCAAATACTTGTAAACTTTGTGGAATGAAGCCCAGCCCAAATAAAGCCCACGTTAAAGAGGGGCTCTTTGTTACTTTATTTGCTAATGGAATTGAGGTTCTAGTTCAAAGATATAAAAGCATTTCATAACTTGATTTCAGTCTCTCACTCATATCCTTTTGCGTTGACAACTACAACTTTAAAGAAACACAACATATAACTATAGTTCATTTATTTTTCATTGACATTGCACCAGTCCTCTACCGTCAATTGGACTTCTTCAATTATTGTGTCTGTTTTGGTCAAAACGCACAATTGGTACCTGTCGTTCGACATTTTGCTCGCCAATGGACGCTTATTTATCAGGCACACAACAATTGGGATAGGGAATATTTTTGTCTCGTATCTGTACTTTGTTGAGAAAATTATCCCATTTTGCACCATCTCCAGGCACGAGTAGTTCAGTTTGTTGCCTGCTTCCCTGCTGAAATCAAAAAAAAAAGTACCTCTTCCCTTCCATGCGAATGCTACATCGCGAGGAGAGGCACTTGTAAAATACAGCGCCTCCTTTGTGACAATGAGGTACTTGGCCAAAAATGTTTTTCCAGTGTTCCCATCTTCGTCAACTATGAATGTTATTCTGCGTGGCCCTGGCGATCTCAATAAAACCAATACACGAGATTGCCATGTCCTTAATATTGCGCACTTGAATTTCTCACAAAGTCTTTCCTTTGCCTCCTCTGCTTCCTGCCTTTTAATGCTATGATCAATCGTTCCTTGAGCATGAAGCCAACTCTCCCCAAACTCCTCCAGCATTGTGCCCTCGTTGGCCTTCTGCTTTCGGCGCTCCCACATTTCTTCCATATGTCCCTTTTCTCGATTTTTCAAGCTGTTTTCTCTATCTCGAAACACTGCCCTTTTTGCTTCAGGTACGCCTTGTTTTTTTTTGGAGACCCCCGAGAGATTCTCGTGTCCACCCTGTCAGGCCTTGCTTCCATATCCAAACTCATTTCCAATTGTTGGTGTCTTTTTTGGCAAGAAAACGTTATATAACCTGCAAGGTTGTCTCTGCCTGTTTCGTCTTTGTACTTTGCTGCAACTAGATGCTGAAAGGTTTCTTTTCTTTCAAATAACAGCTCCTCCACATTTTCCGGGTAACAATAGTACCTAAATGTCCAGCAGTTTGCCTTAGGCAGTCTTGTTTGTCTTGCCATGTTCACAGTTTGATGAGAGTGGTCAAGAAATTGTGCTTAATTTATACTTAACAATGGCCCTTGGAGAGTAAGTGGAACTAGGGAACGTGCAATTGGGTAAATGATGATGATGATGATGATGATGATGATGATCATCATCATCATCATCATCATCATCATCATCATCATCATCATCAACAGCATCAGCATCAGCATCAGCATCAGCATTGGCATCATAATTTTTATCATCATCAATTATCAAGATGTTTATTTACCATTCTATAATTTTTTCTTAAGTTCCCTTGGAGGAATCCATTTCAATTCTTTTAATGCATCTTTGTTATTTCCATCATAATCACAAGTACAGACTTACCGAGTATCACCAATCCCTATAAATGGCAGGAGTATGTGACTAAATACTGGCACTTTGGACTTCTATCTTCTTTTTCCATTGTATCCTTATTCCGAATGATATTTCCATGAACAGCTTTCTTTATGGTTTGCAATAAATAACAAATATGATTGGCTATATTCTTAACATAATAATAGGCTGCTCTAATCATTAGACGGTGACGGAGATCTGCACAAATAATTGTACGGAATCTGCTAACAACTTCAATGAAAAACAATATCATTATGTAAAAATCTACATTTCGTAATCCTGCTTGCGACGGCTCAGACCCCTTTTGATTTGCAGCTATTTACCGCTGAACAAAGTATAGAGATTTCATAGTTATTTTCGTGCAATTGAATTGAATGGCTACTTGAATTTTTTTGGTCGACCGTTGGGTTAATATTCCTAGAAATATTACAATATTGCTTTTCCAACTTTGCCACCAAAATAGTACATGCTAATTGGATATCCATGTTTGAGTCTAACTATATAAAAACACATCACCGTAATATGCTATAAAATGTTTGGAATAATTTTTACAAATTGGTACATAGATAAGGTAAAACTATTTCCATTTCACCAGTAAATCGACCAAAATAGTGAGCCAACTCCATTTCCTGTAAATGTTAACTTTGTTTACACCCTGACATGACATTTGAAACACAAGACAATTTATCTATTTTACATAAAGAAAAAACCCCCACATAAGAACCTTCATTTATTTACAACCTACAGCCTAACATTAGATATTTTGTACCCCCTGAATAAAAAAAAATAATGCCTGATTTCTTACCCAGGCTCGTAATAAATGCTACACCTGTAAGATTTCCTCAGCTAGAATGATTCACAGTTTTTTTTAAACTGGCGTAAACCCTGTTCTTTAAAGTCTCAAAAAGTGGTGGTCCCATTGCATTCTCTACTGGCCATGTAGTTGAATAAATTTTGTACAGACCCTTATTGCTAACCTTTCATCTATCCATATTTCTCTGGTATTTGTTTTTGTCCCTATGTTAAGAACCTACACCCTGATTACTGGAAGTACACCAGTGTATAAGAACTTAAACAGGCTCAGTCAAAAATATTAGGTTCTTATGTGCGGGTTTTTACTTCAAATGCCATATATTGAAAATGTAACATATTTGATACAGATGTTATATAACATCTCATATAACTTGGGTTTTTCACTTCTGTTGAGGGATCAATCACCTTTCTACCACGGTTCGAAATACGATATTTGTCAAAGGTAGCACTACGTAACCTTTATTAGCCCTAATAAAGCAATTCTGGTGATCTAAAGGGTAAAAATACCTCTAAGCACCCCTTTAAATCGGGTTTTTCACTGTTGTAGAGGTTAAAACGACCACCTTTCTACGTTCTGCAGTACGGGAATTATGCTATCCGTTCTAAGTAGCACTAATTAGTCATAACTTTCCGGTGGTTCATGGGAAACCATACCTTTTTGTCTTGTAATTTTTCTGAGTTTTGGGATTTATCAAGCCTGGACTAATTAGTGCTAATCAACCGTGGTTAGCTTTAATTGGGGATTTCCGTTAGTTTGAGCGGTATACATTCTAACGAACAACCTCTTTAAATCGGTTCTTGCGATTCTTTTGAGGGGTTAACCATATTCCTTTTACGGGGGGCTTGGGAAATACGGCCATAGGCGTTATTGCGCGAATTATGTCTAATTAGGCTTATATGTACCTTGCAGTATCGACAGAACTAATAGAAAACAGCACCATAATGGACACTTACAAAGGACTTATTCTAACTACACTATTTTTTAATCTACGCTATTATTACAATTTAACTGCATTAACTTCAGCATTTTCTAGTATTATTCACTGCGCAAATTAAAAAAGTCTCCTTTCTTTATTGTCGTTTCAAAATCTGCCTTTGTACAATTATAAAAATTAGTGTGAAAATTGTCATTGGTCTGAGGTGAAATGGAGAACCAGGTATGAGATCTCGAGCTGCGGGCAAATGGTACTCACTCGTGCATGCTGGAGCCGAGGGGGGGGGGGCTGTCGCCCCCACACTTTTTTGCCGCTATGTTATAGTGAAGGCCCACGTTTATTATTAAACCACACAAGGGGCCATTTGTCCTATGCCGATCTATTGGCCATTATCTCCACCACAAAGCTTGGCCATGTCTTGACCTTTTCATTGACAACAAAGGAGCACCAACATGAACTTGAGTGACCACGCACAAACTGGACATGCCCAATCTTTCTGATCAGCTGATTAAATTGTGAAATTTTATGTTTTTTTGTGGAGACATCTAAGTCCCTGAAAAAACCTGCATGTGTTTGGTTTTGTTTGAAAACCTTATGTTAGCGTTGATTTCTTCTTTAGTAACCCTGTGCTCCCAAAAATTGTGTTTTTTAATGGGATGCAGAACAAAAGAATTTTGTTGCTACGATATAATTTTAACGGTCTCAAATCTGATTGGCGTTCTCAAATTGGATAGACTCGATGTGAATCAAAAATGACGCAGTGATGGCCTGAATAATACGCCGCATATGATTGAATTCTCAACCTTCTGAAGTTTAAGACATGGCTAAAAGATTTTACACATATTTACATTCAGATAAGTTGCATTTGTGGTAGTTTTTCATGGGAAGAACAGAGTCTCGATCGCTCATATCTTTTGTTGGAGGCTGAAAGCAAAATGTCCTTAGCAAGTTTGAAAAAGTTGATTTCCTTTAGTGTGAGCTCTGACGATTTAATGCACTGGCAATAAAACTATTGTAAATGACAGTAAGTGTTATGTTCTTGTCCAGCTATGATCTTTATAGGCACTTTTAACTTAGTTGTCTTGTCCTCATGTCTCGCAACTGGTAACATGAGACTAAACATGGTAGATAGTTTCCAGCTAGAAATTACCGCAAATGATCGATTGTTTTGCTCAAAATGTGGACCTACAATTAACTGTGGTCATCTTTGCCAGAAGATTAGAGGGAACAGGATCATTAACATCCTCTGAAGTTAATACAAGCAAGATCTGAGGAAAAGTTATCTCACCGTTACAGTGTGATGGAGGCAGCAACGCATGTGATGCATACATGGGTAACAAAGACAGTTTAATCCTGGCCCCTTTTCACTCCAAACTGAGGCTCTTGATATGAAATCTCTTTCAATCTATTCTATGCATTAAGAGTGCTCCTTCTTCAAGGAAGCATTAAAATCAACTTTTCAAAAAGTGTAGAAAAGGCTGGGCGTTTTGATTTATAGTTTTTTTTATGCAGAGAAAATGTAAACTTTAAGTTGATTGGTGATTGGGGCTCAGTTTTCAGTTTTAGTTTCAGTTTTCATTCATTTATCAATGAATCCTAATTAGTCTCCAAGTAATTACATAAAACATTATTTATTACAAACTACATTGGGCTGCATGCCAAGTAAATCAAATATTCTCAAACTTTAGATCTTCATATAATCTTTTTTGATAATGTGACGTACCCGTGAAAAAGTTAAATTATGAGTCTTCCTAAAATCAAACTAGGACGTAAAACCTACAACCTCTGAAAACGAATCTTTTAGCTTGTCACGTCGATGAGAAAACATCTTCAAACACTTCTTTATACTTCCTTTACCCAGATTTCCTGTTTATTTGAACTGTTACCTTTTTGGAGATCAGTGTTTATTTACCTGCGTCTTTTCAACTTCAATTTCAATCACTGAATATGAATTGAATTGAAAATCTATGCGAGAGCAAGGCTGTGAAAGTGAGATTGCCCTTGAGACAGGCTGCTCTTTTTGGAGTATTTTGGGAAATATTTTTCTTGGGTTAGTCACATTACAACCTAACAATTAGATGAAAAAGACGGCTAAAAAATCACTCTGCGTTTTACGAGAAACGCTACATTCAACGCACCATGACAACGTTTAGCAACAATCAATAGCATCTGGCTACATGGTTAGCAAGGGATCATGGGAAAAATTAGTAAAATTTAAGCTTTTGAGACCATGTGCATGGTTTTTATCCTTTATTATCAGACATGGGCATTGACATAAGAGGTTTTAAGAGGGGGGCTTGCAAGAACTGTTCACATGATTGAGAAGATTTTGAAGCAGAAGATGTCTCTGGGAGATGTGGATATTGTGGCTGCATACCAGTGCATCATGAAAACTTGGGAAGTAAGTTGTCCAGAGAATTTTAAGACTCTTTGTGTTTTAATTTTTTGAGACAAAGCTTTGTGTCAAACAAGGCTAGCAACAGAGATGCGCATTGGATGGTGTAGAGAGGTGTCAAACCTCCCAAATTGTTTTAATATGCAAAAATTGGAATACAAAACTCCAGAACACCACGCCAGAACACGTCAGATAAAAACTTACTAGCTAATTCAATAAAACCATTTTAGAAATGTCCAGAAACAGTCCAAAGGGAGACGAGAAAGTGTTAGAGCAACACAAAAGAGGTGAGAATGAGACAGATGAATCAAGGAAAACTAAACCTAGTAAGGAAAGTGATACAACAGGGAAACATTTCAAGACCATCATTCAAAAGATTTATGATGATTTAAATGCCCCACCGGAAAGTTTAGTTTTGAATAAGTTATCCAACAGCGAATTTCAGGTAACCTGTCTTCCTTGCTCCACTAAAAAGTCAAAAAACATCGATGCTGGCTGTAAAACTAAAGCTCTGTCAAACCTGAAAGCCCATCTCAAAACGCCTTCTCACCAGGCAAAGGCTGCAACATTCATTGCTTCAAAAAGACAATCACATCCAGAGAGCAAGGACGTTGTCAAAGCTCAAGCTGATAAGGCATCAAGTGAATTTAATTTTCAAAAAGTAGAAGAGAAATTCCCTGGTAGATTTGAGCTTCTCAGATTAGAGAAGACAAAAAACAGTGCCAGGTGCCGTACTTGCAATGCTGTAATAAATCTAACCCCTGAAGGAGGGAGTGTTATATATAAATCTGGAGAGCCTCTCTGGTACTCGATACCACAATACAAAGACGCCACAGGAAATAAAATTATTCAAGGCACAATCAAGAGCGTCAATTGCAGGGAGATTCTTGTAAATTCTAATAGTAATATGTGTATCCCTTGCTCAGATCTGCTAAAAGAACCATCCTTCATCAAGAGAATCCAACGTTCAAGCAAGCGAAAATTTTGTAACACAGACAAAACCTTTGCAAACAAGACAAACAATAGATTCCTAGGGACCCAAGAATGTTCAAAGAAACTTAAAATGTATAGAAAAATGAACAATGATCAAAAGCTTAATATTTTAAGACTTTTTAAAACAGGCACTAGACTCAAAGCATCGAAATTAAAACTTTCGCAACGTTTGGGTGAACAAGCAAAGAGAGGAGATGTTTCTGCAATCATGCACAGTTTAAATTTAGCAAACAAGAAAGGACTTTAGTCAGGAAGATCCAAACTCTTGAAATTTATAAAGGACATTACACAGAATCTCATAAGAAAGTCTAAGCGTTACAGTGAGTTTACAAAGCAGATATATTGTGCTGTTCGTGCAATCGGTGGACCAAGAGTTGCTAAATTCATTGCACACAATCTGGAAGACCCTTCTGATCATACACAAGTCAGAACAAAAAGGAGACACATGTTTCATTATTACCCTGAGCACCCATCAGAAAGAGTTTTTAAGCACTTGGCTGAAGTCTATCCTTCTTGCAAAAAAAGAGAAAGGGATAGATGGTGATGTGCTGGTGGAGACTGCAGAGGATGAGACTCACATCATTGCAAAATGTGAATGGGATGTAAGAAGGGACGAAGGTTGGGGCTGGTGCGGAAAGGAAGGTGAAAATCACATTTGCAATCCTAGCTTCGTGCATGTTGTTCGTTCTGATGATGGTGTGTACAACACCTTGTCAAGGCATTCAAAGAGAACAGGATTGGTACCAATGCAAGAGTTATCATGTTAAATCCAATTCACCCTGAGCTGCCTCCATTTGTTGTTTTGCTTCAACCTGTGTGCAACAAATTTGACAGCAGTTTTATCAGACATCAGTGGAACACGATAAAAGATCTTTATCAAAAGCACCTTGCAGACATTTTGGGCCCACTTGTCAGACATGCATCAGACGGGGATTCCAGAAGGCGAAAGCTCAGAGCCGGCGCCAACGGGGGGCTCAAAATAGCAATAGTTAGTCGGAATAATTGAATAGTCCTTTGTCTGAACTAACTTTTTTTGACTAGACAGGAAACATTTTAAGTAGAATTTACAATCTATTGCCTTTTGTTTAAAGAAGTCGATTGAGCTCAAAGAGTTTATTTCCGGTCGATCAAAGAATCCTTGACAACTATCTGCGGCAAGCTCAAATCACGTGGCGGAAAAAATTATAAGTGCGATCCATTTCATTATATGCTAAAGATGTCGCTGCCTTGCAAGCCTAAACGAAGAAAAATTGATTGCTTATTGTGCAGACCTGATGTTCCTGCTTTTGACAGCGATTACAGGAGTAAACATAACAATAAGTACCATAAAACAGAATAAGCAAAAGGAAGAAGTATTCCATACAAGGACAAAGACGCACCAGCAAACTCGTTTGCTGCTAGCTGTGGACTAAAAGCAAAGATCAGAGACAGTGTTGACAAAACAGACGATTCAACAATTTTGGAAAGACCAGTGAATATTGTGCAGCCAGAGGAAGCTGAATCACATGAGAATGAAGAAAGTGCTCGTGAATACAAGAAAGGGTATTTGATCACAGCGGGCAGTACAAGTGAAAGCCAAGATGTTGCGACAGACGAGTGTGCCGATTTTGTATTTTGCTCTATGGTGGATCTATCCGCAGAATTTCCATCTGATCCAGCACATTTTTTGGGGGTTCCCATGACACCAGAATGTGCTGCAGAGATTTTGCAAATAGGCCCATGTCAACCTGGAAAAAGAGGGAAGTTCAACTTCCCTGTAGCAGACAACGACAGGTCGTTTTGCTTTGCATGGTATACGGATGGGAAGTATGATAGAGACTGGCTAGTTTACTCTCCCTTGAAAAACAAAATGTATTGTTTTGCTTGCTGGCTGTTTCCCTGTAAAGAGTTGCAGTCTTTTCGTAGCAACTGGGCAATGCCAAAGCTAGGAATTAACAAATTGAAGCAGGGTTTAGAGAAGATCGGTAAACACGAAGGATCAAAAGCACACTTGATGTCGGTTGGTATGATGATGCAAACGCGCTTGAGACTGGCAAATGAAAGGAGCATATGTGCCGAACAACTTCGGGTTCACAAGAAAAAAATCGAAGAAAATCGTGCAATAATGAAACAGCTAATTGATGTCACTCTGCATCTTGCACGCAAGAATTGTTCATTCTGTGGTGACAATGAGTTAGGAGGAAGAAGTGGGTCAGAAGTGAACGAAGGAAATTATATTGAAACTTGCAAGCTTCTTGCCAACTACGATAAAGTTATCCGGGACCATCTTGATTGTGGAAAGGGTAATAAAAGATATACTAGTAGCAGCATACAGAACGATATCATATTCTGTGCTGCAACCATTGCAAAAGAGAAAGTTCTACAAAGTGTTAGAGATAACAAATATTTTTCTCTGATAATAGATGGCTTGACTGATGCGAGTAAGAGAAACGAAATCTCTTTTAATATCCGTTATGTTGACATGGAATTTGGCATCATCAACGAAAGTTTTGTCTGTCTTCATAACATGCAACACAAAGATAACGAAGAGAATCTTTTCGACTGTGTTATGAAAATAATAAATTAATGGGGGCTAAATTTTAGCAATTGTTGAGGTCAAGGCTACGACGGAGCAGCTGCTATGGCGGGGAAAAGATCTGGGTTGCGAACAAGGTTACAGGAGGAAAATAATCTTGCAGTTTACATGCATTGCAATGCGCACTATTTAAACCTGGTGCTATGTGCTGCCTGTGATGGAAATGATGAAACGAGAAATTTTTTCAGCACACTTTCAGGTCTCTATGATTTTGTCATGAATGCACCTAATCGCCTGTATCAGTTATGGACGCACTGTGATGAAAGTGATTGCAGAATACGAACTTTAAAAAACTGTCTGGCACAAGATGGAGTGCTAGATATAATGCAGTTCGAGCTGTGAAAGAGATTTTTGGAGAGCTGCTTGCAACAATGGAATGGATTGAAATAAATGATCCCGACGGAGCAGCAACTGCTTCGGGTTACAGCAAAGAGCTACAGTCCAAAAGTTTTGTTTTTTTGCTTATTGTGTAGGAAGAGATCTTAAGAAAATGCAACATCTTATCTAAAGAATTGCAAAGAATTGATGTTGATATGATTGAGGCGAGGGGTTTGATAAAGACAACCCAAGCTACGTTGCAGTCAATGTGTTCCGACGAGGGGTTTCAAAGCAAAGTAAAAGCTTCAAAAGAATTTGCTGCATGCCATGATGTTGTATTCAACGAGGATCAGAGAAGCTCAGGAAGAATGAAAAGAAGAAAGAGATTTTTTGATGAGGTTGACATGGCTAAGGAAACCATTCTTAGTGAAATTCATCAGCAAAGAGCAGACTTTTTTGCAATTATGGATCAAATTTGCACAGAAATGAACCAAAGGTTTCTGCACTTCGATGGAAATTTGTCAAAATTTTCGTATCTGTCTCCCAAAAGAATCCTTGCTGAAGAAGCAAGGTCTCAGATAGAAGATCTGTCAAGGTGTTATGAGAAAGATGTCAATGTTTGAGACACTGTGGATGAATTTCAAGATTTCCAGCGTTTCTATCAAACATTCATTGTTACAAACATAGGCACCGATGACCTCAAGTCACCAAAATGGACATCCTGAAATTTATGGTGACCAATCGAGTCTGTCCTTCCTTTCCAAACCTCACTACGTTACTTCAAATTTGTGTTTGTCTACCGGTAACTTCAGCTTCCGCAGAGCGCTCGTTCAGCAGAATGAAATTAATAAAAAACTACCTTCGAAAAACGATGAAAAATAATCGTTTATCAAATTTAATGACCTTGAGTCTCTGCCGGAACATTAAAATTGATCATGTAATAATAGTAATTGGCGATTATTGTGATTTGTAGTGTTCGTGACTCGGTGCATGTGAATATGTTTGCGTGACTCTTTATTTAATGTGATGTTTCCTCGTCCTGTGTTGTAATTACTTTTCCTTTTGTTCTCTTGTTAGCGTAGATTTACGATCGCCTAATATATGTTGAATGTTTGCTTAAAAGAGTTAGTTGGATTTTGATCAGTACTTGGAAACACACGATAGTCATCTCTCACGTCTCTCTCTCTGCCGGACTCAAGGCCTAGATTTATTACAATCATAATCTGGTTATAGATAAATTTGCAGCTATGAAAAAGAGAAGAAAACTGTTGGTTGAAACGAAGTCACAAGACGAAATCGACTTTTAGAAAAGCTATCTATTGACATTTAGGACAGTTTAATTAATTGAAAAAATTCGCCCACATTTGTTTATCTTTCGTTTGGTTGAACGAATTTGGATAGAAACCTTATGCTTTAGAGAACAACTTGCATGATCTTGCTTAAATGTGAGCAAGCTGACAAATATGTGGCATGCTTTTCATTTTAATAAGTAGTGGATTGACTTAAGTCTATATTTCCTATTTCGTTCCTGTTATGTTATATTGCTGATAATATTGTCTGAATTTTCTAAGCTGCTACTTTTTGAATTTTCAATCAACGCTTTTATTTCAGCAAATTGTCATCTGTTGCAATATGAGTAAATCTATCTTTCTCTGAAATCTAGCCATCTCGGGTATACAATAAGACAACAGACATTTCAAAAAGGGAACTGACAAATAGGTGCGCAAGCATCAGTTTTCTATATATGTACTTCTCTTCGTCGGAAAATTTACCGCCGTACATCACTGCTGGTGTCGGCTCTGCGAAAGCTCCATCCTGAAAGTGCAGAGGACACCCAAGGACAGAGGTACAGATTAGAACATCATAGTTTCATACACAGTGTGAAATTATGCATTGTAAATGGCAAGGCACAAATTGAGGGTTTGGCAGATCAGGATTTCATACATGATGGCAAGAAGTTAGTCAATTATCTTCTGCACCCATCCAGAATCTTGCAGATTGGAGCATACAAATGTCACATGAATCACCTTAAACTTCGGTTAGACAATTCCTCATTAACAGTTCATGATCATGGTCTTCTCAGCAATTTGTCGAGAGAGCTGATTGCATGAATTGGGAAAGTGCGCAAAAAGTCCTCTTTCCAAGAGTACGGAATTGTCTTCAGAAAATACAGTTGGGAACAGTTAGACCAAAAGAAAATGTATTGGGGACCATTCTGTATTTAGAAACTGCGTGGAAAGACATAGAGATTTTTTATTCTCTTGATGCAAGTCTCTTGATGCAAGGATTTGGATCAAGTCATCCAATTACCTTCGGAAGATTAGGAAGTGATGTTGTAGAAGGGTATTTTTCTGCAAATTGATCTTTTACTCTTAACAAGCATAACGATACTATAACTGATATGTATAGGAATCTTGGAAGCATGCAGTGGTTGCAGGAGATGTATGCTTCAAAGGACGGGCCAAATAATCCAAAGCGTCATCGAAAGGGTGAAAACATTTGGATAAAAGGACAGATAGAGCCAGATGTGAAGCCAAACATGCGCGAATTTCCTTCAGACAGGGAAATGGAGCAGGCATGGGAATGTGGATACATTGAAAGCTGTGATGTATTGAAAACCATTGGTGTTGTCCACGGAAAAATACACTTTCAGAGGATCAAAGAGAAGAAGAACACCTCCTGGAGGAAATGTGGACCAACAGCGATACAACAGTGAATTTGAGATACGACAACCGAGTGGAGAAGAGGCTTTCCCAGATAATGACGCAGTTCAAGAATTTTCCGAACTTGCCCTGCATCTGCGAATGACATATGATCAGGACCTTATTAATAGGGAAGGTGCGGAGCCCCCATTACCAGAAAGTGTCATACAGGAGAAACAAAGGTGTGCCAGCTTAACAGTCAACGTACCTGGTGTTGGTGCTGTACACAAATCAACAATTTTTTCTATTCTTAACTCGAACCCAGATTCTATTTCGAAAGATCGACTTAAGAGAGTAAAGAGCAAAATTTCTGGTAAACAAAAAGCAGGTAATGTGATACAGCCGGAAAGTTTGGCATTGTTTGATGATGTGGCAGTACACGTGAAAGAGAACAAAAAGGCATCAGTGTATCAACTTGGCCGTGTTGTTAGGATGAGGAACAATGCAAAAGGATGTGTTGAGTACAAAAGGCCAGTAAGTCTGAGGCAGCCCGAAAATTACCCAAAATTGAAATTGCTTTTGAGTTTATATCAGCAAGTAAAAGGTGGGGCATTTGTTTATGCAGCCGCCGAAAGTTGTTCTGCCGAGTATATGCTAACAGACGTGATTACAAAGGTGCAATTGTTCATACAAGAGGACGAAAAATATTTGTTAGATGCAAATGGCAAGAAGGCTTTGGGAGAATTCACCGATAATGTCAACAGCATAAGCAGAAAAAAGAAACACGAGAGTAAAGCAAGGCAGTCAACGCATTTGGCAGACAACAAGGGAAGAGTCTTGCTGGAAATAGAAGGGTGAGCAGGGCAAGGAATGGTAAAGCCACGCAGAAAGAGGAAAGTAATTGTCTATGAAGCCTATTGAATGTGCCATTTTGAAGAATGTAACCAGATTTTAGTTGGGGACGTGCTACCCAAGCTTTTTTTTTCTTGTTATTGTTGTTGTTTGCATGAAAACTCATGATGAATCAAACTGACTGCTACTTGCTCCTAAAGTTCAAGTAAACGTTACAGAACCATTTTTATGGGTCCTTAAGGTTGGAGTTGCCGGAATTTAACTGTATCAGTATATATTTATACTGAGAGCGACAATTTTACTTAGCTTTTAAACAGTGTTGTGTCGTTAATTTTTCTATAATCATGTTTTTACTATACAACTTATTTAGAATTGTCTTTCATTGTTTTGTTGAATATCATGAAAAGGTTTGATTGGTTATTCTTGTCGGAAAATTAGAATCTGTTGACGCTGCGGAGGCGATTTAATTTACTTTTCTGATGGGGAGGATATCGCTGATTTGGCCTGGCCATGGCAGGAAAAAGGACAGTCCAATGAAGGCAAGTGTAGTATTAAGATAAGCTTAGTTGGTAGAGAGATAGCGACACAATAATTTATAATTTACCATTATAATCTATAATCCAAGTCAACCAGCCTTTTTTGCTTATTATTGATGCTTATGATGTTAAGGCCCAAGACTAAAGTCTTCTCTGCTGCAATTTAAAATAGGCTTTGCATTGGATTGGAAGTAAATAATCCTGAGTGTTTTCACAATGGGGTCAAGGTCAGGTATAGCATTGTCAAAAGGGTTTAAAAGTAGGTTGCATTTTCTCCATGCTTTAGTCAAAAGAGTTTTAAATTGACCAATAGTTTTGATTATTATAATTGCTGGAAATTCAAGTGTTGTCCATGAAATAATTTTGCTTTAAAATGGTATTGATATCATAATGAGATGTCAGGAGGGTTACCTTTGCATCACCTCTCAACAATTAGACTCCCTGGTAACATAAATATTTTAGAATTTTTCATGACACCAGACAGAATAAGGCAGTAAGGAAGTTTGAGCCCTATTGGTTAAAAAACAAGGAACTCCAGCCTCAATTGAACCTGGAGTCCGAAATAAATTCCCATATAAATATTATTTTAATATCTGTCATTTTCCTGCTGCTCCAATTATTGTCAAATGACATTTACAACACTCACATTACCAGTTAACAGTTAATTTTTGGATATTTCTGCTCAGAAAAAGGAGGGGGCTTTCTTGCTCGAGGACCATTTCCACTTGTTATAAAATCTGAGATCCAAATACATCACTAAAAGTCCTATTTTAATGAAAAGTTTGTTTCCATTCCTTGTATGCAAGTTCTCATATTGTGGCAAACAGTGGATAGTTGTGTGTGTATATAATTTGAAATACATGTTATGTCTTCTTGTCAGTGATTTTTGATCAAAGGGTATTATTTTGCCAAAAAAATCAGAGATAAGGGTACTATTCAAAACATTTTTGTGAGAGATAAGGGGTAAAAAATTGATTTCACTAACAAGCATGGTTTCAATAAACATATAGGAGTGCTGGCGCCGGGTTTTGCTTTTGTTAAAACAATAGATGAGTGGTTTTCATAGCAACGGGATGTCAAAATTAATATTAGTGCTTATTTTTGAAATGTAAGGTATCACCTTCATTAGAAAACATCTTACTTTGACTTTTATCTGATACAGTTTGGATGTGAACTTACCATTCTGGCAAAGTCTCTTTTCCGGAGCCTCAACCTTGCCTGATAATAGATGGGAACCTTGGCTCTCTTTGACTGCAGAGAAATAATTGAGGCTGATACAGTATTAACAGTGTACAGTGTATGTCTGGTATTTACAGTGTTCCCAAACAAGCAATATCTTGGCATAGCAGTTCCAACAACACCAGCAACAGCTGGGCCTAGAATGAAAAGATAATATCATGTTTACAATCAACTTTTAAAGACGCTAAAAAATATACTTAAAACGTGCCTAACATGGACAGATGTCTGCTCTCATCCTACTGAAAATGCGTTTATATGATCATAAAGCAATCAGTGCTTGAAAGAGGTCATACTGGGTTTTTTTTTTTTTTTTTTTTTATATTCCAATAAGATACTACAATACATATTTACGGTCTACAATACTTACAATAATTACTTTACAATACTACTGGGACCAACACCCCAGGGGAGCAAAAGGCCATGTCTACCCCAAGGGGATTAACATAGATAAAAGACAAAATAAAAATAACTTAAATAACTGAAACTAAAGAACTAGAAACAACACTACAGATAATAAGAACAATTTGATACTTAGGTCTGCTTCACATTAGACGTCAGATCGAGGTGATGGCAAAGGTGAAAGAAACTAATGAAGAAAACTTCTCATGGAGTTTCTTATAGTATGTAAACATGAACCACCGTTCAATCTGACGTCCAATGTGAGACAAACCTCAAACGAAAAGAGACAAACAAAAACGGATGGGGACTTTTTGGTTACGTGATATACAATTTTTGTTAGAAATGACTTTACTCAAATCGACCAGTTTTGTGGATGAACTGTAAAGTCAAGTTGAGAATAGTTTTATTGAGGTCGTAAGGAAAATTTTCATCACCATACAGTAAGAGCTGAGTTAGGACCTTGTTTGATAGATTACTATGTCCATATGGTCTCAATACATCAAAGACTCCAGCGAGAAGATCTCGTCGTTGAGCATCAAAAGAAGGGCAAAGCAACAAAAAGTGCTCCGCATCCTCAATGCCATCATTCGAAGGGCACATTGGGTTAACAGTATCCGCAAAATTGTGTTTGAATTTGTGGAAGTTTAATTTGCTTAAACCAACTCTAATTTGAGTAAGAAAAGACAAACCTATAGGGTCATGAATTCCGAAGACAGGGTTTGCAGGGGGGCGGATGATTGACAAAATCTTCTTCTTAAAAATAGCGACAGACGGTGCAAGTCTGAGTTCTGGTTCAATATCGTTCCATTCACGTAGACAGTGAGGATAAAAGCTAGAGTTGAATTTTTCTGTCCTTGCCATTATTCGCCCTACGACATCCCGCTTACGAAGAGAATAATGAGTCTGATGAAGGTGAGGAATTGGAACCATTGTATAATCAGGGGCTAGATTATTTATGATCTTGTAAAACAAGGTATGTCGTCTGCTCCACCTACGGGAACTTAGTGATTCCCAGCCAAGCTCTGCATGCATCAGGGGCTAGATTATTTATGATCTTGTAAAACAAGGTATGTCGTCTGCTCCACCTACGGGAACTTAGTGATTCCCAGCCAAGATCTGCATGCAGCTTTTGTCGCGAAGTTCCTTTCCATGTACCAGTTATAGCTAGTGCAGCAGAATATTGAACAGACTCTATCTTTTCCATTAAATCCGGGAGAAAGGTATTCTGACTAAATTCGCATATTTTAGCTGGGATATGGTATATTACATCCCCGTAATCCAGATGAGGTCTCACATAAAGCTTATATAGTTCATTTAAGGTATGCCTGGGAAGATATTTGGAGAGATATTTCAGGAGGCCGATACCCTTTCTTGTTTTAGAAATGGCTGATTTGATGTGAGCAGAAAATGAGAGTTTTGAGTCTAGGATAATTCCAAGATGTTTATGTTCATTTACTTTTTCCACTGGAACATCATTGAAAAAGACCACCGGATGATCAATTTCAATTCTTTTCCTTGAAAATAGTAATTCAACTGCTTGCTTTTGCGGGTCAGGATTAAATGACATTCTCCAATCATTTGCCCACTGCTTTATCAACTCCAAATCATGGTTCATGTCGCTGGCAGCTGTAGTAGAGTCCTGCACTATCGTAAAGAGTGACGTATCATCAGCAAAGAGCTTTACATTGCACTTCAAGCCTGCAGTAAGATCATTTATATAAATAAGAAAAAAAAGGGGACCAGAATAGAGCCCTGGGGCACACTGCTCATTAGGGCATGCAATTTTGTTTAAATGATCTTGCCAATTAAACATATCGATACTTTTCATAATGTTGACAAAATCTGCCTTGTTATAATGCCAAATCCTACGAGTATAGGGTGGTTGTGCTACATTGGTAACAGATAATTTCCCATAAACGATTTGATGATGACACTGCTCGTGTAATGAGGGATGAACCCCAGATTCAATGATGAGGTTTGGCTGATCAGTAAAAATCAGGTCGATGCAGGACTTAGAATCACCCATTAAGTGCGTTGGTTCAGCAATCAGCTGATGAAGACCCATGTCAGACGTTATTGGCTCAAAAAGTTTTCCCTCGTTATTTTCAATATCATATTCCCACCACTGAGTTGATCTACAGTTGAAATCGCCAGTAATGACAATGCAGAAAGGGTTTTCAGCATAAATTTTGGATAGCATTAATTCAAAGTTTATCGCAAAGTTATCAAATTCATCTTGGTCCTGACTTGGACTTCTATAAATTACGACAAAAAAATACTTTTTCATGTTTGATTGAAGCTCACATACAACGCACTCAGGAAGGGTTACTAGGTCAAAGCGTTCTGTAGTTGGAAGGGAATCTCTTCACATTATGTGGATGGTTGTTCTTTAAAAACGAGTAGCCCTCAAGTTTCAGTCTATCATTGTCAATGGTGCTGTCCAAGTGCGTTTCTACAATGCAGATTAGATCGTATTTATACACCGAGTTGTATGCCTCCATAAGGGAAACCCTTAAAAAATCATACGCAGTTATGCTATTTAAATTCCAAGTGCAGAAATTAAGTGTTTCTGGGCCGGGGTTTATTTCGACATCGCCACTGAGCAGAATTGTCCTGAAAACCAACCACTGTGTATGCAGGGTGTAAAAGGTAACGCATCCAGTGTAAAAATACGCATACCAAAAAATGCAGTGCATGACAGTCAAACGCTTATATCGAACGAAACTGGTGATACCGGGAGGAACCCTCTTGACAAGTTCAAAAGTCACATAAATCACTGTCCTCGCAAGGTAATGCATGCGGGCGAACAAGGGCAAAAAACATAATTGTGGTATCAATGAGTGCACTATAAGAACTGTGTTATTAATGCCAATGGGAGAACAAAAATTGAGGTAACAATGAAGCACCAACAAAAACAGTGCAATTTAAAGACCTGGAAAAGAATCGAAAATGGGTTTATAGTTTTGCTTAGAGGACGCAAACTTTGCAGGGAAGCACGAAAACACCCTATTGTTGCTCGCCATTGATCGATTTCAACCGGCATCATCGTAGGGAAATCCTCTCGCTGGTCCTTGGAAGCAAGAAGGCAAGCTGTAACCACGATAACCACGTCCTAAGGGAAACAGAAAGTGACAAACTGGACAGGAGTATGAACTAGTAAAACGAAACACAATGAGATTAAGGATAATACAGATTTTAACACAAGTGCAAAAAAGGAAAAAAATACAGTTAGAAATAGGTGAGAAGGGAACAAAACAGATGAAACGCATGGCAGTACTATGGCATTTCACATCACATAGGAAGTTCACCTGGGATTTCAAAAAAAAAAAAAAGGCTGCTCGTGTTTTGAAGTAACTGGAGCTTTACACAGTTTTATTCACTTAGGCACTTAGAACCTTTGGGATTCCCATGCGAAAAAGAAACTCGGGAGAGCGTAAACAAAAACAGGTAGGTTTAATAGATGTTTTAAAGGCAGCTACAAAGTAGGCATTTTAGATGTTATAAGGACAACTTACTTGATAAACACGGTTTTCATTTTCGTTTATTTTTAGAGTTATAGACGGAACAAATTTATTAAATTGCCATACCCCATGGTCCTACAAGTTTTTCCCGCGAAGCACAGAGCTACAATAACGCTCAATACAACAAAAAAGAAGGAAAAAAGAAATTTGATAAATAATGTCACTCATCGTTATCAACCACATTTTCAGCTCTTGGATCATCACTTACGTCATCATTTTCACCAGTTGAACTGCTTTCTGAGTGGGACTGTCCGATAAGATTTAAAAATTCATGTTCTGTTTCAAAATATTTAAACTCGCCATCCAATTTCAAGCACAACCTGCAATTTACGTCCGCGAAAGCAAAGTTTTCATCGTTTCCTTTGAGCCTTTCATTTGCTCGTATAATTAAATCCAAATTACTCTTCGTGAGATCCAAGTGGATTTTGACTTTTTTCGCGCTCTTTCGAGCCCTATACACCATGGTTCTGTGCCTCCACGAGGTAAATTTCACGATCATTTGCTGGCTCTTTTTGCCCCTTGACTTTTGAACTTTACCAATGCGATGGGCCCTGTGAATCACTTCGTCTGGGATAGCGACACCAATTTCTTTAAAAACCTCCTTAACTTTGTTCAGGCATTCATCAGCAGACTCAGATTCGTTATTTATCCTTGGAAGTGGGATTCCATTTATTCGTAGACAGAGTCGCCTATTGTATTGCTCTTGGTCATACTGGGTTCGCCTACAGCCATGCAATTCGAAATATCGAGTGATGAATGTTGGCTCAAATCAAAAGTATTGCAGCAAAGGTACCTCGCGTTTTATCATGACTCCATACCTTAATACTGTACATCTAAAAGATGTGGATCCCGAGTATAAGCTGGGAGAAATCAATTTGCAGCAGTATGCAGAACGTTTTGTTGAGAAAGGAGATGATGAAATCACACAGATTATTTTGATGAACAAAGGAGAAATTGATGAGCTGTTGGCAGAAACAGGACTGGGAACGAAGTCAGGACACAAGAAGTGATTTGTATTGAACTGGATACTCCCCAGGAGTTAAGAAAATGCATGTCTTGTTGGAGTTGAAAAACCCAAGTATTGCTAAGCAAAACAATCCAATTCAAGTTGCTGCAGATTTATTGAAAGGTAGTTAAATTATCTTTTTTATAGCTTGGTAATCCTTCACGAATGGTCTGTCAGTATGATTTGATGCATGATTTGAGCAAGCTCTTAATCTATAAAGCATAGGCGTCAAATCTTGATTGGCTTCTGCGCGGTCCCCTTCTACGGGAATCTCCATGACAGTTAGCCAATCGAAGGCCATAAATATGGCTGGTGAGCAGATTTTCAGGCATAAGACCACCCCTCCTTTAGAAAATATCTGACAACATATACTTTCATTGATTTGGAAATTATTTTAACACAAGCTTCTCCAGTCCTGTGGCTACAAATCCAGTGTTGCTTTTACTGGATTCTGCCTTTTCGAGATTTTACGGCGATCTGCATCTGAATCAAAACTTCTAAAGGCCGGGTTACAGGATCTCTTTTTCCATCACTGCTTTCGGTATTGGAAATTTTAATCTGAACGAAAGCAGAGTAAAATCGAGGCGCCGCAGAAACTCTTACGTCACAAAGTGTTTTGATAAGAAGGAAACGGCCTAGAGAATTGAGAAACAAAGGAAAAATGTGAAATTGTGCTAAAAACCATGTCTTATTTGCAAAATGCAAGAGCTCGAAGACCTCCTGCAAGATTAATTGAAGAAGAGATCCATGTTTAAACTACAAACTGTTTTACTGCTGATGTATTTGCTGATGAAATATCTGAACCAAAGAAGATGAAGGAGGCCTGGAGTGGGGAACATTCAGTAGAATGGAAAAATGCCACTGATGCAGAATATGCCTCATTGAATATGCCTTGTGCCTCATTAGTGAAAAACAAAACATGGGAATTAGTTCCTTTGCCAAAAGGAAAGAGCATTGTGGGCAGCAAATGGGTTTTCAAAGTCAAAAGAAATGCAGATGGTTCTGTTAATTGCTTTAAATCCGTTTAGTTGCTCAGGGAAACTCACAAGCCGTAGGGATTGATTACTGTGAGGTTTTTTCACCTGTTATTCGATATTCTACAATTCGCTCTTTACTGTCTTTGGCAAATATGAATGATTTAGTAATTCATCAAATGGACGTCAAAACTGCATTTCTCCAAGGTGATGTGGACACTGACATCAACATGAAACAACCTGAAGGTTATGTAGATAGTGAAAAATCAAATCATGTCTGCAAATTGAATAAAGCTATATATGGTTTAAAGCAAGCTGCTCGTTGCTGGAATGTTGCAATTGATTCTTTCCTGAAAACACATGGATATAAATGCAGCAGTGCTGATTCTTGCCTATACATAAAGTCAGTGCAGAAGGATGCCAAAAAGGTTGACTTTGTGATCATAGCTTTATATGTGGATGATATCTTGATTATTTCAAACAATATTGAAATGGTTAATGAAGAAAAACAATTGATAAGTCTAAGATTTGAAATGGTAGATCAAGGTGAATTGCATTACATCCTGGGTATGATTGTTCATAGAGATAGAGAAGCAAGAACACTTACAATCAACAAAATGAAAGTATCTGGAAAGTATGCTGAAGAAGTTTGACATGGAGAATTGCAAACCAGTAGCAACTCCATTAGAGCCTGGTAAAAGATTCATGAAGTTACCAGGGAATGAAAAGCCTGGCAATATTCAACGTTATCAGACAGCTATTGGCTGCTTAACGTATGCATCTACTGCAACTCGGCCAGATTTAGCTGCAGCAGTGGGAGCTCTTTACCAGTTTTTGTCTGAAATTTGAATCTATTAACGAAAGAAAAGCAGGTCTACACTGTTATTCAGATGCTGATTGGGCAGGAGATCTTACAACAAGAAAGTCAATAACAGGCTGTGTGTTCAAATTAGCTGGTGGTACTGTATCCTGGAAAACAAAGAAGCAATCTGTTGTTGCACTGTCATCAAGAGAAGCAGAATATAATGCTTTATGCTCTGCAACGCAAGAAGCAGTTTGGCTAAAAAGACTACTGAAAAGTATTGCTTTTGTTCAACCAGAACCAACCATGATATACGAAGATAATCATGAAGCAATAACACTATCAAAGAACTCGAAGAACCACACACAGACAAAATACATTGACATAAAATATCATTATGTCAGAGAAAATATTATGAAGAAAGATATACAGCTTAAATATTGTCCCACAGAGAACCAAGTTGTTGATATTTGGACTAAAGGACTTGCAAAGCAAAGATTTGAAGAACTGAATTCAATGATGGTAGTTTGCTGATAATGTCCAAAAAAGGCTGTTTTGTTATGTTTAATTTGTCTATAGAACTATTTTGACTCATGTTCTATTAAGTGATTGGCATTTAGAACTCATCTTCCGATATGCCTCGGTGTGCTTCATGCTGTGAACCCGTTTTTGTTATCTAGTCTTTGCACATTAGTGTTACCCTGAAGTTGTGTTGAGTTGATACTAAACTGATTGGTGAAAGCTATCAAAATTTTATCATCCTTTCTCAAATTCATTTTGATCCGCATTATTATTTAAAAGCAGTCTCATTGCTAATTTGTGTCAGAACCCCATGAAAATATGAAGCTTTTTCCAGAACATTATTTTATCGAAATTTTGCATACGAAGGAAAGATGCAAATGGCCAAAATTTCCCAAAAAAGCTTTCACTATATTTACAATCTCAAAACTGTCCTGGTTTGGGTCTTATCAAATGTTATCTGTATTTAGATAAAAGGAATGTCACCTGGCAGGCAATACGATTTTCTAGTGTTAGCAATCATAAACAGATTTGAGGACAAATTTCAACTCTGCTGAATCCTTTGCTGAGCCTGCTTAGTTGGGCTCCAAGAAAGTCAAAATACTCACCTTTACCTAATGTTTTTTCAGCAAAGTCTGTGAGACTCTCAAGGTCATGTGATTTGATAATTGATTCAACCTCTTCAGAAAGGCCATATTGTTAGAAATAACTTGAATAGCAATCCAAGTTAAATCGTTGGCGAGGTCTCCAACAAGAACCGGAACTAGATAAAAAAACATCGCTCTGGCCACCGATTTACGGTAAACGAGAGGAAAGGAGGGTTGCAGTTAAGTGGGTTTAGTAACAGAACTTCGTATTGCCATCAGGGTGGCTGGAGAACATCATTCTGGCTACCGACTAACAGAAAAATTGGATGTAAGAAGGATGACTTTTGCAAGGGTCTGCAAGAAGATAAATCAAGGGGATTGTATATACATTAGGCTTATAAAAATCATCCTTCTAACCACCGACTAACGGTAAGTTGGTGGATAGACAGATGTTTTTAAAAACTATTTCTTGAAGGTAGATTCCATATGGTCTTCAATTCCTCAAGCACTCTTTCCAGTGAATAAAAATCATCCCTCTGATTACCCTCTATTCGTATATCGGTGGTTTGGAAGATGCTTTTTGGAATCCTTGTGGACACTGTCTATGCTTACGGAAATAAATTAAGGAAATAAATTTTAAATCGGACAAATATGCTGTGCAATTTAATGTGATCAGAAATGGAGTTTTTGGGGTAGATATTGCTAAAACTTTGACCGTCTTTCGTAAGTCTCGTAAGAAGGTCTGTATCCGCCCCTGATCTACTCAGCTAAAATATATAGGGATAAATTTTCTCCAGTCACCTCACTGGATGAAAAGTTTTGGCCCTGAGTCTTTGGCTGAATGGCAATTGTTATGTTGTAGTCGATTCTTATTTCAATGTTGTTGAAAATATCATAGACTTATATATCAAGTAAATTTAGTCCGCATTTTATGTTTGTTATGTTGGTCAAAATCGAACCACAAGAGTGTAATCTAACGTTTTAAGTAAGCATATCATATTCCCGTAACATTATAAAATGTTTTGATTTGTTGAATTCGTTTAAAAAGCAGTCGCTGAAAATTTCACCAGAGTATCTAATTCGAGTGAACTCGCACAGTTGGGGTTTTCCAACAACCTGGCACCTCCGACGGGACCCGCAGGGGATTGTGGAATATATGGTGCAAATTTTCAGCAGAGAAAATGTCTGAAAACGGTGAATTTGGATCGGCGGAACTTTATGAAATGGCAGAGCTTGAAGATTTAAAGGACGAGAGAAACGTTTTAAAAGATGCCTTAAAGAATACAATTTTACGATTGAATACATTAAATAGTGCCGATTATTTCGATCAAGAGTTTGCCAGGGAAGTTAAAGAACTTCAACTTGTAATAGAACCAAGTTTAATGGAAATAAAAGAACTTGACGTAAGAATACAAGTGGATATGCGAAAATTGAAATTAAGATTGGATTTGGTAGAAGAAATCAAACAAAGCAGGGCATAATTAGTTAAAATACAGGTCGCTTTGAACAAAGCTGTAGAATATGAAATGCAGCAAGGTGAAAAGGGAAATGTAGCTGTATTTCGGCGTTCAATGGAAACTCAAAAGGAAATTTCTACGCCAGCACAAAGAGATATGTAACCAGGTCTTCTTTTCTCCAATTTCCCACCAGTTGAGTTGTCAAACGTTAACACGAGAGGAAATACTTTGGAGCGGTTGGGAGAACAGGTTGACGCTAGAGCCCAAGGTTGGCATGGTTCTGGGGAACAGCAAGGGACATATGGACAATCAATAGTAAGTGGACAGTTCGGGACACATATCGGACAGCCAAGATTTAGCGGACAGTTTGGCACTAGTTTCGCACATCCAGGATTTAGCGGACAGTTTGACACAAACATTGGACAGCAAGGATTTGGCGGACAGTTCGAGACAAACATGGGGCAGCCAGAAATTATTGGACAGTTTTGGAATATAACAATCAAGATATAACCCCTTTGCAGGGAATGACAACAGAATGCAAAATATGGTGAAACTGCCAAAATTAGAGTTAAAACGTTTCAATGGAGACCCAATGAAGTGGTTAGAGTTCTGGCAAAAGTTTCAAAGAAATGTCCATGACAATCCAGGCTATGCAGATGTGCACAAAATGTCATATTTAAAAGCATGCTTAGATGGACCAGCTAGTACAACTATTGCAAATCTATCCATAATTGGGGACAATTACAAACCAGCAATTGAAAGGTTGGAAGGGAAGTATGGTCAAACTAGATTATCGAAGGAAGTACATATGGCAGCCTTGAAAGCAACACAGGGAGTTTCGAATGCAAGAGAAGAGATTGAAGAAATTGAAGAGATTGTATGATGAAGTAGATTCTCACTTTAAATGCATTGTCAGTATTAGGAGCTCCAGGAGAACACTATTCAGTAGCAGTTGTGCCATAATTGATTGGGAAGGTACCTAGAGACATAACAATCAATATCTGTCGTTCCAAGGATGTGAATCATGAATGGCTAATTGGAGAGTTTCTTGAAAAATTGTGGCAAGAATTAGTGATAAGAAGTGCAAGTGAGTCACATGACCAGCCAGCTATCGAAAGGAGAAGAAAGGCAGAGTATTGTCTGTTAAGAGTTTCACATGTGTTTACTGTCTAGGAGAACATCAAAGTAAAGAGTGTAGCCAAGGTAAAGAACCTGATAAAAGAAAGGACATTTTGCGGAAATACAACAGATGCTTTCAGTGCCTTCGAAAGGTACATCCTTTGAGAAATTGCAGAGATAAGATACAATGTGATAAATGGAAGAAAACGGGTCACCATATATCGATATGCAAAGAGGAAACAACACCAAACTTGCAAGTAACCACAAAGGAGCCATTGCATATCAAACAGTAAAAGCAAAGATCAACATACTAGGAAAACATTCAGTTCAATGCTGTATGCTGCGAGACACAGGTAGTGACGAGACATATTTGGTGCAAAGGATCGCTGATAAATTGGAGGGTAGGCCAATTCGACATGAAACTCAGAGTCCAGAAAAAGTTCAAACCTTCCTCTAGATGTAAATTCTGGATAATAAATCATAAATCTTCCTCATTTTATAAAATAATAATAAGGGGATTTTTTTAACTTATTGTGCTGTTTATAACCATAAAAAATTAGAAATGATACGCCAACTTCACAGTGATTTGAACATTCTCTTACACATCATCTCAAAGAAACCATCTTTGAACAACCTGAAGGCTGAAGTCACTTATATCAATGTTACATTGTTTTAAAACCATGGAATTCTAGAAGTCTTTCTCTTCATTCTTGAAATGAAGACAGACTCATGTTTATTTGCCTTTGTAACGAAGTGCCAGTTTGATATTCCTCCAAAATGCCTGTCTAGAGCGGATTCAATCAGCGCAGTTGCCTTATGTAGTGGGGGACCATTCCAGTGAATTATACTTTCTGATCCAACTGTTGCGATGTCTAAGCCCCGTCTCTTATTGCTGTGATAATCAATGTAACTACCCGTGGATTCAGCTACTGCTTCTGCATGAGTTTTGAACATCTCAGGAAAAGGTGCAGAAAGTTCTCAATACCAGTGAACAATTCATCAAACTTAGTAAAAAGATGCAAAATTTTGAAGCAGGGGCGGATCCAGACCGCCGCCCACGCCACCTGTCAGGCAGTCAAAATTCTGATTCTTGCTTACACTTTCTGCATTCGATTCATCGAGCCGTTCCCCAGTTTCATCATTGTACAACCGTGCCAGCCTCACTTCAATTGATTCATGAAACTAAAAATAAAGTGTCTTATTGTAGATGACAGACAATAGCTCCGATTGTGCGAGCAATCTTGTCTTTGTGCGAAAAATCTAGCCTACTCTAGCTGTCAAAATCGTTTGTGCTGCATGTTTGGACCATTGTATTGCTCGCAGGATCTATTGTTCGACATCAGATTCGTTTGTGCGGCATCTCAAACTTTAAACAATAGGACGGTGCTTTAGAGCAAAACTTCGCCTCCATTGTAAAAGTTTGAAATGCCGCACAATAGAGTTCCATAAACTACAATAAAACTGACATTGATACAATGAAGTATGAGCATCACACAAAGATTGAGTAATGTCGCACAATGAACCAAAATGTCGCGCAATAGTCTTTGTCTTGATCCAAGTTAGAGTGGCACTACAGTGCATTCTGACCTTCGTACCAATTTCATTTGCGGAAGCATTTTCTTTGACTAGAAGTAGAGTAGACCTTCTCAAAAAGGACAAGAGTAAAATCATTGCTGGATCTATTGATCAGTTGAAGCAGCTTTCGTCTCACCATCTGATCAAAACTGGAAAATTTGCTTATGTTGGAAGTAGAAAGATCGTGGGCCTAGTCGAGGATGTGTTCGTGAAAGCTTTCACTTCGTATGATCGTATGTTATTAAGGTAGCTCATATACAACTGGAGGTCAATTTTCTGAATATTATGGAAAAATTTATTAAGACAGTTTCTAGCGTCAAATTTATTGAAAATTGCGGCTTTTATCTTATTTTAGCCCTATCTGTAGCTAAAGTATATTTTTTTCCTACTTTTTATAAGGTACTAGTAATTATTGTCCATAGCAACAGCATAGCAACACATTTGACTTCAAATCAATTCCCAAAAAGTCTGGTTGTGCCCCCTTACAAAGCCAAGCTTATGATATCTCTGTTGTTCTTTGTTTTCTGGCCTATTTCCATCTTATGGGCACCATCTCTTCACATACGGGACCTCTCAATTTCCACCTACCTTTCAGTGGTGGAAGTGAATTCAGTTCATACTAAATATTTTCCGTGAATGTGCCACTGAACAAAGTCAAGCTAAACTTTCGAAGCTCACATTTAATACTGCCAAGTAATGGGTTCAAAAAAGAATAGAAAGTACAAAAAGAAAGCCAAGTTTCATGGAAACTGTTACACAAAAACAGAAACCAGGGTAATGGGATGAAAAGAAAAATCGATGGGCCTATGCTAAACATGGCCGCAGTTAATCCAGAGGAAACATGCGAGACTCCTCTCAGCTCCAAACCTTTGCGACTTGATGAAGGCTTTGGTGAGCAGCATGGATGTCCTGAGGCTTATTTCGTGATGATAAATTTCAAAATTCTTAAGGGTCTGGTTGAAAATGTTGGAAAATGTTTGGATTGCGGTAGCAAAGTAGAAACTGTTGATGTGCTTGAGAATCGAATGGGTCTTGCTCATAAGATTCTAGTGAAATGTACAATTTGCTCGTGTGAACTGAGTCAATATTCATCAAGTAAAACCAATTCACTTACTTTGAGTCAAACATTCGACTTGTAGTAGCATTCAGGGAAATTGGAAAGGGTCATGACGGAATTGAAAATTTCTCAAGAGTCATGAACATGCATGGGTTGTCCTTGCCAGGCCATGCAAATATCAAGAAGGACATGACCATAGCATATGAGATTGCTGCCAATGCAAGCATGGAGAGAGCTGCTGAGAAAGTTCATAATCAAGCTGGTCACAATGTTCAAATGGATCCTTCAATAGCACTATGTGATGTCTCAGTTGATGGAACTTGGCAGAAGCGTGGACATAATTCATTAAATGGTGCAGTCACTGCAATTTGCAATGGTCTATGTGTAGATAGACATGTAATGTCAAAGTACTGCAGGCTATGTCAAAAATGGGAATCCAAGAAAGGTACGGCTGAATATAATGAGTGGAAATTGCAGCATATTTGTAAGAAAAATCATTCAAAGTCGTCAGGAGCAATGGAAGCTGCTGGAGCAATTGCTATATTTACATCCTCCATTCAAAAGCACAACTTAATATATCAAAATTATATTGGTGATGGTGACACATCTTCCTTTAAGGAAGTATCAGCCTCAAATCCCTATAAAGATTTTGGAATAAAGCCTCAAAAGCTAGAGTGCATCGGCCATGTTCAAAAAAGGCTTGGTACACGCTTGAGGGACCTGAGAAAATCCTATAAAAATACATCAACCTCACTGTCTGGAAGAGGAAAGCTCACTGATAAAGTAATAAACAGTCTGCAGAATTTTAATGGCATTGCTATAAGAGAAATCAAGGAAAGTTGTATCAAATGAAAAAGGCAGTTGGAGCTATATTGTACCATTGCACAGACTATGAGGATGATGAAAAAAGGCATCAATATTGCCCACGAGATGCAAATTCATGGTGCAAATTCCAAAAGGACAAATTAACAGGGAAATTTACTTACAAAAAATCAATAAATTTACCAATGTGGATCCATGAGCTTGTGAAACCAATTTTCAAAGATCTAAGCAGTGATGACTTGTTATCAAGGTGTCTGCATGGCAAGACACAAAATGCCAATGAGGCATTGAACAATATAATTTGGAGGAAATGTCCTAAAGGAGATTTTGTTGAAAAGGATCTCCTTGAATGTGCTGTCAATTCTGCAGTATTGCAGTTTAATGAAGGGCCATATGGGATTAGTGACATTTTGAAACATTTTGGGTTTACTGTTGGTGTAGTTACAGCAGACAGCTCCAGCAAAAAGACCAGAAAGAGAATTAAAAATATTGAAAGAAAGATGTTCCATTATGGAAAGCAGAGAAGAAAAACATTAAGAAACCTTAAAAAAGGGTATTCTGATAGAGAAAAGGAATTGGAGACTGTTGAGTCCTATGTAGCTGGTGGATTTTAAGCTACCCAAATTTTTAGACCGCATTTAAGATAACTCGATTTTTTGAGCATATTCTCAACTTTGAAAAACATTTTCTCTACAGTCATTAGAGATATACTTCCAAATTTTCCAATGAACACTCTTTGGATTCTAGCAAAGGGCTTTGACTAAAAGAAATTTTACTTTGTTGTGTAATTTCAATTAGAATTCAATTTGAAATTAACGAGCCCACTCTAAATTTGCAATGTCAGTCAATTTTTGACCAAAACCATGTCTTGAAACTATTCTAGGCAAATATTTTTACTCCTGGCCATGGATAGTCATCATGAGGGTATTTATGAAACGTTTTGTCACCATAGGTTGCATACTTCATTTTCTATCATTTTTTTAAAGGACCCAGCAATTTTCAAATAATTATGCTGATGACGTCATAATTATGCTAATTAAATTTTTTTTCATTTAAAAAAAAATTTTCTTTTCTTCATGACCTTAGTTCTGAAAACAATTAATGGTTATACATTGTATATTTGTTTGTTTTTGGTATTAGATCAACACCTTTAATAATCAATATGCAAACCACTTTCCATCAAGTCAGGGGCGCAGCTAGGGTAAGGTAAGAGAATTTGTGGGGGGAGACAAAGATTTCCGAGCCCTCAAAGTTCTCTTTAGAGAAATTTTGCGTTTGAGGAAACCAAAATTTGAAGGCTTACTAAAAATATTGGCCAACTTAAATGAAATGGTGTGGGGGGGGGGGCGTCTGTCCCCTGATCCCCTGTTGGCTCCGCCCATGCCTTCAATGGCTGCAAAAGTTTTTTCCATCGAAAGAGGAGGGTTGGGGAGTATAAGCCCTCCTTTTTTAAGGAAGCCCCTAGTTGGGGAACCTAGCTTTATTGTTGGGGAAATCCTAGCGCCACCCCTGTAGAAACTTCACTTGGTCCCACAGTTCAGTTTCACACCTACAGTATCTTAACTGAACGTGGAATTATTTATGACAATGGATGGAAAATCCCTGAAAACATACGATTTTTAGAAAAATCAGGTGGATTGCACTTTGAAAAAATTAGGAGTGGGGGGCCTGGGGTGCATGATTAGATCTAATCCGTAATGACGCAAACGAGGCTAAAGATAAGAATCTGATCCCGATCCCAGAACATCCAAAAACCACTTCTATTTCAAATGATTTATTTATTTAAAAATGACATTGCAACTAACTCCACAAAAAGATTTGTGCGGCAGTCAGAATTTTCTCTGGATCCGCCCCTGTTTTGAAGTGATTACTTTCCTCTGCGATACTACCATCATGCTATCTTTGCATTGAGTATGCTGTCTCGATGTGACACCACAGTCCAATGAACATACATGCAGTTCAAAGAGGCAGCCTTCATTCTGTGTGATTAGAATGTTGTTACAACGCCCCTCTGCAACCTCAATAAAGCGTTTCTTGAAGTCCTGATATTCCTGCATGATCACAGTTTGCTGTTCTGGAGGAATCTTGGCAGCAATCATGACGTTCTTTAAGTAAAGATTGCCGTGACTATTTAATGGCAAAATCATTTGACTGTCTTCCATCATAAAGTGATTGGAGATCAAGACAACCAGCCATGTCAACTGTAATGAGAGATGGATAGGGGTTCTGGAGATTCTTTATTGTGCGATCTTCAATCACTCTTGCAGTGTGTTGGCATAAGCTTCTAAGCCTGTTTTGTAAAGTAGCAAGGAAGCAGGCATCACCAGAGTCTGAAAGGCCTCTTGTCTCTCTGCCTATGATTTTTGTGGTAGGCAATAAAACACCAGCAAAATTCTTCGCGCTCTATTTCACCAAGATTTTCTGATAAATTTTGCCATAACTTTGAGTCTATTCTGAGGTTTCTCCTTTCCACTTCCTCTGCATCAGCTACGTTATCAATGTGAATGGTACAATCCTCGGCCATTTTTCTAAGATAAGCGATTCCACCCTCTAAACTTTATACAACTTCCCATGGCATAACGTCAAATTTTTGGACCTTGCAAGATAGCTTTGCAACTGCATTGTAGAAATCAATTACACCACATAAAACGAACGAAAGGTTGCAAATATCACTCAGATGTTGTTGTGCTATCTTTTTGACTTTCGTGTCTGCAGATCTTGTCCTCTTATTCAATGTATCAACAATTATGGCAAAGCTTAGCTGAAAGTTCGAATAAGACACATGAGAGTACTGTGCAAACCTGATATCAGAATATGGTTGTAATTCATAAAGCTTCATCCTTTAAGAAATTCAACTAACCATACAATTTTACTATTTGTTTTGTGTTCTCTCTTATTTGTATACTCAATGTTAAGTAAATGTTAATTTATTGCTGTAAGTAGTTTTGTCAGTAGATTAGTAAATTGTATGTTTTGTGGCATTTAAAAAATGAAACTGAACTGAACTGAACTGTTTCAAGTCACTTGCAGACTCGAGCATCTGCTCAAGTCCTTTACCAATATTTAAAGACGAGCTTATTGAGCCTACAACACTTGTGGTTCTTTTCAACCAAGAAAATATTTGCATCTCACGAATATCATGGTCTCCAAGATTTATACTGTGGGATGGTTCCCAAATGGATGTTACCCATTTATCTAGGCCATCAGGTGAACTCACGTAGTTGACATCCATCAGCTGTAACATGTGCTTATTAACACCTAGATGAATATACTGGCCATCTACACCGATTCCTTCCAACTGATTGTCCTCAATACCAAAATCCCTAGTGCATGACAGCATTCCTTCTGCAAGGCCTTTTCCTGAATGATCCTTCACAATAGGCGATCCAAGCATCAATGGGGTAAGAAAATTCTCGCTCATTGGGTTTTCTGGTATGGGACAATTAACCCCATTTTATGCCTTGTTCTTTTATTTGGTGTTATTTCATCAGCTATTAGCCCAACTGGGCGCTTCTTTCCAGTCGAAGAAAGTTTTTCACTATTATTCTGGACAATTTTGCTTTTCATTACCATGTTAATGTCATCTGTTAATGCCTTACCAAAATCGCAACTGTTGCTGATGTAACCGATATCTGATTTATTTAGGTGTGCCAAAAGGAGGTCTTTTTCAAAATCTAAGTAGCTTATTCCTTGTTTTATCCCATTGTACCTGATCCTCCCGATATTTATCCCGATGGTATATGCTCTAGACAATCTCTCCTCCTTAGGTTCATAATCGGATGCTTTCTTTTCCAACAGAGCTTTATGCGTTTGACTTTCGTGAAGATGTTCAACAATGTGGGCTTTTAGCAGGAAAAGTGAGTTTGGTTGCTTTTGCATTGAGGCTGCTTCAGAAACATAGCTGAAGTAATTGAAATTGAATACTCCTGAGCAAAGGTCGGGTATGCCCCGGGTTGGCCTTGAATCCTGGACACAAAGTTGGCAGTAAACTTGGCTTGGTTCATAACCTAATTGAAACTCGGGTTCAATCACATCCTTCAGCTGTGCTAAACTTGGGCATCTATTAATAGCTTCTCGTGATCTCGTGATTCTCCATCTACGATCTGAAAGTTATTGACCTCATCCTTTGTTTGATGTCGTTGAATTTGGAGATAGCATCGAATTTCTCACCTATGAACTCCTTAATGCTGGCTTCAAATGCATTAAAATGGTGAGCTAGATCAATTTCAGGACTAATGGCTGTGATTTGTCCTGTTTTTCTTTCCTTTGCTGTATTGTCTGTCTCGACTTGCTGTACACTGCTTCTGATTTCACTTGATGATCGAATAGAGCTAACTCGTTCTTACTGTGTTCTATAACATTCCATACATTCGCGTCAGTATTTTGAAGCAGCTATTCAGGCCCGTTTTGGAAGCAGAGATAGTTACTTCTTGCTGTTGAGACGGTTGAGGCTTTAAAAAGTTTAGCTGTTTTTGGCCCTGTACATTCTTTATTTTGGACTTGGGTAACTGTCCATGATGCTTTGTACTTGTATGCCTTTTGAGGTTATCTTTTCTGCACTCTTCTCCACAATAGAAACAAATCACATGACTCTTGCTTCCATCCTTTCCCCAAGATTTGTAGCCATCCATTTAATCTTGATCTCATTTAAGGAACGCCCAGTTATCACATTCATTTCTGCGCTTTCGGGCTCAGCTCTCAATCCCTCATTTTCTGCCAAAAACCGTCTCGTTTCTGCTTATCGAAAAGAGGCTTGGCTAGAGAGAATGAATTCAAAATGGCGAGTGGCAAGACATCGACACAAGAAATTATGTATGTTAGCGATCATACATGCATATTCATGAATCAGGAGTATACCGCAATGATTAAAAATTATGTCTATTTAACTAACATTGCAAGATGATTTTGCTATATTTTGATTTTAAAGAGAGGATGTCCTGTCCATTGATTCCAACAAGCGCATTAGGTACTCTGTGAATCTTTTGGTTTGCTTGCGCAATCGCTTAAAGAAACAGAACCAAACAGCGTTCTAGCCTGCATGTAAAAGGTTGACTTATTGATGGATAATAAATGGATGATGAATTTTATTACTCTTTGAAATATTTATTTGCACTCAGGCAGTCAGTGTCATTGAAATCGAAATGGAGGTCAAGATCAGAGAGAGAGATCCAGATTCACACAGTAAATAACTGTGTCTGACATAATAAACCTTTTTTAAACAATGCCTAGACTAGGTAGATAAATTCCTTCCTAGGCCTGGCATAGCAAAGTACCAGGCTTTAGCCCTAAAATTAGGTATGCAATTTTTCCTAGCACATTTGATGTTAAAGCACTCACTAAAAGCAATCACAATGCTAACATTTGGATGGGTTACAACTTGTAGCAACTATGGAAGTAACCATGAGAGAAAACTTGTATTAGCAACAGGGAAAAATGCTGTCAGTCGGGTCACTTTTATTAATATCAAGCTTTTTGAAAATGAGGCGCAGTGATTGAGGGGAATTTTTTCTGTACTCTCAGATCTGTTTGGGCCACATACACAACATGTAAGAATGTACAAGAAGCACTTCTTTATCTTTTCTATATTATTAGGAGTGAGCAATGGTTGATTTTGTCATTTCTAAAATTAATCATATAATACAAACTGTACACCACTTATATCAATAGTATTCCTTCTTAGGTTTTAGAGCTCAGCACTGAACTTTTTGATATCCCAAGTACTGCTTTTATTAAACTTCTTTCTTATAATAAAAAGAACATGAACCCCAATGGAGAGGAAGCACACACAGGGAAACTTAATTTTAATTGCTGTTTGTTGTACATTATGAACAAAGTCACACCACCAAGCAATGTGACCAGCAGCTGGTGGTCATGATTGAATTGGTTTTGTGTTGGTGTGAAAGTCACATGTGCTATTAACTGTATGATTAAAACTGCATTTTTTGAGGAAAATGTGTAATATGTATATAGTTTAAACACATATCTAAAAGTTTCCTTGGCCAAATGCGAAAACAACTAAACCTTCCTCGGTTGAATGTCATTTTAGTTGAAAAGCTTCTTCACACTAGATATTTTATGAAATTAGTAAACCTACCTCAAATATTACATTAACAAGCAAAACCTTCCTCCGGCTGACAGCCGTGGAACTGTGACTTTTTCTGGACTCTGATGAAACTAAAATCTTAGACACAATCAGGGGTGGATCCAAAAGTTTGCACTGTTCTTACGTAAGGCAGTCAAGTTTTCGTTAAAGAAATAAATCAAAGTTAGATTTGTGAAATTTGTTTATTTTGCTTTTCTTATTCAATTATAATGTATTTCGCTACCTTTGAAATGCGTACACACATTTTCCTTCTCCTAACTGACTTAACTGATGACTATCCACGATTTTCTGACCCGTCATATTTGTAAGGCACGAAATGTAGGTTGTAAGAACGTTTGCATAAATTTTAAGGAGTTGTAAGAGAGTTTGCATATATGATAGGCTTTTTGCTGTAGTGGAGGTGTAGTGGAGGCGAACGATGCATTTTAGTGCATAAGGGTTCAGTACTAAACTCGAGGCGAACGATGGTCATAATATGATAATTTATTCGTTTTTGATGGCAGCGAGGCTGCGAAACACTGGAAGAGCACCATCTTGAAATTTGAGAGCTGTGGAGATGTGGCTTGTTCTTGAGCTGCGGATAGAAAGCTGTGAATTTTGTGAAGTTTGTGAGCTGTAGATGGAAGCAAAATATGGCCTTCTAAAGAGGTTATTTGATGATTTTATCTGGTGTTATTCAAGGAATTATTCAGTGTTTTATCCAAGAAATCGTTTGAGAAGGAGAAGTTGAGTTACTTGCTCGCAGCTAATTTCGCCTGCACAAATGGAGGCTATCAGGAAAGATGAATCTGCAAAATATTTTTCCACGATGTTGCCAATTAAAAACTGGTTCAAGTGAAGAGACTTTTTTCCTATTATGACAATTTTTGAGCAGTTACACAGATTCAATCTTTATATTTTTGACTTAATGGAAAAGTAGATATGGCAGTGCCACAAGAAGTACCTAACTGTTTATACATTTCTTTTTCTATACATAAGCTTTGTGAGAGTAGGCCTTTATGTTGAAAATCATAAGTGATATGATATTATGATTCAAATCTCACTTGAGGGTAATGTTGGCTTACCCTAAAAACTACCCAAAAAATAACTGGCCAAATTTTTGAGACCAAAGAAATAACAGGCAATGTTTGATTTCAGTGTTTTGTTCTGGAGCCTAAAAAACATGAAAAAACACAAAAATATTTTTAAATACTAAAAAAATGAGAAAATTACAAGGAGACTTTTCCTGTAATTTTTATTTCTTGTGTGGAATGTAAAAATAGCCAAGACTATTGATGTTTCTTGTGCTGATATCAATTGAGCAGATACATTTATAAGAAACACCAGACTGAGATGTGCCCAGAAAACAAGAACAACACAGGACACCAAGCAGCCTTATATTCTACTATTCTACTAATGAAAAAGAATACGAGCAAAAAATACCAACAGAAAAAGATAAAAAATGACATCAACACAACAAGATTATTTTAAACTATGACATATTGTAATATATGAAATAATATACAAATACAAACAGGCTGAAACTGGAGTCAAGTATTACTTAAAATGTGTATGATGCTCATTGAATGATGCTTTGTTTATAAACTCCATACTCAATCAATTTTCTAGTTGAGGCTCATTTTTCACTCAATTGGCTTGGCCTGACAAGTCAGTTCTCATCAAATATGTATCATGATGGTTTGCCGTACAGTTCACCATACCCCACTGCCAATCTACTGCACCTTCATTGTGCAAATATTCTTTATATGAGTCTCTAACAGATGCAGCATTTCTTGGATAATTATTGGAGCCAATCTTTTGCATTGGTAGAAGGTTGGTTCTGTTTTGTGTGTCCCTTCTCCATTCACCCTTGTTGGGGGGACGAGTCTACGAACCTATTGCTTAGAACAAAAGCCTAAGTGCTTTGTCTTAACCAATCAAATTCGTCGAGTACTTAATGCGCAGGCACATTGTCACGTAAATTTCCCGCAATAATCTCACAGTGATATGACCGTAGGCCAAGAATTATGAAGTTTGTTCAGCTTCATTAAATTAAACATTGATTTGGGCCTACAGGAGCTAAACATCAATCTTACCAGACCAAAATAAAATTTAGGACAAAACACCTTCAAACACAGAGCGGCCATAATTTGGAACTCTCTACCGGTATTGACTAAGTCTAAGCAAACATACGAAAGTTTCAGAAGAGAATTAAGAACAAATAGTAAAATTATCGAAAACATCTATTTCGGACAAACAGCCACAATTTCAAACTTTAACTCAGATTTTATCTTTTATTGATTATATATACTTTAAATAATAATAAAGGGACATTATTTATACTTTATCTATTATTTATATCAATTATTATAAACATTGTAAATTAGATTTATCTTTTATTTTTGAGCAGGTCCACATCAGCAAAAGCTGCCATAAATTGACCTGGGTAAACAAAATAATGTATGTATGTGTGTATGTATGTAAGTATGTATGTAAACATCTTCCCGCCCGCAATCGATCACTTTAACTTGAACGCTAATACTGAGAATTGCGTAAAGCATTTTGCTCAAAAAAATAAAAGAAACTACAAATTGGCCACTACAAAATGTGAAGATGGGAGAAAAGTCAGCAAGTATAACAAGCGATCTCACTCTGAAACTAGTAACTCAATCTTCTTCGATCAATCTTCGCATAGGAGATGATAGGCATCAACAGCACATTTAGGCCATATATAATTAAATACTAATTCTTGTCACGACAGCACTAAAATAATCTTGCTGATGGTGGTTTCAAAAGTCACGAAAGGGCCTAATTTTAAGCCCAACTTCTGGCCCTCAAAGAAAGAATGACAATGTCAAATCCACTTGGTGTGAACAAAACACTCCAATGAAGGTGATTGAGACAAAGAGTAATCCATTCTTTGATGCATTCACAATACTTCAGTTTTTGCAGGGTTATTGAGGAGTTTATGAAGTTCTAAAGTAGAAAAATAAAACAAAAATGTAAGGAGAAATAAACAAGGGTGCCTTAGTAATTGTTAGGAGTGAGAATTATAAAAATTTGAAGTTTTCTATCATTGAAATCATAATTATAAGTGATACATTCTCAATAACCAAAGACAATGAGATGAAATGAAAAGAATAACTAGAAGACAATAAAATGAAACATAACAAGCTAATTGGTTAACGAATAATGCATGAATGGGATAATGTGGAAAAGATTAGTAGCAATAGCAATAATTTTCTTTATATGCCAAAGATCAAAGTAGTGAGTAATTGTCTTCAAATTTGTTCCCATATGTTTCAAAATCGAACTATGTTGGTCTAATACAAATGTACCAATGTTGAGATCCTTGCTTAGCAGGAATCCAAAACAGTTTTTGAAGCCATCAAACTCCATGGCATTACTACTCCCTACTGGATTCCACTGCAAAGAATAATTGTTTAATACTTTCTTCAGTGCAAACATTTTTTCACTTGATGCTAAAGAGGTTTAAGTTGTACCAATGTAAACGTCTCAAGAAAATATTTGTAAAAAAGCTACCAAAATGGTAGCTGTTGCCATGGTAACCAAAAAAATTGCGATTTCATTTCAAATAAGTGTGTGCACCACTCTCAATAAGCTCAGATGACTCCAGTCTTATTGTCAATGAACATGGAGCATTGCAAGCCCGTTTAACCGATTTTGGCCCATAGTATTGCGAAGAAATGTTTCAAGGCGCCTCAGAACAGAGATCGACCTTTCGCAAGAGAATGATGTCACTGGAATTTTTGCGGCAATTTGAAAGGCACAAAGATGTTGGGAAACGTTAACCTGTCGATACAAGGAAGAAGTGACTCTACAGATATTAGAAGGTTTCCATCAAATAGTTTCCAGTAAGTTTCCCAAGATTTTAGCTCTCTTTTCAAATATCTCGGCTCAGGTAGATCATTTTCATAAAGTGATAGAAATCTTGAAAACGTCTCCATCCAAGTAGGATCTCATGAAGCAGATGACAGTAAACCAGAGAGTGCATCCATTAAAGCGATATTTTTTTGAGAAAACCGCATCTGGATTTGGCTAGAATGATGATCTAAAAATGGAATGGATATAACTCGGCGATAGTATTCAGAGGCTGTATATGACGGGTTGTTTGAACGGTTGGCCTGAGCATTAGCTATCCTTGGCTTAGAAGGAAGAGTCCCTAAATTATCTGCAAGCTTAACAGACTCATCATAACATTCATCGTGCGACTCGGTGATTTCATCATGTACCCTCTGTAGCATTGAAAACAACAGCGTTATTTTCTCAACTGCAGCAATTACATCGACTGTTGGAGACTGAAGCTCCTTTGTTACTGGCAGGGTAATTTCCAAAAAACGAGAAACAATGACAAGACAAACTATGAACTCAAAGGAAACAGATGCATAGAACAAGCTGTTAGCGTCTTACTGTTCCATGATCCTCCAATATTGTTTTTTATCGCCTCAAGAGAATCAACAACAGCAACAAACACTTCGACCAACCCTCTGAACCCAACGGCCAAACCATCAACCCTCTGAACCCAATGGGTTCGACATACATCAATTAAATGCTTATGCCTTACTGATGGCAAGAGCTGTTGGATTCTTTCAGAAAGGAGCGCAAATCGTTTAGGGTGTATATTGAAAAACTCTGTCACCACACGAACGTGTCCCATCATATTACGGACTAACTGGATGGTACAGGCAGAGGCAACACAGAGATTTAAGACATGTGACTTACAATGAACATACAACGCTAGAGGGTACTGCTGTTGGATCAACGTTGAAGCTCCGATACATCTACCAGCCATGTTGCCTGCACCATGATAGCCCTATCCTCAACAATCGCCTAGATTAAGGCCCAAATCTTTAACTAGTTTTATAATCATTTTGGCAATTTCTTTTCCGGATAAACCTCCATTGCAATGAAAGAATCCAAGAAATGCCTCGCGTATCATAGCTGATTTATCAACAAAATGGAGTACAATTGCCATTTGCTCCAAGTTGCTGATATCGGCTGCTTCATCAGCGAGAATGGAGAAATATTTTGCCTTCTTTCCGTTATAATTAGACCACATAATCGAACAATTTCATTTTGAGTGGTCTTGGAACGATAAGCAGCAGTTCTCTGGGCGTTTTGAAGGTGTTCTTCGAATAATGTGTTATTGCCACACTTTAGAAGATAGTTCAAAATTGCCTGAAGGTTGCCACAATTGTTTGAATCCTGGTCAAAATATTGAGAGTCATCACGATGGCCTCTCAGAGGAATGTTTTGTCTACCACACACCATAATAGCTTCCACAATTGGAACAAGCTTTGCTCTATTTAGTTCAACCTGTCTTGATACAACAGAATCAAGCTGTATATCTACTGATTTGGACTTGTCAAGAACAAACTGGGCTGACTTCAGAGTAGCTGTCTGGTGGATCTGAGACTTTGTTGCATGGTCATTCAATCACTGAATAGCTTTTGACCAGTCAGTAAGTGGAGTTTTAAAGAGATGGGAAAGCTTGGAAGCATTATGGGTACTTTCACCACCAAAGGTTACACAATCAATGCAGAATGCACCATCTATTGCTTTTGAATAGGCAAGCCATGGAAATCTGTCAAACCATTTATATTGAAATCTTCTGCCAGAGGAATTTGGTGGGAATTCATAACTAGGATTTGGCTTCAATACACTTGTGGGGATGGAAAACTTTCTGTCATCAGAAAATGTTGACATAGTTTTGTACAAAATTCCTATATCATTTTCTGGGGTATTTATCAAAGCACTTACTTCCTTTAAAGGAACCTCTTCAACAGACGTAGTTTGTGCTGTTGTTGTGAAGTGTGCAGCATCTGGGCATTTAGGTTCTGACCAGGCAATTTCAGAATATTTAGAAAGATTTACCCTGTCCTGAATTGGAAATGTGTTGGATAAAGGTCCAACAAAAGTTCTGTTTTTTGAAATACTACATTTCTTGAGCATCTTATCAATTTTCACTTGGTGCTTTCTTGATTGCAGAATCAATGGCTTTGCATGTTTTGAAGGAGCCAAAAAACGAGAGTGGATATTATCATCAGATTCAAGCTCAGTACCAACAAAAGATGTCAAATCTAATTTAGGAACTTTAGACAGATTTTGAGTTTCTCCTTTTGCCTTCCTTTTTCCCCTTTCTTTCCCTTTGGTGTCATTTTTCAAATATTGAGGCAGAAGTAATGGAACAAAATGGTCCTTCCTCATTGGAAATGTTTTTGAGTATAAATACTCAATGGGTGCTGAGGCACATTGAAAAATATGAATTTATCCTCACTTCCAGGACTGGTCCTTGGCATGATACAACCATTTCGTATTTTTTCAGTTTTTCTCAAGGATTCAATATTTTTCCAATCATCAATGACTACAGGGCAATGAGATTCAATAGGTTGCCCAATGACAGTTGACAATGCAAGCAAACAGAGAAAAGAAGAATACTGTGCATTGGATGAATTACTTTCAGCTTCTTTATGGACTGCAGATTTATAATCACCAATTGTGTAATTATCCAATGCATGCTGTAATAGAGAATCCATGAATGATGATTTTTGATTAAGTTTGAAAGGCTTTTCAAGAGCTACAAAGTATGGATGGTCAACATAATAGTTGGCATTCAAGTATGGCTCTGCGCATGTTAATGCTCTAAGAAAGTCAGCCAAAGATTCATTACCAGTCAAAGCAATTGAAGATGCATTATAAAGGCAGTTGCCATTTCCAGTAGTTCTACAAAAGAAATTTTCTTGAAAAACATTTGCAAGATCCCAGTTCTCAAGCTTACATGCATGATCAGAAGATATATAAAAGAAAATGTGAAGCTGACATTGTTTTATGGTTCTTAGGTTTCTACTTGAAAACTTCATATGCATCAGTAGACTCTACATCAAGAATCTACATCAGTCAAAATTCTTGGCAATGTAGACTCAAGTGAAAGTTCAAGTTATTAGACATTGAATTTACCACCTAAAAGAGACTGAATAACTTTGGACATTGGGCAACACTGCATTATCTGGACTTACTCTGAAGCAATTGATAAGGCCATAACTTGCCTTAAACTTTGGTATCTACAGTGCTACCAACCACAACAGTTTGTTAACAATCCTGTTGGGCCCATATTTATATCATACTTTATTGACAACAGAAACTCTCAATTTGCTCAATTTGATATAGCTGGTACTTGAGATGTTTACAAGTGTGATACGATGTTAGATATAAGTGCTGTTAGGGGGGGGGGCTTTGTGTAAAAAGTTGATTGGATCTCAAGATTGCATTAAGTTTTGTTACTGGAAGAAAATGTCTTCTGTTCTCTAAAATGCAAAAAAGCTACCTTCTTAACATTCTCGATTGCCGTTACCTTATCTTTCTCTAAAATCACACTTCTCAAAATTTTTTCAACTTCAGCACAATATGAAACAGTGGCCATGTACGGAACGTTCCACGTGGAGGATTGGATGGACTTAACCTGCTACGGAAGCTGAGGACCACAATATGCAACACAAGATTTCAAATCTGACTGGGGCTTCCGCCCAAATTCGAGCACCAGTCAACTCCTCTGCTTATTGGTCAACACATTTTTTTAAAATCTGACTGGTGCTGGTGCTGAAATTTTGTGACAGTCAATTCGATTGCCTATTGGCTATAATGAAAAAATCAATCTGACTGGGGCTCCTGCGAAAACAAGAGACTAAGATGATTGATGAATGTAAATTACAAACTGGGCAATATAAAAAATGGAAATACAATGCAGTTCAATTTCTTGATAGTAACACAGTCGACTTGTGTACATGCTTCTTAGCTATTATAGTTTTTCTCATTCAGTGATATATCAAATTAACTTGATTATTTGAAGAATGAGGACTCCGACTGTTTGTAGCCATGATTAATAATGGCAGGGTATAAAGTTCTCTTTAATACCTAAATTTCTATCGGGGAGAAAGATGCTATTAAAAATCTGACTGGTGCTCTAGCACCAGTTGCACCAGTCTGGATCCGCCCCTGTGCACGGGAAGGATCATTTATCAAAAACTATACCAGCTTTTGATCTGAAACCCCACATGTATTTCTACCATAGATAGAGCTTTGCAATGAACCACTGCTTTTTGTAGGTAGATGTGATGGTCATAATATTATTCTACAAAAAATGAGAGAAGTCGGACTAAAATAGTTTTCAGAAAACTGAGGCTGTGATAACATTTTTATCTCATTTTTATTGGTTGATTGCACACCTTTCAACCTTGACAACACACACTGAAAATTTCAGTTCAATTTCTTTTGTAGATCTTGAGATATTTATCTTCCCCTACACTAAACAACCACAAATGAAATCACGAGAAAAAAACAGACAAACATTACTTGGTTTTAGATGCAGTTAAATGTTACTTTTATGTTGCAAATTCCCATGGATCATACTGGAGCCCTTCTTGATGATCTGTTGCATCAATTTTTTTCTCTTTTTTCCCTCTTAATTGCTTTCTTCTGTCCTTTACCTCTTTTCCCTCTTTATACACTGCAGTCTTTACTCCATGATAATCAAGTTTCTGACAAAAAGTCAGTGTATGATCACCAGGATCCGTGCCAAGTTCTTTAATCACCCTGATTGAGCCTTCTGCACCAAAATTAAAGTTAGCAATGGCATCATGAGTTACTATTTCAATAATTTGTGATCCAACAAAGGTTTAAGGCGCTCTTTCCCATATCATTGCATTTAACACCTCATTTTGGTTTTGCGTCTTCCCATGCAAGCATTGCTCTAGCAAGGAATCTTGGCTAAGCCTGACAAATACTGGTTTTAGCTCTTTGACAACATGCAAAGGTTACCCTTTCGATGGGCGATAGGTATTTGTATCATGGGCCTTGTCTTTTTTGAAGCAGCACCATAAGTCTCTGCCATCAGGGCAATGAGTATGCATGTGGAGAGCAATTGTTGTTGCAATACAAGAAGCTTGGATTGATTATTTGCTCCACATACTTCCCCTTCAAATCACCAAAATTTGCCCTGATAGCAATTCCATAGTAGTTCTGCAGCTTATCAAAGAGGGCCTTTGTTAGCTTGCCTTTGCCCCTGAGGCCTTTCACATCCTTCTTTAATTTTTGGTAAAGCAGTCCCTAAACGCCTCTGAGCATGTCCAACACACTGCAGACGCCTTACTTCCTTGGCATGTGTTGCCTTGTATATATGCTTCACCCTATCATAGCTTTTGTTGCACCATCACAATAAAAACTTGCATATAGCACATTGTGCTTTTCTATTGATCGTTTTAACATGCTATCAATTCCAACTGGCTCCATAGATTCAGATGACCCCTTTAAATTGGCATTGCATTGTGCATCATGCTCTGCTTTCCTAACTTGGTAAGTCATGCCACTTTCATCATCTTCAGTGGCCGATCCAAGGGGTTGCAGAGGTTGCTCGAGCACCCCTCAAATTTTTGAAAACATCATTTCGGAAGAGGCATAAAGCATTTTCCAAAAACCCATGTCTCATTTAATAGAATACTTTCAAGCCAAGCATCAGATTATTGTAAAAGCGTATTCTAGTCTGTTTCATCACGGTTAGATTCATGTGCCACGCTGGTGCCCTGTCCTTCACTTTTTGTTGATTCCAGTGTTTTTGGTCTATTTATTAGCATGGGGTTGTTGCGCGAACTCTGTAGTTGGTGCGAGCAACTCTCCGATTCAAAATATTGGTCATTGACCAGTCATTGCTTTGAAATTGAGTTGCTCAAATTGAGCGGAAGCAACTCTTCGTTTGAAATGTTCCTCTTAGCCAATCATACTATCATATGTGGGTTGCTCATCCGATCAAGATCACCTTGGGGATATACAGATGCATTTATTGACCAAGTTGCTCAAGCAACCCTCCGTTAATCGAAAATGGCTTTCATGCTTCACAAAATCCGCACCGTCATCTTGGATGAGAGACCCGATTCGAATGTAAAAGAAAGACTTTTTTGTAATTTGAAAGAAGAGAGTTTGGGTGCTATTTTTGCTAGTTTTGAAGATAGGAGCAGAACATCGTCAAATGTTACCAGGAAGGCAAAGAGAAAGAGAGTGGACGACAATAGGCCTAGGCCAGATGAAGAAGCAAGGTTGCAGTCTCCCAGTTCTGAGAGAAACAGGGCTAGGAATCTTCAACCTGCCATGTAAATATCTTTTATCAAATTTTAAATTACTTTTTAAATCTGTTAATTTTATTAATGTTAGCTTATCTTTTTTTTTGCTTTTAATTGGTATGTTGTAAAGTAAATGGAGGGCCTCTTTTAATCCAGCATTCGTTGCAGGGCCACCCTTCTTAAAAGAATGAAAATGAATAGAAATGACTGAATGAACCTGTCATGTAAATATCTAACTAATATCATTATCAAATTCATCTAATGTATCAGTCATTAATTTTTATGAATTGAATCATTTTTATTTTATCTGGCTCAATTCTATTCTGAATTTCCAATATCACCAAAACAGGGTCTGGGCATTGTTCATTTACTATAATTACAGTTTGTCTATTCAAGTAGGTTATACATGCCATTTTCAATTTCCTTCAACATCATAACTCTGCCTGTGCATTGATTCAATTGATGTATATTGATGTTTTTGAATTGTTGACTGAATTTTGGACCAATTGGAATTAGCTGTCTCATGATTTCAAACTTATTTACATTCATATTTTACTTACATATCACATCATTCTGGTTCTAGAACAACACCAAATGGATCTTTTCTTTAATGCTGCTTCCATTTCATTAATTGGGGATGAAACCCTGTCAATACATCTTTGATGCCTTACATGCATTGAGCTCTTCTTGCGTGCTAATTATTATGCTGATCACCCCCTGCTTAATGGTCATATTAGAAATGGACAGATTGTTGATGAAAACACCATTTTCTCTACATACATCTCAAATGTAGCATACAATTACTTCTCGAGAAATGATAGAGTTCCAGCTTTAGTATCAGAAGCTGCAAATGTTTAAAAAAATTACAGTTTCTCATCCTTCATTAGCCTTTGTGCACTCTCAAGTGTTGCTGGAGAACCAATTGCGTGCTATTATCCCATTGTTGATAGTTCATTGTGTGATATATCTGAGATGCTATTCAATTGCTGTGTTTACCCCAGGGTATCAAATGAGTGTCAGACTACTGATCCTATTCATCTTTTTCGATGTGCTATTCCATCTGCCAACTTTCTTGCAACTCGCAAGTTTACTGCTGAAAAAAATCACTATGTTCCACTAATAGATCATGTTACGGAGAATCCATGTTATCAGATTCCTTCAAATTTGGAAATTAACAAAAATGATATCTTGGTTAATGTATCATCATCAAGTACCACCCCAAACATTCTTGATACACAGGGTAGTTCATCTTGCACCAGGAGAAAATCAACTGAAACTTGATAGTTTCATGCATAATACAGCAGCTGCCAAACCTAGTGATGACATGATATCTTCCAAATCTGAAACACAAACTGTTCATTCTGAATCATGCCAGTCCTCTGCATCTGATATTGAGATCCTGCATCAAAACTGTCCAACTGCATTTGATATTGGTCTGCATTACAACAATATAAAAGATCTGAGGTGCTTGGAGAAGTTTGATTTGCTCAACAATGTTTGGAAGCCTTCAGAGAAATTCAAATTTCCTTGTGATGCAAATTCCTGAAGTTTCAGTTGATGTGGTTGCAACAGTTTCCTTGGCTTGCATATTCATAGCAGCTTGATGGTGCATTTTGTGTTAGTTGTGTTTTGTTTGCTAACACTGAGAGTAGTGTCAATGCCAGAATGCAGCAGCTTTATGCATCTCCATGTAGGACCTGGTCAAAAGCTTTGAAAAAATTCAGAGATCATGCTTCTAAATCTCAAATGCACCTTAGCGCTTCTCTTCGCATAACATGCTTTAGGCAACAAATGGAGCATAAAACTGCTCCAATTGATCTACAATTAAACAAAATTGAGCGCGATACCATTAAAAAGAACAGAGAGAAACTGGTGCCAATTGCTGAAACAATAATTGTCTTTGGTAGACAAAATATTCCTCTTCGTGGACACAGAGATGACTCTGCATATTATAATGTTGTTGATAAGAACCCTGGTAATCTGCAAGAGATTTTGAAACTTATTGCATGCTGCGAGGGCAACTCCATTTCTAAGGAGCATATCATTTCTGCCCCAAAAATGCAACATATTGCTCGAAAACCACTCAAAATGAGATAATTGAAATTTGTGGTGAGGAAATAGTTCAGAAATTAGTATGCAGACGAAGCTGCAGATGTGAGCAACGTTGAGAAAATGCCTTTGGTGATACGCTTTGTGGACAATAGTAGCCAAATACGGGAAGAATTCTTGGGGTTTATTGCATGCGATACAGGGGGACAGGCGAGGCAATTCCTGGCAAGATAACTTCAACTATTTCTAGCCTAGGTCTTGATATGTCCTTTTGTCGTGCTCAAGGCTATGATGGTGCAGGGAACATGGCTGGAAAATGCATTGGTGCTGCAACCCGAATTCAAGAAAAATACCCAAAAGCTATTTATGTCCATTGTGCATCACATATTCTAAATCTCTGCGTTGCTTCTTCCTGTAAAATTCAGGTTGTTCAAAATATGATGAATACTGTTCGCGTGGTGTCTGATTTCTTTAATAATAGTCCAAAAAGGTTTGATCTCATCACCAAGAAAATCAAAGAAAGTTACCCTAGAGTTTCACATACTAAATTAACTGATGTTTGCTGTACATGTTGGTTGGCTCGAATCGATGGACTTGAAATTTTTATTGAGCTTTTTGTTGCTGTTGTAAAGTCATTGGAGGTGATTAAGGACAATGCAGGTTTATCATATGTTGCTACAGATACAAACACGATTTTCAGAAAGAAATCGTGTATCTATGAATGGATTCTATTGTTTTCCGGTTAGAGTTGTTTCTTCTGTAGAAGTTTACAAGTTTCCTCGAGCTTTATGAAGATGATCTTCCAGAGTCAAGGTACATAAAAACAGAATTTACTCTGTGGGAAGAGCATTGGCACATGTCTGAAAACACTCCTCCAGAGAACCTTTCTTCACTTCTCCTTCATAAAATGCTTTGCAAATTCTTGCCACTATCCCAGTGACAACATGCACCTGGGAGCACATGATATCCACACTGCGTAGTTTAAAACGTATCTTCGAAGTACAATGATTGGAAGAAGGTTGAATGGACGTGCCCTGTTGCATGTACATAGGGAAATTAATCTTGAGCCACAGACCATCATTGATTGTTTTGCAAACAAGCATCCAAGAAAAATGAAACTTCTTGACATCTTGGATACGGATTGTAACGACCATGAATAAGTTTTGCAAGCACTTTTGTAGTTGACTGAGTTCATTATTAATCCTTAAAATCTAGTTATTTTTACGTTAATCTTACAGAGCAGATCGAATATTTTGATCATTCTTATGTGATAAGTTTCAATAAAAATTGTCAATAAAATTGCGCTCAGGGCCACGCCCACAATTGCTATTCAGCACCCCTCAATTTTCTGCCTAGGTCCGCCTCTGATCTTTCTCATGCAGGGCACATGCTTAACAAAACTGTGTAAATATTTCGGCATCCAAAACTTTGCCTCTATCCATTGATATGATAGTGCTAACACCATGGAGTGACGATAACCATGCTTTTGCCAAGTACCATCTGCAGAAACTCCTGTCTCAAAAGAATTTCTATCATTAGATGCTTGATGAATTTCTGCAGCAGCTTCTGTCATGCTATCACTTGCTACTTTTATTGTTGCGAGATTAAGGGCAGTTTGCTGAGCCTGATATGCATTATTTGAGGTGGTGGTGGCATTTTTATCAAACCACAAAATTTTGCAGCACCAAATCGTCCTTTCCCAATTGCCCTTAGTGAATAAACAAGTCATTTATTGACCTCTAAAGCTCTTCCCACCTTTTTACTTGTGTAAAACACATGCTTCCACTGACAGCTGTTGGAAGTGAGATGTAGAAATGAAGCACATCCACATCCATAGCTCTGGCCTAGTCGCCTTGAATGCTGAATCTTTTTCAACCGTGTACTGATTGCCTCTAAATCTTTTCTTTCTTTGATAAATAGAGCGAAACTTCTTCGTTTTATCAGTTCTAGTTTTCTCCATGTTTTCAAATCTAAACTAAATGTTAGGCGAATGTGGATGGAACGAAGTAACTGGCAAAACAACATGAAAACGAGACGCAAGCTTCGTTTGGATTCGAGACCAAAGTGAGGGTGATAGGGATTGTTTGGGAGAGAAATGTTTTGGGGAATATCTTCATTTTCGGTTACTATGGTGTTGCTATGCACATTTGGGAAGGGTGGGTTAAAAGTTTTGGTTTATCAAGTGAGGCTTGTTCAAAGAAAAAGCTACCTTCACGATTATGAGAAATACATAATTTGAAACAAATCTTGAGGTCTTGTAAGTGTCATTTACTTGAACTAAGGAAAAGTGGATTATCTGTGAGAGATCATTGCTGTAAATTGTGTATGCCCCAAATTTGGCATTTCCAATTCATGGTCCCAACACTATCAAATCTTGCATCACCTGAAATCGTTAGTTTTCCTGTTTCTGCTTCAGCTCCTCTAACAATTGTCCTTGCAATGTTTGCCAGTATCATTTGACAGTTGGGAAAAGAATATGCTGAAATTGAAGAAAAATTAAAAATAGTGATTCCTAATTTTTATAACACATATGCGATATTTTCATATACAAATTTCTAAACATCAAATGCAGAAATTCAAACAGAATTCAACTTTGCACATTTCAATATTCAAAGAATCAATATTTTTACCCTTTGATGTTTACAAAAGTTGCCAGAGATATTGCAGTTACATTCATGTGTCTTAATGCACGCAAAAATTTGGTTGGAGATTCTCCTGTTGAAAGTATTGCAAAGGATAGCAGCAAGTTTCCAGCTGGTCTTTTATTTACCCTCCATATTTGATAGGCTTTGCCAAACATAATAATTTTTGCAAGAAACATCAGTGCATGTCATTTTTATCTCCATCATGAAGCCCAAACGCCTAGACTGAGGTTCTGGGCAACTGGCTTTGCAAAAGAAGCAGAACCAAAACAATGTAAGCAATTGCAATAGAAAACACAATGAACTTCCTTTCAGCACTTGGATCTGTTTGTTGGGAATCACTAACAGTTAAGATGCATTTTTCATCAGATATCATCATCAAATACTTATCAGTAATCAATCTAGTGCACATACATGAAAAGTTCAGTGGCTTGTTTGGATAAAGCTATTATTGAATATTATTTTTGGAAAAGAAGAGAGAGAGACAAATTGTTTAGTGCCAGATCCTCTTACCCCCTATCATCTGCTTCTGGCTCTGCAGGCGAAGGCAATTGTTTTTAATGGTGATTGAGGTAAGGACTGGGGAAGACAGGGATAATTGCCCAACCTGTTTGCAAGAGGCCCTTGAAAGAAACTACACCAAGTCTATCCAAAATGTGATGCATACATTTCATTAAAGTCTGTCTCATCAACACTAGCATGATTTTCACCTTCCAATTCAAAATCAGGGTCACTTTCACCATTATCCTCCATAGCATCATCATTGTCCGAAAGATCACTTGCAGTTTCCCATGCAATGTTCAATTTGAGAAAAAAGGGACCGAAATGATTATTGTTATGCAATAAATTTTAGCAAAAACTTGAGAACAAACACGTCAATTCATTATTTTTAGTGTAATCATTCCGGTACTTCACATTACCACATATATATTTATAGTGTTCAAAAGTTTTTTGTCTAAATTTTTAACACAAGTTTATCATGATAAAAAAACTGATTTGAATAATATACACATACAAATAATCACCCTTGACAGCATTAGGCTCCAGTGGCGAAGCTTGACCAAACTGAGTGGTCATGCTATTCGTTGTTTGATAAAATACTTCAATGGCGCCGAAATGGGGATCGAGATGCAGCCCATATAGAATTTTCTAAGACCACTTTACATAGCACGTTGAAAAACGCTCATTGTAAAAAAGACTTGCTTCTTTATGTCTTTGTTTAAATACGGTACGGTTGCCAGCTTAATAGATGGTTACTGTAAAAGGCAATCTTTGAAACACATACATATCTTAATATGTACTATTTGCTGATCCATGTTTCCACTTTTTGAATTCTACTATGTTCTTGAATCCGATTTACTAAACCATGGAATCAGCAATATGGGTCTAAATTGACCCAAAAAGAGACATAACTACCCAAAACAAGTCCATAACAACCCAAAATAACTAAAAAAAAAACATTATCTTACTTATCATACTCTGAGGAGAACAAAATCACACTCTTAGTATAGAAAACAATAATTTCTCCTTTTAGTGCAGTTCTGATGTTTTGCACAATCAAATAGCTTTTTACAAAATGCTCTTTTCTCACCAAAAAATTCACATGCATAAATAGGGAATTCTCATGGACTGCTCTTTTTAATCAGATACAGATGTATAATGATAATGCATAAGCAGCCAAGTTCGCTCTGAGCACAAAAACATTTCAAAATATAACTTGCTGAATCTATTTCTTTAGAGTATTTTATGAGAGTCCCTTTGAATTTGTCATGGTTTTTTATCTTCTTAACACTCTCAGGCATTAGGTTCCATAGTAGTGCTGATCTGTATTTGAATGTATTTTTTCCTTCTTCAGTCTTTGGTCTTGGTACATTGCGTTTTAGGTCTCTCATAATCCATAAATTTCCACTTTTTTCCATGACATTACTAGTCTCATCTAGACAGTTGCCATAATATGATTTATTTGTTAAGCAGATTACCTTTCTTTTGTACATATATTGTATTGACTTCCAATTTGTTTTTTGCAACATGTCTTCATTGGCCGTCCCCCTAGTGTATTACGTGTGGTGCCCTTCTATGTACTTTTTGGAAGGATTCCCTTAAAGTATATTGCTTCAAGGATTTCAGTTGGTAGACTTTTCATTCTTTTCAGCTGTCTGATTTTACTGTTCATATTGGGTGCAGAATTCTTGATATGTGATTCCCATTTGAGCTTGCGGTCAATTATTATTCCTAACCATTCCTAAATGATTCTAATACATAGCTTATGACATTGTCTTCCATCTTGGTTGGTATTGTTGATCTACCTGATGTTCCCAGTAAGGGTTCATTGGAAATGTTTGCTGTTGATACTGAGTTCTACTGTATTGGAGACACAATGGATGAAGTTACAATAAACATACAAACTGTCCTTGATGAACTTAGTTCATGGTCTTAAAAATACACCCTGATAAAACAGAGGTAATGTTGCTGTCAAAAAAACGCTCTGTATTGGACCTGTAAGACAAGATCAAGATAGAAGACCATGTCATAATATCGACATGTTGATTGTCGATGTTGATTGCCATAATGTCAGAATTATTTATATATAAAACCCTACCCCCCAAGATTCATAAGTTGTCTTTCATACCTGTTATGTAAGTATGTCTTAAAAGCACACCTTCCTGCTAACTTCTTGATTCATATCACCCTCCACTACACATCCTTCAACTACTTCATGTAATGCTTGACATTCCATCTCCTTCACCACATTCCTTACTGTCTATATAAAGATAACAAATTCTGCACCACAGAGTTAACAAAAATTTCAGTTATGAAAGGGAAGATGTGAGCCCAGACATGAGGGAATAATAAAAAAGGCCTTCTCAAGGCCTAAGTTGATAAATAAACATATTGAGGTTCACTACTGCATCAAAAGGTCTTTAAAGCAGTTAACACTAGAAAAACGAAATTTTTTTTTGTAAAACATGAAATGGCATAGGTCTCATGTAAACAACATTCCTTATTAATATGGGCAACATAAGAAGTGGTTATCTGCTCAAAATTCTCCAAAAACATGAAAATTTCTGAGTGGGGTCATTTGAGATTTCCATAGCAACCATGTTTACTTGGTTTCTAAGTTGGTTTTTTAAGATATTTCCCTCCCTCTAGTAAAACAAGAATTCGACAAAGCTTCCATCAAGTCCATTCCTGATTTTCAACTCGAATAGCCTCTCTATGGCACCGGTAGATTCATTTTGAACTGCAGCTGCTTTGGCAATGTAAAAGAAGCTATGACAGATAATTATGATGTTAACAAGGAAGAATGTGTTGGCCACATTCAAAAAAGACTGGGGACTGCATTGAGAAAACTTGTTACAGAGAGCAAGGGAATAAAGCTTGCAGATGGAAAGGGAGTCAGTGGTTACAAAGTTGATGCAAAATTATTATTGAATTGCAAATGTGAAAGGAATGCAAAATGATATATGGGCAATCTATCACCACATGATAAAAGCTAAATCTGCACCTTTAGAAGAAAAACACAAATACTGTCAAAAGGACTCTAACACATGGTGTAAATATTGGAAAAGCAGAATCAGTGGTTGCAAAACCTATGATGATGATGATGCAGGCTTGCCTTCAGTCTTTCAGTCATTGCTCCATGGAATATTTACAAGGCTGACAGAAAAAACACTTTTGGTGAGGTGTTTGAAAGGTTTGACACAAAACCAAAATGAATCAATTAATGCTATGTTATGAAAGCTTGCCCAAAGACACAGTTTTGTGGAAAAAGGCGCATTTACATTGCAGTTGCCGTTAAAAATAATAATAATAATAATAATAATAATAATAATATACGAATATTTTAACAGGATAACCTATCAGTAATTACATACTGTTATCAACAGGGTCCTGCAGTAGCAAATTTTAATACAGGGGCTGGTAATGAAGCCATCCTTTTACAATCATTTTGGATTTCTGATAATATTAACACCAGAAATGCATTGAAGTTAAAAGATCAGAAAAGACTTCACTTTGCAGCAAAGAAAGCATCAGAAAATTACAAAATGGGACGTCTAGCTCTCAGAGCCTTTAAAAAGGCAAAGGCAGACAAAACGTTTTATTCAAGTGTCTCATTTGGCTTGTCTTAAAAAGATCTTTAGCCAAAGAGCAAAAGAGTGCAAGAGAAAAGACAAAGGAGAGGTTAAAAAATGCTCCAGAAAGACAGGATCATTGATATCAAGGGAAAGCACTCAAAAGGTGTCTAACGGAAATTGTTGAAGTTACGCTTGTTCTCCCAGGGAAAAAAATGTTAGAGAGCACTAAATAGAACAAAAAAATTAACTGGATATTAAAATTTATTGTTTTTATTACACTCCAAATCATCACAGAATGAATTATTAATATCATCATAGTTTCTAACAAATCGAGGCAAGGACTGCAATATCCTAGCATAACCAAGCTTAAACACTGTTTTTCTTAAAATAAAATTTTGCTGAACTATGCTTACTGTAATCCTTATAATTAGACAGCTCTTTGAAGGATTGCCCTGAAATTCGCCAAAAGCTTACTGAAATTTAAAAGTTGGCAATGAATTATGGAATTTGAAAATTTTGCTACTTAGCACTGGTTGCTATGGAAACATCATGTAATTCTACTTGTAGCTCAATATGACAAAAAGTAAATAATCTATAATTAGTTGTATTAAGCCTTAATAAATATTGCCTGTGCAGGTCTTTAGCTGAAAATATCATGCCACTATGAGCTTATGCAGTTTTTTGAAAAAAAAATGAAAAGTGTTAAAAGTGGTTTCCATGGAAACCATAATGTCAACTGAAATTTCATTGTGAAATGTTAAAAGCAAATACTTATGTCAACCTGTGTGACAAGTATCATCCATATACCATAAAAGACTTTTCTTTTATATTTGAAATTGATTCTTGATGCTGAAGAAAGCTTGGTGGCAGATTTCTTTTTCATTCAATGTAAACATTGTGTTGCAGAGCAAAATTTCACTACAAGTCGAAAAATACCTGGCAAAGGTGGTGCTTTAATAGCTCATGGGCTGAGTTTTCGTTTGACCAATTGAGCCACTAATTCAAATTCCAATCTTGTCTGAATCGAGTATCGTAGTGCACAGTCAGGATAACATGAAAGAAAATAATCTCTGCCTTTTTCTCCAAATATCTCTCAATAAATCCTACGAATCTAGTAACTAAAAACTCTCTCCAATCTACTGCAGTTATACATATTTATACCCGAAGTTTGCTTAGTCATAATTACGTGGCAGGAAAGGACTAGATTTTTCTAAGGGAAACATAAAGAATGCTGAGTAAGAAAGAGTAGGACTAAACAATAACTATGACGTAAGAGGTTATTTATGTAGAAATGAGGTAATGTTTTGAAATGCTTAGGAAGGAAGAAAGGAATGAGTGAGGGGAAGATGCAACAGTGCTTTTGAAATAAATAGACGGGCAAAATTAGCATGGCCCAGTAGGAATGAGCTTCAAGCCTTTTGTACAAAAATGAATTTACCCTCACCAGTACAAAAGGAAGCCTACAATAACCATTTGAAACAATTTGAACAAGAAGTCATTCTTGAAGCAGAGGTAAAAATGAATCAAGCCGCCAGTAGACTAAAGGATATCATAAAGGCAGAAGATCCAGACATTGTTGGGGAGATGAGTCTTCGAACCTATTGTCTAGAACAAAAGCTTAAGGGCTTTGTCTGAACCAATCAAATTCATTTTGTAGTTAATGCGCACGCGCATTTAGATGAAGTTTCCCGGAAAAAATCTTTACTCACCATGATGTCAGCGTAGGCCATGGATGTAGTCTTTTGGGTGAGGAAACGTTGGTCTTGTTTAGTGTAGTTTCAGAATGGGCACACTGGTTTTATTTTGTTTTTTTGTGGTCAGGGGTAGATAGGGTTCGTTCAACTTTGGCAGTGGGGAAACAGCACACAGCATAGTATTTATCAGAAGATGGGAGCTGTAGAGTGCTTGTGAGATCAATAACCATCTGTCCAAGGGTTCGATGGCTCTAAATAGTTTTGTTAGTTTTGTTGGTCTTCTCCTACAGCTGACACATCATGGCGGGTCTCCGAGTGCAGGACCACTTCGATTTTTTTCCAAAGAAAACTAGACCTGGGAAACATTGTGAGTATGCTGATTGTAATTTCGAGCAAGGCCACTATCATTGCAAATTCTGTCGCGTCTCTTTCAAGGGCCTAATCCATGACAGAATGTTACGTCATCTTCGTTGTAAGCACCCTAATCTGGTGTTAGTTTTTGATCCTCCACTTAATAGGGCATGCATATTTCAGAGTCCTCACAGTGAGGTCCGAGTCAAACAAACAGAAATGAACGCGAGTCCTGCCTCGGACTTGTTATGTTTCTTCAACTCCCCCCAAAGGTGCTGTTCTCAAGAAAAGTAAGGTATCCACTCCTCTCTCTGCAAAGCCAGGAAATGTGCTTCTTCCTTCACCTAGTGTTTCCCCTCTCTATCACAAAACAGCTGGTTGCATGGAAGTTACCAATGTTGGTTCACAGCCAACAGAAAATAGTTGTGCTTGCTTTGTTCAAGAACCTAAAGAAGTCTTTTCTACTGAGGTGGCAGATGAACATAGAGAATGTAAATGTATTATCCCAGGCTGTTTATCTAGTTTGAAAATGAGGCCTTTGATAAGAAGAAAGTTAAGAGGCGGTGGGCATACTGTATGGGACTGGGAGAGGACAATGCTCATGATAACTTACTTTAGGTTAGAGAATATTGGAGAAGAGAGTTGTGAGTTCTATTTGTAAATCTTTTTCAATGCAAACATCTGTAAAAAGCTTTGGAAAAACTGGTACAATTACAAATACGAATTGAAGCAGGCTCAAGGCGCTTACACTTGTATCAAACAAAATGAAAATCAATTTTTGAAACGTATTAATTTAGTGGGTGGTGAGTTTTCAGGTAACCAAGATCAAAGCTGCAGTATAAATATATTTCCTATGATAAAAAGTGATTTGGTAGATAAAATTTTGAGCAATCTTTATCTTCATGACTTAAGGTCACTATCCCTCACATGCAAATTTTTTAATGAAAAGATTAAGTTGTTTCTTTAAAATGATGTTGTTTGGGAAAGATTGCTGATGAAACAATTTTTTGTAGACAGGCAATTGGATGGCAAAAGTTATCATGAATCTTTCAAAGTAATTGATGCATATTGCTCTAAACATAGACAGGCTCAATGTTCAAACAAGTGTTCTTTCATTTAAAGAGGTTTGCAGGATTTTATTACAAAATGGTGTTCCTTATGTGTTATCAACCAGATTTTGCCAAGATGACCTGGAAAACTACTTTGGTAGACAGAGAACTATTGGCAGCCGCCGTGATAACCCTTCAGTTAGAAATGTTAGATATAACAACAACACAATAAAATCTCAATTCTCTATTCGCCCTATCCCAGGAAATGTCAATGTAGAGGTTGGCAAAAATGATGTCAGCAATACCGAGCCACTGCCAAAAAGAAGCAAAGATAAAAAATAACTTTTATACAATGTTTGAGCATTAGAGCTAATTTACGCCTACTATATATCTTAGAAATAACATCAAAATGGCATGATCCTCATCTTTCAGTAGTATGATGAGGATGCAATAATTTCCAAATTTTTACTAAAAATGAAATATATTTTTCAACATTTTAAACCTTGTTATATTTTTAACAATCATACTGTAAAAGTTTACAAGCTATCTAATCATGCTTTATTAAAAGGTAAAAATATAAGTCATTTTGATTGAACACCCCGAAAATGGCATGATCCTCATCTTTCATTATAATGATGAGGATGCAATAATTTCCAAATGTTCACTCAAAATGAAATATATTTTTCAATTTTTTCAACCTTGTTGTATTTGGAACAATCATTCAGTATAAGTTTACAAGTTATATAATCAGGCTATATTAAAAGGTAAAAATATAAGTCATTTTGATTGAACAACCCCAAAATGGCATGATCCTCACCTTTCAGTATTATGATGAGGATGCAATAATTTTGAATTGTTCATTCAAAATGAGCTAAATTTTTGCCTCAATTTTAATCAATGACCCTTATCTTTACTAGAGCTAGCTTTCTTTGCATCTAGACACAGATAATTGTAATTAGAAAGAACAGAAGGGTCCTTTAGAACTTCAGCAACCAACTCTTTACATGATATGTTTGTCTTAAAGGGAGCAGTTCTTGCACGAAATAAAAGTTCTGATTGCAAGAGGACTTTTTCAATCTTCCCATTTATTCTCCATAGGCCACCTCTGTCACGAACATTGATAAGGGTTTGTGAATCATCACATTCTACTGTGCAAGCTGGAAGATTTGACATGAATTGTTGATATGTGCTTCTACAGGTTTTTGAGTAAAGGAATTTTGAACAAAGTTTGTGAAGTATGAAACCAGAGAGGTACTGTAAACTTTTCTGCTCCTTCTCAGACAAAGACTTGGTAGGCTCCTTAGTAGTAATGCTAACAATCTCAACACCAGATAGATGATTCAGCAAGATGTTAGCTAATTCAGACATAAGAGTATTTGTTACGGAAGCATCATCAAACTTGGAGGGAAGAACATTTGTTACCAGAAATGAAGAAAAATTTGAATAAAACTTTTCAGCATCACCATTAAAACCATTGATAACTTCTTTAAGCAGTGACCATAATTTAACAGCATCATCAGTTGTAAAAATAAAGGATCCCTTCAAAAATTTTTCTCGTAAACTTGAAGGAAGACATTCATCTATGGAAATCTTTTCGGCGCATTTTAAAACGATCAATTTAAATTGAAGCGGATGAAGCTTTTGACAACAAAAGTCATCAGATGAAGACGCAGAGGGAAACGGGTTTTTTGAAGTGGTTGGGGCAGACGCGGTTTCACCGGAGGAAGAAGCAAAATCGCTATGTTTCGATCTTGAATGCCTTGTCAGTCCGCGGCGTGACTTACAGACCTTTTCACAGACACTGCATTGAGCAATGTTGGTGCGGAGCGCCAGCAAATAGCGTAGCGAGTAAATAGCGGACTCCCAGAAAATAGCGGATTTCTCATTGAGGGTGATATCGGTGCAAAAGTTGACTATTTATGACTAAAATCAACACATTTTATTATTTTTATGTTTAAAAACACAATTTTTCACTTTTAGTCATATAAACTGCTATTCTTAACAATGATTGCCTGATTTTTGGTCTGTTTCTCCGATAGAGATTGGCCTAGACCATGATAACTCTAAATATAAGTTTTGAAAGCAAAACAGTGAATTGTACATGTTGATATGAAGAAAACTTTTCAACACTCACATTTAAAATACCTACAAACTTTCAGAAAAATGTACCCTTAAAAAGTTACTGTTTGAGGATGCTAAAACTTACACGGCCAAAAGGCTTTGCTGTCATACACCTCGAGGTGACAATCGCGCGGTGAAATAACATCTGCATCAGAAATAAAGAGTGGCGCAGAGTGGAATAACATACAATTCTCCAAGTTATTATTTTGAAACCATGAGTCATATTCATTCCAATATCCCATAATCTGGTGCTTGGGCAGAGGTTCATTATAAAGAATGATGGTTTTATCGAATATCGTTTGAAAATCTGCTCCAAAAAGGGTGGGCTCTTTCAAAAAAAAGTCCCCAGAAAATAGCGGAATGTTCAATTTAATAGAGATAACAACGATTTTCAAGCAGTTTTTGACTGCAATATCGTTATTTGCGATATTATAGTTTGTATCAAGTCCTTTTTGCTGAATTATTTCAAGAAATAGAGTTTTCTGTAAAGTTTCTTATAAGTGATGTTGCTCCAGAGTACCAAAGAATCCCCCATTTTCTGGTCAACATAATTGACAAACAACCCGTCATATTCATTGCCTTCTTTCAAATTCTAGTACTTTGACAGGAGTTTACTATATAGAATGATGGTTTTAACGAATATATTTTGAAAATCTATCTCAAAAAGGGTGGGCTCTTTTCAAAAAAGTCCCCAGAAAATAGCGGAATGTTCAATTTAAAAGAGATAACACCAATTTTCAAGCAGTTTTTGACTTCAATATCGTTATTTGCGATATTATAGTTTGTCTCAAGTCCTTTTTGCTGAATTATTTCAAGAAATAGAGTTTTCTGTAAAGTTTCTCATAAGTGATGTTGCTCCCGATCAATGAAGAATCCCCCATTTTCTGGTCATCATATTTGACAAACATCCCATCATTTCCATTGCCTTCTTCAAAATTCTAGTACTTTGACAGGCGTTTACTATATAGAATGATGGTTTATCGAATATCTTTTGAAAATCTACTCCAAAAAGGGTGGGCTCTTTTCAAAAAAGTCCCCAGAAAATAGCAGAATGTTCAATTTAATAGAGATAACACCAATCTTCAAGCAGTTTTTTGACTTCAATATCGCTATTTGCAATATTATAGTTTGTATCAAGTCCTTTTTGCTGAATTATTTCAAGAAATAGAGTTTTCTGTAAAGTTTGTTGTAAGTGATGTTGCTCCAGATCAACGAAGAATCCCCCATTTTCTGGTCATCATAATTAACAAACATCCCGTCATTTTCATTGCCTTCTTCCAAATTCTAGTACTTTGACAGGCGTTTATTATATAGAATGATTGGTTTATCGAATATCTTTCGAAAATCTACTCCAAAAAGGGTGGGCTCTTTTCAAAAAAGTCCCCAGAAAATAGCGGAATGTTCAATTTCATTCAGATGAAATCCATTTTCAATCATTTTCAATCTTTAAGAAGCCAGTCTCGGAAAATTTAACTGGAAGATATTTTCAGTTCAAGACTAGTGGTAAAAAAAGAAACCATCGACAATATCTAGTTTTTATGCCAATATTGTTATATATAGCAAAGTTCTTGTAACAAACACCTGAATTTTAACCATATTATTGCAAGCAACTACTTTGATAAATACATTATAACAAGTCTGCCGAATTTAAGTAATTTGTAATTAAAAGATTAAATAATATAATATACCTTTAGTAGCTGGTTTAAAAATTACGACGTTTGTAAACTAAATCTCTACTACTCAATTCTCCTCATTCCCAGCTTATCTGATAGTAGCCCTCAGGGGGTAGGGGCGTGGGGTTTTTTTTGAATACACAATTTTTCTTTGACAGTATTAATTCGGAAATCGGGAAGTAGCGTCATTTGCTTTGGGTAAAAAAAATTTTGATTATTGTCATATTTTTGTATCGTTATGCCTACGCTTTCCATGCCATAGCTTTCTTAATTAGGAGTGCCAAATAGCGTCATTTATCAAATAAGCAGATAAACACTTCTTTAGACTAGCACAATGTCGTGGAAAATGTCGCTCCTTTTAGACTCCAAAAGTTTCAATCAATCCACAAAGCTCAGTGACGTATCATCACTTTTTAAAATCTTATGGGGGCTATTTTGCATTTTCAAGGTTTTGGGACCTTGTCATCATGCCATTCCTCTTTCCCCTGCTTTCTCCATTTGGTTTTACAAGTCTTTTTTATCTAAATACTTTACTGTCTATAATAAAAGCAAATAAAAGTATAACAACCTTTATTACCTTATTATTTAATTAAACAAAAACCAATTGAATTAAAACTATTGTTATTCGCTTTCACAATCTAAAGAAGCTTTTGTTAAAGTATTTGCCAGAAAATCTTTAAATAGTTTATTTTTACTCCTCTTATTTTCAAATATCTGGCCTTTTTCCTGTTTCAATGGATCGCATGTCCTCACCTCAAAATCTCTACTTAAAAGGTCTGCTGCACGTTTTCTAGTACAAGGACCGTTTAGCTTCGCTAAGTAACAACGACAAGACATACATTGCCACACATCTGAATCAAAGTCGCCCTCTTCACAGTGAGGATGGAACCAATTTTTGCAATAACAACATTCAAACATTTTCTCACTGGTATACGGCATTTTACAATGGCAGTACAATTGTACATCAATTTCGTACAATGTTTTAGTCTTCTGGCGTGGTGTAGAGTTAAAGGTAATAAAATCGAAAGACTTCAATTCCAGGCAGTACATTAGTTGCTTTCTAAGGTATTGGTAATTGAAATATACTGCTTGTGGGTCTATGCCCCTACAAATACATAACGCATGGAAGATTGCAGCAACTCCACTTAGTGTATGTTTATTGACAGGTAAAACATCGGCCACATCTATAGTTAGTTCTTTTTGCCGTCTATTAAAGAGCCTACATGCATGCTCTTCTAAAGATATATGATACTTAACATTTTTCTTCGTCACATCGCTATAAGTTCTTACTGCTGCGTCATACAGCATTACATGCCCAGGTAGGGAAAAAACATTTGATAGTGTGCCCCATGTCGACTCATTTGACCTACTTCGCATCCGGGGGAACTATTTGTATGAATGGCCCATTCGCTTTTTGGTCACTACCAATACTCTTTACCGAAGTCAATCCTGAGAAATGTTTAAATTCAGTCTTCAGTATATTCATTGCTGCATTGCAAAGAGCTTCTGTTATGCCCTGTCTAGTTGAAAGGCAAAGACGATCATTTTCAGAAAGTGATAGATCTTCGATCCACATTTTGTTGCTCTCTCTACCTCCAGTACCTTCAACACGTTTAGACAAGTGTTCATTTAAGAAACTGCATTGACTACCGCTTCCTTCCTGGACAGAACTAACATCACTGTCTGAAACTAATCCATTAGATGTCTCTTCTAATGATCTTTGGACATTCATTGATCTAGCTTCTGGAAAATTCTTACACACAGATGGAGACTGCGGTGGCTCAGAATCAGAAACTTGCGAACCAAATATCTCAGATATAATCTTCTCAGGGTCACTTTCAATGCCAGTTGCCTCTACGGTTGTATTAGAATTTTCATCATATGGAGACATTGATGTATAGTTATCATCATCATTGCAATCTAGTTCATTGGTCAATTCTTTATTATCTTCCTTAGAAAACCTATTTTCATTTAACGCCATGTTCGAAAGATATTCATCTATCTCTGTGTCATCCAAAAACGTTAAATCGTCAGGTCCATTATCATCTTCGTGCAGGCTGTATGGGATGAAATCATGCCCGAAAACTGCCCTACCAATGCAATCGTAGTTAACGAAAAGCATTGTATCATCTTCTTTGTTTTTAAGAAATTGCTATTGGCAATTTCATTTTGCAAATCAATGATTGATCTAAAAAGAAAAACATGGTTGGAAGGTGACATTTGATTTAGAAAATGCCTGTTATGGTTGTAGGAGCCATGAAGCTGTTCGGCAACTTGACTATTGATTTTTCCCTGAAGCTCTTTAATACATCCTATTCGTTTCAGTGACTCTTCTTCCCTACTTGTATTGGTCTCATGGAATCTGTCAAAAAGGACCAGTCAGGAGTCACTTCCTGTCACAGGATGAAAATGCTAGGAAGGTGGCATCGAATTACATGTTTCATTGTTATTTAACCAAGGCAATAAGACTTCGAACGTACCAGTAAGAGCACTTCTGATATTTTCAGGGGTACTTTCAGCCACTCGCCCATTAAATGGTTTGAAAAATTCAGGTTCCGTGCGGTTTCCATGATCGGCTACAATATGAGCTGTATCGCAAATCAAAATATTTGGCTTGAATTTCATACTTCTGAGAATATCTATGTAGTCTCTCAGACTTTCTGCCCTTAAAAGGAACTTTACTGCATAAATTATACCGTGCCTGCAGGCAACAGTTAGCCACCCCCCTGAGCAGCCAAATATCTTTTTGAAAATTTTGTTGACTTTATCATTTTTCCTCCCAAGGGCATCCTTAATTCTGTTGATTATGTCCAACTTGGAGCCTCTTGCACTGACATTAACTTTCCTAGCCAGCTTTTGGATTTCAGGAGTTTTGCTTTCCAGAATGTGCTCCAACAGTCGTTCTTGCGTTATTTCTCTGCAATCTGGTTCCGCTTCACAGGAATCTTTGTTGATTTTATTATACTCACTATTTACAACGTACTCTCCAGCTCTTGTCCTTGGGCCAATGTAAGGTGACCAGAAGTTCAGCCTCGGCTCAAGGCTGAGTACTTCAACTTTTCTTCCAAGAAATCCTTTCCCTAATACGCTTGATGTCACTTTCTCCCAAAATTGTTCACAGTTGACGTAGTCAGCATCTTCGTCACCTTGATTTGGCAACTCTTCATCAACAGACTGGTATTTGAATACAACCTTACAATTAAGATCTGCTATAAGAATTGGCGGATGGTATCCACACATAACACAGTTAAACTGGTATGTTCTGTCACTTAGGGCTTCAAAGTATGTGTAGGCACTTAATACTTTGTGCATATCAACTTTCAAGGACCAAATCCCTTCCAGTGTGCCGCAAATTGTGCCCACAGCCACATGATTTCTAGTAGACTCTCTTAAAAAAATGCACACATCTCTGCCCAACAAAAAAGAATCATCAAAGTTGTGAATACCATCAGCAAATTCTTGGTATCTATAAAAATTATCACATTTCCAACAAATCTCAAAGTAAGTTTCTACCCCCTCAATTATTCCTTGCATTAGTATTATTCTTGCTCTGTGGGTAAATTTGAAGGGACCAGTTAGCATGTCACCACAATCAGAACAGTAAATTTCAGTTGATTTCAACGATAGTGGAACTTGATCACGGCTTACTGATTTCAGACATTCTGGGGGTGGAAATTGGAAACTTTTTATTAAGTTTCCAGTACTCTATCATTTTTACAAGGCATCCATCATCAGTTGGAGGATAAAGGATTGTGTCTAAATCAATCCCATCTAGGCTTTCATCCGGTAGAGCAACTTCCCCGTCAAACTGTGTTTGATCGTGAGAAGTAATAATCTCATCACATATTTTGTTGGTTTGATGGAGGTACCAGAGAGCCAATGCATTATGCAAGCAAAATAATCGGTTTAACCCACAACGGCAGTCTAATCTACTCTTGCGTTTATTATATGTTACAATTACACGAGAACATACAAGGAAGTTCAGATATTTTCCATCAAATATCGATAAGTGGATAAAATTCCCGTCATCCGATTCAGCAACTGTAGGTGCATTTGCATTCATTGCTACTTGTCTATGCACTTATCGACCGTCTCGTCCTTAAAGCTCTTATACTTCTCACCTGCACCAAGCTCGCGCAACGATTCAACTTGTTGTTGTACATACTTTGGAAAATAAGCATTATTCACTTCTAGAAGATGGGAGCATTCCCTGCCATTCATATTTGACCTTGCTGCAATTTCCATTTCATCCCTTCAGCTTGAAACTTCACAATCAATTACCTTATCCTCATTTGAATTTAATATCTTCTGTACGTGAATTGGGTATGATATTCCTTCATGTTTAGATCGGCGTACCATGTAAAGTCCACGCTCAGTATCGTAGCAAACTGCACTGTGCTCAATATTCACATTGTGCTTTGTCTTGCAATGCCTTTTAAGATTCTTCTTTTCAAGTTGCACATCGCAGATATGGCATGGGACTCGTTCTTTTGATTGGTATCTTTTGACTTGCGGTTTTCCTTTTACACCCTCACCATTAAAACCCTCGCCATTAACAGCTGCATTGCCCGGTTTCTTTTTCAATAGAGAGGAATCAGGAACAGGGTCCTTTTCTCTAGCACCAGCAAGACACTGCTGCTTTTTGTGCAATTTCAAATGGTTGAGGAAATATTTTTTTCTGTTGAATTGTCTTGCCACAGTCTGGACAATGGTAATGACTTACTTTAGTTTTTGCAAACTATTTCTCCTTATGTATTAGTTTGCATGGTAAGATTTTTAGAAACGTTGTTTCTACAAGCCGTTCTTGTTTAAGATGGCATTTATGAAGTGGTCTTTGATATATGACATGAAAAAATAAACCCTTGACAACGGACAAAGCGCACAATGGAAATGTTTAGGTTTTTCTGTGCACTTTCTTTTTCCGTCATCTGCACAGCCGAATACCAAGTCAGACCAAACCTTGTTCTTTTCAAAGTGGCTTTCGAGTTTATGGTTGACATTGCGTGATCCAAAATTTAGTCTTTGCTCTTCTTTAGTGCTTTTTTGGCATCTTCTTGCTTCCCTTGACTTTTCTCTTCTACTGTGCTGCATTTTGAATTTATTGTTGACCCCTCACCATCTTCTGTTTTGACATCTAATCCACTTGATTTAGAAGGTAAATATGATTTAGAATTGTGCGCTTTATTGTTTTCATGGGCATCTATATCTGTTCTTCTACTTGGCAGAAGGAGGGATAATCCAGATATTCAACAATTTGGATACAACAGCAACACAATCAGAGCACAAAGGTCTGTTTCTTGTGAAACTGGTAATACCCATGGCATAAAAAAAAGTAAAGCATGGGTCAACATTTCAGATGATCCTTTGCCCTCCCGTTTCAAATAAATACAAATTGATTAAGTTTATTAGGTTTCTTAAATATTTTTATTCATACAAATTGGCTTCACATAAAAGCTGTATTACCTGTATTACCTGGCTTCACTGTATTACCTCAGAGCCATATATAATTCAAACTGTCATTTGCTAGGCTGCTTCTGATAATGTGTAGAAAGTGTTTTGGGAAGTCTTTTGATGTTGCATTTAAATTTGATCTGCTGCATTGCTAGTTTTGTATGCTCTTTTTATGTCAGTGCGAAGACTTTTTGACTTTTCTTGTTTCTCTTGTATTTTGAATTTTTGTACAATTTCTCTTGCCTTAGAAAAACATCTTACTCTGATGTATAAAGATATTATACTTTGTAAAACATCGGTGCACAATGTTTTGTCAGGTATTACATCCAAGTCTGATATCCACAATCAATAGGCTTCTTTAACATCTGGGGACTGCAGTTGCAGCAGGTTGTGTCAATCCAGGAAAATAGTTGGTGGAATGTAATGTTACAGAACTATAAAAAGTTCCATAATATTTCTCAACAACATGATTTCTTGAGAAGGCATTGAAAACTTTTGCAATTTCTTTAAGTTGGTTGCTTTCCTTATAAGGAGGTAAAAATGTGAAGCCTAGGAGATCTTTTGTTATGCCTGTTGCATTAAGAGGGTGGTCAATGATTTTTCTAATTGTGAGTTCCATAGAGGATACTAGCAAGGGCAAAGTTAACTTGTCATTTGCACCAGTTGTAATATCTATTTGTGTGCCTGGATGCTTTGCAGAGATATGTCGTTTTAGTTAGTTCACTACCCTAAAAACTTAAATTTTTGTCAAATTTTCAAATTTTGGTTTTTGCTTAAATTTGTTACCTTAAACCATCTATTAATGTATTAAACTAAGTTTTTGATCATTGCCCTCGCTATTTTGATAATATTTGCAGTTTTAGTACATAGTTGTGGGATTTTGGGAGGATTCTCTGTCGGTTTTTCTCAAATTCATCAAAACCTTTCCCAAAATTTTCAGAGTTAGTCCGCCATTTACCTTGCAAACCTTATATCGTTTGAAAGCCCTGTGTCTCATCTTCTTATTGCTGACGTAATCTTTTATGTTTGATTTACCTGTAACTAGCAACCTTGCCCTTTTTCACCACGCCCGAACAACCGTTAACGTTGTTGTGGTTGTTTTAGTTCCGCTGATTGGTTAATTTGATTAAATCATGCCACTGATTGGTTGCTTTGCTGTCATGTGACAACAACATGGCGTCTTGTTCTCAGCTGTTTGTAGTGAACGAGATTTTTATTTTTATTGCATAGTGAGTGTTCCAAGATAATAGATTATAAAACCGATAAATATTTTCGAAAATGGGTAGAACAAAGTTTAGGACAAGAAATACGTTCGTTGGAGGTAAAAGAAAAGCTAGCAAAAGGCGTGGAAGCAGAGATGTGGCAAGAGAAGAAGATGCGTTGCCAAATCAAAACAATGAGAGTCGGGGCAAGATGGAGTCAGCCAGCGCAAAGAAATCGAGCGCATTTGGAATTGATATTGAAAATATCACTAAAGTTCAGCCAGAAATTGAAGATGACGGTAGAACTGACTGTTACTTTATCGTACAAAAATCAGTTCTTGAAAGTCTGTTCATGAAATTTCTCTGCCCGAATTGCAAGGAGCCTGGCCTATGTTTGGAGTTATCAAGTGAAGACAGTTACGGTTTTGCTACGAAAGGAAAGAGTTATTGTAGTTGTTGCCTCGCCTTCACAGATAATCATTTCTTTTGTAAACCAGTTGGAGGATCTGGTCATCCAGGGTCACCTTTTGATATAAACATTCGCTCCGTTTTGGCTTTTCGTGGTATTGGATCTGGTTTCTCTAACATAAAGCAGTGGTGCGGTATAATGAACATGCCTCACTGCTTGAGCCAGCGAGGGTACACAAAAAACTTAGAAAAAATCGAGAATTCAAGCCTTGACGTATTTGAAACCATTGTATCAAAGTCAAGGGATGCAATAGTTAAGGCCTACAATGAAATTGGGGTTGTGCCAGACAAGGATGGGGTTTTGGACATATCAGTTTCCTTTGATGGCTCATGGCAGAAGAGGGGCCGTAGCTCACATAATGGTGTAGCATCTGTCATAGACTTGCTAACAGGGTTCCCTCTTGACTTTGAGGTGCTATCAAACTATTGCAACAAATGCAAGATCGCAGAAGGAATGCCGATGATGCTGAGTGGAAAGAAAAGCACAAAGCCAACTGCCCTAAGAACTTCGATGGCACCTCCAATGCAATGGAGGTTGAATGTGCTGAACGTCTCTGGAAAAGGTCTGTAGATAAGAATAATTACAGATACACAACCATGCTATCAGACGGAGACAGTAAAGTATATGATGCAGTCACCACTTTGAAGCCATATGGGGATGATGTTTTGATCACCAAGGAGGACTGCATCAATCATGTTGCCAAAAGAATGGGCACTGCATTGCGTACCCTTGTTGCCACAGCAAAAGCTCAAAAGGAGTCAATTTCAGGGAAGGGCAAGCTTACAGACATGAAAATAAAAAAAATTCAAAATTATTATGGAAGGGCCATAAAAGATTACTCATCTGATACTGATGTCTTGAAAAATCGTATTATGGCTATATTATTGCACCTTTCCTCCACTGATCAAGCTCCAAAGCATGCACATTGCCCTCCTGGGGAAACTTCATGGTGCTTCTGGCAGAGATCAGTTTCAAAAAAAATGATTCCAGGTCCCCATAAGGACCATGAAACACTACCTGTAGAAATTGGAAAAAAGCTGGTTCCAATTTTTAAACGCCTTTCTGACCCTGAACTTTTGAAAAGATGTGCTGGTAGTAGGACTCAGAACCCAAATGAGTCATTCCACAACCTAATTTGGAAGCTCTGTCCAAAGACCATATTTGTAGGCAAGAGAACAATCAAAACAGCTGTAACATTAGCTGCTTGCCAGTTTTCAATGGGGACACCTTTCAAGGAAGTTTTGTGCCAGATGTTGAACATGACACCAGGGGAGTATCTCAAAAGATATGTCCACAGTGACAATATTAAAAGGTTAAAGAGAGCTGAGAAAGCATCTACAGCCATTGCAAAGAAAAGGAGAAGAGCCTTGAGGTTTAAAAAACTTGCAAAGACCAAAGAAAAAGCAAGCCAGGAAGGTGCATCTTATGCAGCCGGAAAATTGACTATTGAGAACAACAGTAATGCATGTTTAGGGACAATAAATAATGCCAATTGCCTTTAAATTCATATCAAATATCATATACAAGGCATATCTTTCATTGAAAAAGCTCTTGAACCTGCGCTAGAATGCGGGGCTTCTTCAACAAAGAAGGGCCAAAAGGAAGCCCCACATTCTAGCGGGTTCAGGTTCAAGAGCATATTTTTCACAAAATTTTCTGCCAATTTTTTAGGCCAATTTTTTTGAAGCAAGCCGAAGGTCATGTGCTCCTGCGCAGTGGCATGTGACGTCAAATGCACGTGCTCTTTCGCAGTGATCCATGACGTACACTTCCTATGGATTGTAGGGCCACTGGTGCAAACGAAAACTCGGACTACTGGCCACTTGGCATTGTGAGTGATGATGGTTCTTGTTATGCAAAGGCTAATTTAACAATTTCTTTCCACTCGGGTTCTGATCCACTCGGGCAAGCGGGCCCGCGCTAGCGGGCCACTTGAAAAAAAGCTAGTCTTCTCAATTATTGATTTTAAGCAATGTTGTGGAAACAGATTGGACTCACAAAATCTAGTAAAAGGGCTAGAAAACTTAAGGGAAGGAGGTAGAAAAGTTTATATGATGGGCAAAGAATTTGCAGAGAGGGTTTTATCTTCTATTAGTCAAAATTACTGCCCCCCAGAAAAAGCATTATTTCAGGCTTGTTACTTGACATATTATACATGAGGGCTTTAATGATTTGGAAAAAGGGTAACAAATTGATCAGGACTCTCCATATTTAGCAGGAATTTGACTGATATCAGATATATTAGGTTATTGGAAAAGATTGATTTCCGTTGTGATACTTGTTGTAAGGGGGTAGATTGAGTTAGAAGTGTGCAATAAAACGCAAGAAAGTGTGAATCAGAAAATGATCATCATTTCGAAAAGTAACTTATTAAATTGGAAAACATTATTAGATATGATTACAACAAATATACATATTGTTCACTGAACAAAATAAGTTCATAGTTCTTGTGATAAGTTCATCGTAGTGTGAATGTGAGCTGTGAGTGACTCCAATCTATTAGATCTGTGAAAAGACAAAAGTGGTTTAAGACAGTTATTTAAAAGCACCAATAACATGAAAATAAACATTACGAAACAATTCTCGACATCGTGGAAATAAACTCAAATTAAACTCATCGTGGAATTCCCTAAAAATTCAAGAGAAATCACGTTAAAACCAACCAAGCAATTTTGCAGTATTTGGCAAATATATTTAGGGGAAGTAGATGCGATTATATGCATGCAATTGTTCATCAGTATAAAATGATGTTCAGCACAAAAATCCACCAAAATTGCTCGAGAAAAACAACACGAAAATTGTGTAAAAATTAGTTAAAAACATCAATAAAATGCAAGTGAACATTAAGCAAGAACTGTAGTACAGTTCAGTAACATGCATAAAACTGCTTGGTAGCAAAAAATCAACGTGAAAATCGACTCAAATAAACCCTAAAAGAAATATTATATCATAAATGCATCAAGGAAAAAATTTAGAAACAGTTAAGTCACGTTTTAGTGATATTTACCTGAGAGAACAGTGTTTTCGTGATGAAGAAGAACGCCACGGGGGGCGAAGGAGAGGCGACATGTTTGATTAACCAGAGTCGAAGAAGGATCGTGGAATTTCCTAAAATTTCAAGAGAAATCGCGTTATAACCGAGCAAAAACTTTGAGAAACAAATCTAGAAAGTTAACTAACACCTTTAAAATTGCTTTGGCAAAAGAAAAGATGATTTATAGCACGTATTTCCTGGCATGCAAAAACGGCCAAAGCACATGCGAAAAACGCCCCCGAATCTCCATTGCTGAAAACAAACTTGAAAATCGACTGAAATGAACCAAATAAATCGAGGAAATCAGTGAAACATCTTTAACATCCTTTAGAAATTATAGAAGGTGGTTAAAAACGACTTACCTGAGAAGAAAACGGCGATCTCGCGAGGAAAATAATTTGATGGGAGGGCGAATCAAAAATGCCTCACAGAAGCCAGGGTCGAAGGTAAAAAGTGAATTTCGGCTAAAAAATCAAAATAAGTTACGTTTAGATGAAAAAGATTATTAAAAAGGAGATGGTTAGAAACAGGAAATAGAATTCGAAAGTTTTAGAAATGTAAAACGCTTACCTTGGTAAATACAGAGCGAAATTCTCCACTGTCATTCCATCCACCACTGCTCGTCGACATTGCACCACTCCTTCACGTTGCAGGATGAAAACAGGGTGCTACAACAGCTAAGATCGTTTGTCTGAGAACAAAAGTGGTAACGACCATTTGCATAAGTAGCATTGTTTCAGCCTCGCAAAATGTATCCCCCGGGGAAGGATGAAAGGCACCGAGCTCGAAGATTGCCATGGCGATAAAAAAAAGAAAAAAAAAACTAAAAATCGAAACTATACTTATGTATTCGAAGCAGCTCGTAAAGAAGACCTGGGAAAGTTTTGGTCTCGTTAGGCGAATCCGTCTAGGAGGAGTTCAAGTCACAACACCTCTGGTTTTCAGTCAATTGTAATCGATTGTTCTATTGTTCACTTTAGCTCATTTGCATATTAAGCGAATTAGTAATATAGGGAAAACATGAAAAACATCCTCCAAAATGCAACTCTGAGTCAAACTCAGGAAAAAAATAATTTTTCTGCATTTTTCAAAAAAATAAATAGCATACTTGCACTCTTTAACATACAAAGAACATATTTCTACAAGAATTAGCTATTGAAATTGCAGTATGAAGAAAATTTGCATGCACCAAGTAAGACACTTTTCGTCCATTGTTCTCTTGTTTCCATGGAAACGGATTAAAATTTTGCAATTTTGACTAAAAATATGAAATCTGTGGATAAAGCTTCTTATTATTGCCAAGTCTCATGTGTCTATGTTGCAAAACAAAGAAGTAAGTGTGACTGGGTAGTGAACTACCTTAAGGCCTCCCATTCTTTTGCAAACTTTTCAGATGTTTGCTGCGTTTCCTAACCATGGATTTCCCTCTATTAACTATGGTTGTATGCATTAAAACTGCTGACCAGAATTCTATTGTGTATTTTGGGATTTTACCCTTGAACACGTCTTCGTCAATCCAGTTAACAGATATGATGTTTCTGTATTTATCCTCAATTTGGTCAGCATTATCAGCTCTGAAATGGGCAAATGGCAGCTTATTGTAGGGCAAGCGTGCTGTCTGACTTAGGACTATATCTGGATGGAGGTACCTCAATCCCTTGAATAAAATTTTTTGCAGGTGGCAGTCTGCATTCCACTTCAGTGATGGAAGTCTTAAGGAATGCATTACACCTTTCCTTTATGGCCAGCCAGTTCATTCATTTTTGCCTCATTTGGCTAGCTGCTGGACGAGATGTATTTCTTGGTTTCCATTTTGAACGTTGACCCGTAATCTACAAATTGCATTGGTTTCCAGTGTCCATGAAAATTGTATACTCTACTTTTCAAGCTTTTGTAGTGCCCGTCAAGCTGCATCTCTAATTTTTTTGGGTCTGCATTGGTTGCTTGTAAATTTGCATTGACGCTTTCAAATTCTGCAACAATAGGGGTTACAAATTGTAATTTACTGGATCTACCAGCAACTCATGAAGCATTCTTGCTTTAAATCTTGCATTCTGAGAGGAAGCAGGCTCAGCAACAAGAAAACAGATTTTAAGCTCCTCCCAGTTCAGCAGGATGTTGGAGAGTACCTTTCCTCTGACAAGCCAGCCAGTTTCACAATATTTAGTGAACGGTAAAGAATACCTTGGCGATGATTGCCTGAATTCATTGTGTCAAACAATTCTTTGAAAGCTTCTCTTCTTATCTTGCTTTTTGAAAACCATTTTGGCACCTCTTTAAACAGGAGACCCAGATTTGAAGGCAGTTTGTCAAATGCCTTCTGAATGCACAGGTTTAGCGAATGACATATGCATCTCATCTGGATGCAGTTTGGTGATGCTTGGTAAATTCTTGACCAGAGAGTTATGCTCTCCTATCACTTTTGATGCACCATCTGAACCATAGCCAACACAGTTAGCCATGGAAAGTCCCAGGCTATGAGGCAATTTTCCAAGGCCTGGAATAGACTTTCTCCCTTTGCGCTAGAAACTGGAACAAGAATTGCGAATGCAGTAGAAATCTTATTCAATTTTTCATTAAAATACCTAATCACTACTGCCATGTGCTTATCAGACGACACATCAGTGGATTCGTCGACTAAGACGAAAAACTTCTTGTCTCTGAGCTGCTCTGTGAGATCATATTTTATTGCGGGAGCCACTACATTGGTTAGAAATTTTGTGCATTTTGTTCTATGCTGTTTGATATTTCCGACAATGCTTCTATCTCTATTTTTCTTTTAATGAGCTCATCCAAAAGTTCAATTAATCTAATTGCACTGTGACAAGCGAGCCCAATTGAATCTCAAGAGCCTTGACTTCTTTACTAGATTGCTCATTTGGTCAGGGAATTTCTTGTAGGGCAAAACTCCTGTAGAATTTGCAGCGTTCATATTTTTGACATGTCCACTGCACTTTTCATGATTTTTCATTGTCATATTCAATGTTTTAGGAGTTATTGTTTGATGACACAGTTTGCAAAATTCATTTTGCATTCCATCAGAGGCTTGCTTAAGCCAAGTTAATTTGTCTTCCCATGACTTAATGTTATGTCTGCCATTCTCGTAACAAGATTTCCATTTGGAAATGATTCAAGATCGTAAAAAACAGCAAATTAAGACAGTAATTCTCTTTGAAACTAGCTGACTGACACAGACACCCACATTGACAAACAAATTATGGTGCAGCTTTTTAATTGACTTTGATGTTGAGCTTCAATAGCATACCATGTAGCTCATCAAGATTATGAAAATTACGAAGGGGACCCAAAGGCATCAACAAGATTATTTGTCAATGGAGACACTCCTGGCTGCTTCTGATTAAAGTTTCAAACAAACCCAATGTTTATGCAGCTGGTCAATGTTTATAAAACAGGCTGTGAAATATTTGATTGTTGGACTTGTTTCCAGTCACGTTTTCAAAATAAACAATTTATCGAATAAATCCAAAATTAAGCTAAATCCAAACGATATTTTTTAAGCCAATTAAGTTCTCAAAAATCCAGATGTCTGGAATTTGAATTTGAAAAATCCAAACTGGCAACCCTAGAGATAAGTCAGTCAGCAGATGGCCTCGTATCTCCATTGCAACTTCAGGATTACATTATTAGTCAACGTGAAGTAAGATGGTCTGCCAAGGAAGATATTGATCAACTGGAACATAAAAAAGCAAGCAATTTGATCAAAAATCAAGGTATGGGAAGATTAATGTCACATTATCTTGTATAAATTATCTGCTTACAGTTGCTGATGTGCATAAGTATGGAAATACAATCAAGGCATGGAATGGGCTGAATGGAAAACATGAACAAAAAAAAAGCAAATGTCATAAATCTTTTTGACAAGAAAACTTTCAAAGTTAAGGATTGGAAAAAGTGTTCCTTTTGTGACTATGGTCTAGAAACAGTGACTTCTGGTATCAATGAATTCTTATTTTAATCTTACCATATTTATTGTTGTAGGCATTTCCTTATGATTTTATAGGTTAGGTTTTACAGTTTTAGGCAGATGATTTATGAGATACAAGCAAATAAGACGAGCCGCGCCGATTTGTAAGTGTGGAAGCAAAGTAAAGTCAATCAAAGTAGTATAAAGTGCAAGATATAAGTGTAGGTATTTACATACACATTACGTTTTATGATTTAGTTGAGATAAGTTGGGAACGTTTCATTGGGTAGTTCTCGTTGAACTATTCAGATGTTTTGATGAAGATTTAATGCCGTTGCACAAAAATGATCCTTTGATGAGTTGCCGTTCCTGCCGTTTTTGCCCTTGACGCAAGATCTGATGGTTGTAAGTCACATTTTATATCTATTATTGATGAAGATTGACGTGGACTCACGCACATGTTAAACCAGGCCCTCGCAAGCACAAGGTTTAACACAAGGTTCCATTTGAAGCCATTGCTATCGATTGTATATGAAGGAATATTTGAAAAAGAGGATGCAAAATTGTGGGCCTACAATGCAATAAAGTATTTAAGAGCTGAACAGGAAAAACTAGAGAAAAAAATGTAGTGGCAAGGAACTACAGAAAAAAGAATATAGAGGATGGACAAAAACAAGCAACTACATTCACAAATTATTTTACAAAGAACTAGTTTGGAAGCCACCCTTATATACAGAATCTGAACATTCCATGGAAAATTGTTTTAAAGAGATAATGATAATACAGCAAATTTTTTTCGTACCACCTCCTTAAGATGTGCTTTATTTTCACCCCCCTCCCTCAGAGTGGATGAAATTTTGGTTCCACCCAGCCCAAATGTCTTCTGTTTCCTCCCCAGGAAGAAAAAATGACCTGTACCTAAGGATGTCCAGTATCTGAGTTTGATCAATCTCATAGACAATTATCTTGCTTTGGTTCTTTCCATTATTTTGTTCTTTTTAAAAAGGGAAATGCTTGCTTCATGCCAGCTCTCGCTTTCGATGTTGGGTGATGTTCTTCTGTTTAAAAAGACATCATTATGATAGAGCTCCATTAGACTGGCTGAGTAATTTCCTGTACTGTAAATCTACTAATCACCCACTCTATTACACCCTGATAAGCATGTTTTGAGGGAGCAGAGGGAGCAGAGGGTGATTCCCATTGTCGGGGTCGGTCATGGTTTCACTTGCTCCTTGAGATCTAACGGATATTGCTGGACAAGTGTTGAAATGGTACTATATTTTTGGTGATGGTAAAGACTCGCAGTGGTGCACATAAAATGGATCTCACAGATGAACTCCGAGACTACCTCGATGCACGTTTTGATCAGCTTTTGACACGCCTTGCGACAAAAGATGACATCAACTCGCTGCGAAATGAGGTAACAAAGCTTATCTCTGTTTCAGTCGAAGCTCAAGGTAAGATTATTTCTTCTCTCGAGACTAAAGTTGAACAACTTGAGGCCGAAAATGTGGTTCTAAAAAAACACGTTTCGCATCTCCTCGAAGTGCAAGACGACCATGAGCAATATTCAAGGAGGCTTTGCCTTCGAATAGATGGAATAGGCTTGCCTTTAGGAAATGAGCATGAAACAAGTGAATCATGCTTAAATAAAGTGAAGGAACTCTTCAAAAAAATGGAGGTAGACATTCCGGATGCAACGCTTGACCGTGCTCACAGAATTGGGCCAAAAAAACCGTCAATGGAGTGACGAAGCAGCAAGTCATTGTCCGTCTTACGACATGGCGTCATAGGACTGCCATTTATAGAGCCAGAAGTAAAGCTGGCAATGTGAAGATTCGGCTGGATCTTACGAGGCAGAAACTATCATTGCTTAATGCTGCAAACACGATCCTAAAAGACTATAATGGACATTATGCTTTTGCGGACGTTAACTGCAGAATCAGAGTCAAAATTAATGATAAATTTTTTTCCATCTCTTCGATTGAAGAACTTAACACTCTTTTGTCAGAGAACGCTTGTTAATGTTGTTTTTCTTTCGCATACATATACATGTATATGCTTACTTGTTGCCATATAAGCTTTACTTATGCAGTAAGCGTTGTTCCTTTTTTGCCGCGTGGTGTTAAAGTTCTTTTTTTTCCCTTTGAATATATGTTTTTTCATCGTGTGGTACCCCTATTTTGAATTGGTTTTTTTCTTTTTTCGGAAATTGAGATGCATGCAAATGGTGAGTCCTGGACTGCCACGATTTTGACAATTACTTAAAACATTGGGAGAATTGCTTCCCAATGTGATGTGCTCCCCAGGGAATTTGGAACATTGTAAAAAAAATTTTCTGGCGGCTGCTAGACAGGGGCTGCATCGAATACGGAATAACTATAGTTTATATCCTTAGAAAATTCCTTACTTGCCGCGCGACAGGAATGAACAGTGCCGTTGTTATTTTGATTATGTATTTAGTCTCCTCAATTTTATAAACATTTTTTTGTTTGAAAGGTCTTTTTGTCCCCCTAAGGGAATGTCTACGGCAACGAATCTAACAGATAGCATTATATCTCCAAGGAAACCAGTCCCTGCGTATTCAATGCCATTACACAAAAGCATGTCTTTTTGTCCAGCAATCCAGCATTTCTCGACCAAACACATCTCTTTACAACGACTTTTCCCCAAGCTCTTCTCATAGTGAATTTTTTATTTTTGTTAACTTTTGTTTGTTTGTCTGTTATTTTTCTCTTTGCTAGCTGCATTTTCTTTGATAGCCCTGAATACAGGTTTGCGATGTGCCCTCCCCTTCGGTGCACCTGTCGGAGAGATCTTGTGCAGAGTAAATGCCAATAGGAATAATTGAATGGCGTGCAGGAATATCAACAAAATTGAAGCTGAGGAAAATAGATTGCAAATGTGTGACATTTGCAGGGCTGTTTTCCACAGCCTGCATTGCTTGTGCGTACTTGTACCTGTTCACCCTTATCTCCATATTTGTATTACCAATAACTTTTATTGTTCAATCTTTCTCTTCTCACTTCAATCCTGAAATCTTCTACTTCTTTGGTACCTGTAACTGCCCTCTTGTTATATTCTTCAAACTTATAAATCATATCTTTTCTTATGGGTTTTTCTTCCTTCAGATGTTTTTCACCTTATTTACTCTAAGCAAGAGATTGTTTTATGACTGCCCTGATTACAGAAGGAAACTACTAGGCTTTTTACAGCGTTTCATACACGCAGTTCTGTTATGCAAGTTCCTTAATATATTGCTCTCTGATAAACACTTTTCTCCTAGCATATTTTTGTTAATCGCTGGAGATATTGAAACTAATCCTGGTCCTGCAAGTAATGCTTTACTAAAATTTTGCCACTGGAATTTAAACAGTATTTGTGCCAGAGGAAGTGTAAAAATTCCACTTATTGAAGCTTACAATTCTCTGCATCATTACGACATCATGGCTCTGTCTGAAACTATGCTTGACAATTCAATCAGTAGTGAAGATATCTACATCGAAGGTTTTAGTCGCGAGGTTTATCGTAATGATCATCCAAGTAATTCTAAAGTTGGTGGTGTTTGTATTTATTTTCGTGATGGACTTGCCATCAAGCAAAGGAGAGATCTAGAAATGATGCAAGAGACCAACGAAGAATTTACAAGTAAAACAGAGCACAAACATCTTGGAATGATTCTTGACTCCAAATTGAGCTTTAAAAGTCATGTGAATGAAGCTATTTTGAAAGCTAAGCGGGGGATTGGGTTAATAAGACACCTATCACAATACGTATCAAGGGATGTACTTGACCAAATGTACAAACTGTATGTCCGCCCCCATCTAGATTACGGTGATATAGTTTATCACAAATATGACCCTGACCTGTCATCAGTTATTACAAAGCGTCTTGAACAAACGCAGTATGCAGCATCTTTGGCTGTAACTGGGGCATGGAGAGGTACAAGTAGGCAAAAGCTTTACGATGAACTTGGTTGGGAATCTCTGTATGAGAGACGATGGTACAGAAGACTATGCCATTTTTTTAAACTAGAGGTGACACAGTACCCAGTCTACCTTTTCTCTCTAATTCCTCCACAGCGGCAGATATCATATGATCTGCGTAATCCTCAAGCCTATGCACAAAACAGAGCCAGGACTGATCGTTTTTCCAATTCCTACTTTTACAATACGTTACATGAATGGAACAAGCTACCAACTGAAATATGCTCTTCTAAATCCCTTGCCGAATTTAAACGAAAACTGATTGCGTTAATTAGACCGGTCAAAAAGACTACCTATGGAGTCACTGATTTGAAAGGTATTAGAAATATAACCAAGCTTCGCGTAAAATTCAGTGATCTAAATGCGCACAAATTTCGTCACAATTTTGAGTGTCATAGGCCTATATGTAATTGTAACACGGCTAACGAGGACAACGAGCATTATCTCCTGCATTGCCCTCATTTTGATACATTGCGAGGAGATCTCTTTGGCACTGTCACAGAAGTGTTGGGTATTGATATCGCAGACCTGGATTCAGAAACTCTGTGCAACTTGCTTCTTTATGGGAGTTCTAACTTGAATATAATTGAAAACAGGATAATAATTGAAGCAACGATCGAGTTCATTGAAAAGACACACAGGCTACATTGATTGTGGGTCCTGGCGTGTTGCCTGGGTGAGGGGATGGGTTTCTTCGTCCTTTCGTTGGGTGGCGTGTTAGTATCTGCAGATCAGCACAAAATAAATTTGACATAACAAAAGCATCTAGCAGCTCTCCTTCCTATCTTCTAGGCTGTTCCACACTGAGCTATCTCAATGCTCCCAAAGTGCATTACCTCCATCATCATTATACCATACAGGTTTGATGTGGTACAAAATGATGTTAGACCAACGGTTTTAGGGTTAGACCGATTTTACTGTTTGGGTTTGTGTGGAACTGCCAGGTCCTTTCTCTTCTTTTACTACTCGTGTGATGTTTACCTTTCTCTGCCTCGTATTGTCCCTTATGTTGTTGTTTAATTTTCTTTAGTTTTGAAGTTGTAGTTGAAAAATTGTAAGTGCCGTTCCTGGTGTAGGCCAGATGACTTTATGTCTTCTTACACCAAGAGCAGTACATTAATTATGTATTTATATTAGTTTGATAAAAAAAAAAAAAAAAAAAAAATAAGCATGTTGAATATCCCATCGAAATTTCCATTCACTTCTTTGAGCTCAGATTTACGACTGTGAAAGATTTGATTAGTAGTGCCAAAAAGCTAAAGGTCTTGATAGCAGTAAAGGTTCATCAATGAGCTTCAATTCTACATTGGTTATGCCAAAAAACTACACCTTTTAAAGAACAAGACTCAAACAATTGGCAATTGACAATTGACATATCTGCAGCCATGTTTTTTTTATTCAAGTTCCTGAAGACATAAAGGAGCATCCTCACAATGCATGCAAGATAGAAAGATCAAAAAGAAAGCCCAAGGAGTTAAGGTTCCATATACCTAATTAATGACCAAAATTACATGTTTTTTGACTTTCGATTTTCTAGACTAGAAATTACTGTAGATTTTGATTCTGAAGTTAATTCTTTACTAAGTACACCAAAAATCTATGAATTTTGGGATTTTAGACATACCACTGTAATTCTTGGGCCATAGCAACCGCTTAGCAACGGGGTGAACAACTGTAAATACAAAAAAAACTCATCTTTCAAATCAGATCCGAGCTTCTTAGACTTACTGTTCCCCATTCCAACATTTTCGAGTCAATATGAGGCTGTTGAAGCTATAAGAGGCCATTGTAAGAGGCCGGTAACAAGCCAAAAGACTCTTTGTAACTCTAAGATCAGAGCATTCAACCAACAGTTCAGGTAATTTTTCTCATCTTCATTCGTTGCGGATAATGGCAAACAAGGATAACAAGAAACGTAAAAGGAAGAGAAAGTTTTATGGAAATAGATACACTTGTTCGTTGGCTGAGAATAAGCAATCAGGAGAGGCTAAAGAAACATCTCCAGTGCAGCTTGAAGAGCGATGTTACACATGGCCTAGACCAGTATCATGCAGCACTCCAACAAGGGATGATTTTTCGAGGCAACCTACAGCAGCTAAGAAACCAAGGCTTGAAGAAGAAAACTTAACATGTACTGATAAGTCTTTGAATAAGGATGAGGCATTTATGCTCATCAACATGTCAGCTCTTCAGACACTTTTAGACTTGGTTGGAAAATGTCCACAGTGTGCAAGCATTCAATATTCAATGACCCTGACCAAAGAAAAGGATTTGCAAATCTTTTAAAGCTGAAATGTGCAGCAGAGTGCTCCTGGGAATATAATGCTTATTCATCATCAAAGATGCACCATTCAGAAAAAGTTGGGCCTAGGTTCTTTGAAATTAATATGCGCATTGTGCTAGCTTTTCGTGAGATTGGAAATGGGCTCACAGCCCTGGAAACATTTTCACAATGTATGAATATGCCTGGCTGTCTTAGGCAAAAATCATTTGACTCAATCCAAAAGTCACTAGCTAGTAGCTATTTGGACATATCAAGAAAAAGTCAATCAAAGGCTGCTTATGAGACACATCAAAAATGCAGTACTAGTAACCCAAAATATATCGTTTCTCCTCAATACTTGCGTCGAACTTATTACTTACAATGAGGGGGCCTGCAAAATCTAGACCCGTGTTTGTAAACGGTGGTTTGTCATCTACCCTCATTTTTGGCAGATCTGTAGAAAATACGGTCTGAAACGGTAAGCCTTCGAGTTTTTTGCATACAATACACTTTCTGATCACACCTTTTACCCATTCTCTTGCTCTAAGTATCCAATATTTTTTTCCAACCAGATTCAAGGTTTCCCGGATACCATAATGCAGTACCTTACTGTGGCAAGATTCTACAATTAGTCTGGAATAGTTGTGCTTATTTGGTAGCAAGATAGGTTCCTTATCAGACTCTTCAGCTGTCGAGTTTTTAATACGTGAAATGCATCGCAGAATACCCTTGTCATCGACAAATAAGTTGAATTGTGTGACGTAAATGGGAGGCTTTGAGACCCTTGTTGATCTTAAGTATTCAATTTCTTTCTTAAAAGCCTCGCTTTGAATAAAATGTATAAGGGTCACTTCTGAATTAGAAATTTCAGGCGCAGTTAATTGGTTTTCTTTATTTACTTTTTGATGATTTAAGGTTGCTTTTAAATTACTGACAAAACGCTGTACCCACGCAAATACTCTTAGCAACTTGCCTTGTGTACTAAACGTTTCGAAACATATTACATTCTCAATATTAGAACCTTTCATACCTGATAGAACATGCGTAACATTTGGTTCTAATTTTACTTTTTCCTGCAAAGCGATACTGTCATTGATGGCATTTGACGATGATTCTTGTTGGCTAGGCCATTCCATACTGGGTAGCTTTAGGAAAGATGGACCCTCCCACCAGACAAAAGTTTGTGATAAATCACAACCATTAGTACCACGTGATGGTAAATCAGCCGGGTTATCCTTACCGGGGCAATAAAACCACTCTTCGCGATGTGAATAAGATAAAATATCTGAGACTCTGTGGCGAACAAATTGCTTCCACACCTTGTCATTTCTTATCCAACAAAGTGTGGTCAAAGAGTCAACCCAATAAAATTGCGCTATTGGCGTGTCTCCTAACTCTTCGGATAACGTTACTTTTATGTTATTTACAAGTTTTGCTAGCAAGTGTGCTGCCATGAGCTCTAGACGGGGTATGCTTTGCTTCTTTATAGGACATACCTTAGCTTTCGATGCAATAAATCGTACACTGACCTCCCCCGTCTCGTATATGGCACGTAAATATACAAAACAGCCGTATGCTGATGCGCTAGCATCAGAAAAAGCGTGAATTTCAACCCTTATGACCTTCGTGCCTCTTTCAAAAAGACATCTAGGCATATGTATTCCGTTTAAATCTTTAATTTCAGACACGAACTTTTCATATCTCTCTTTATCGGCACCCTTAAGCTCTTCGTCCCATCCTAACTTATTTAAACAGAATTCCTGAAAAAGAACTTTCAATTTGATAGTATATATACTAAAACCTCCCAAGGGGTCGAAAATCTTGGCAGCAATTTTTAAGAGAGAACGCTTTGTGGGTTTTAAGGACTCAGCTAATTCAAGAACAGAGCCTAAGTCATAGAAAAGATCGTCTGATTCGCTATCCAAATTAACACCCAAAACCTTAGTAAAAGGTTCAGTTTGACACGAATTTTCATGAGAACTATTCCCGGATGCAGTGGCAGTTAATTTTCAACCTGTGCAATTTTCTGCAATAAACCTTTATCATTAGTTCCCAAAATTTTCTGCCAATTTTTTAGGCCAATTTTTTTGAAGCAAAGCCAAAGGTCAGGTACTCCTGCGCAGTGGCATGTGACGTCAAATGCACGTGCTCCTTCGCAGTGATCCATGAGGTACACTTCCTGTGGTTTGTAGGGCCACTGGTGCAAACGAAAACTCGGACTACTGGCCACTCGGGAATGTGAGTGATGATGGTTCTTGTTATGCAAAGGCTAATTCGACAATTTCAATCCACTCGGGTTCTGATCCACTCGGGTTTCTGGTCCACTCGGGCATGCGGGCCCGCGCTAGCGGGCCACTTGAATAAAGGCTAGTCTTCTCCATTATTGGATTAAGCAGTGTTGTGGTTATTGGTTGAACTCACAAACTCTAGTAGAATGGCTAGAAAAGGGGAAGGGGAAGGGGTAGAGAAGCCTATATGAAAAGTGAAGAATGTGCCGAGAGGGTTTTAAATTCTATTAGTGAAAATTACGGCCCCCCGGAAAAAAGCATTACCTCGGGCTTGTTACTTGACATATAATACATGAGGGCTTTAGTCATTTGGAGAAAAGGTAACCAATTGGCCAGGTCTCTCCATATTTAGTAAGAACTTTAGTGAAGTCACATATATTAAGTTATTGGAAAAGATTGACTTTAGTTGTGATACTTGTTGTCAAGGGGTATATTGAGTAAGAAATGTGTAATAAAACTCACGTGATTGTGAATCAGAAAATTTTGATGATATTGATAAAATAAATGATTAAATTGTCAAACATTATTAAATGTGATCACAACAAATATTAAATTGTTCATGCATTAAATAAGTTTATAGTTCTGCTGATAATGTCATCATAGTGTAATTGCGAGTGACTGCAATTTTTTATATGTGAAAACAGTATATTTGTGATGAAGAAGAACTCCACGGGGGGCGAAAGAACGGTGCCATGTTTGTTGAACCAGTTTCGAAGGTCAATCGTGGAATTCCCTAAAAAGTCAAAAGAAGTCACGTTAAAACCAACCATAAAAATAGCAGTATTTAGCAAATACATTTGGGGCAGGTAGACGCGATTTAGTACATGCAATACTTTATCGGGAATGAAATAATGTTCAGTACAAAAATCTACCAAAATTGCTCGAGGAAAACAATAGGAAACTCATGTAAAAATTTGTTTAAAATATCAATAAAATGCAAGTGAACATTAAGACAGAACTGCAGAACAGTTCAGTAACATGCATAAAATTGCTTCTGTAAAAGAAAAACATGATTTGATGCACGTATTTCCTGGCATGGAAAACCGATGGAAGCACATTCGAAAAACGCCCCCTAGTCTCCATTGCGAAAAACAACCTTGAAAATCAACTGAAATTAACTCTAAAAAAAGATAAAAGTTGATAAATACCTCAAAGCAACAATTTAAAATAAGTTTAGTCGTGTTTTAGTGATATTTACCTGAGAGAACAGTAATTTCGTGATGAAGAAGAACGCCACGGGGGGCGCAGGAGAGGTGCCATGTTTGTTTAACAAATGTCGAAGAATGATCGTGGAATTTCCTAAAAATTCAAGAGAAATCGTGCTATAACCGAGCAAAAGAAGAAACAGGGATGCGAAACGCAAAAAAATTTCGAGAGGATAAAAAACAGCTTACCTGGTAAAAGAAAGAGCGAAATTTGCCGCCACAGCAATTGCGATCACACCACAGCTCCGCGACATCGCACACCTCTCGACTGTGATCGTGCGATCAAATTTAGCTCGTGATCCTTTGTCTAAAGCATTGTTTAGCGGTACCTCGTGATGAGGATGAGAGGCGCCCAGTTGGAGCATTGCGATGGCGATAAAAAGTAAAATAAAATAGATAAAAATACAAAGCGAACTTATGTCACATATAGAGGGGAAGTAGAAAGGAGAAAAAGGTATTTTGCAGGCATGGGCTCGTCGGTCTAGGAGGAGATCCGGGCAGATGCGGTCGACTGCACACGCCATTGTGATGCATTGTTCCATTGTTCGCCCTGCCTCATTAGCATATTAGGCAAATTAGTTATATAGGGATAGATGTTGCAGATTGCAACGTGTATCAGTTGATGGAACATGGCAAAGGCGTGGGTATTCCTGGTTGAATGGAGTTGTGACATTGATGTCAAGTGTTAACAAGAAATGTATTGACACACATGTCATGTCAAAATGTTGCAAAGGCTGCCAGTATTGGGAAAGGCAAAAGGAGACTGATTCATATGCATATGAGATATGGAGAAATAATGACAGTTGTTCTATCAACCACGCAGGTTCTGCTGGAGCAATGGAGGCGTCTGGTGCTATAACAATGTTCAAAAGATCAGTAGATAGCTATAAACTCAGATACACAGGATACATTGGTGATGGTGACACAAAAGCACATCAGAGTGTTGTAAATGCAAAGCCCTATGGAGATGTTGAAATTCAAAAGCTGGAGTGTATTGGGCATGTCCAGAAGCGCCTTGGTTCAAGGCTGCGAAATTTGGTAAAAGATATGAGGGGCAAAAAGCTTTCTGATGGAAAGCCATTGTCAGGTAAAGGAAGGCTAACCTTGAAAGCCATTAATAAGCTTCAGAACTACTATGGCATGTCTATAAGGCAAAATTTATCCTCCCTTTATTCAATGAAGAAGTCAATTGTAGCCATGCTGTTTCATTGTTCTGAACATGACAATCTTGATGATCAGCACAAGTTTTGTCCTCGTAACCAAGAAAGTTGGTGCAGATATCAAAAAGACAAAGTATCTGGGACTTCAACCTACAAGGTAAACATTTGTTTGCCAAAGGCAGTTAAGGATTCACTTGCCCCAATATTTAAAGACCTTAGTTCTGATGAATTACTAAGTAAATGTTTGCATGGACAAAAACAAAACATGAATGAAGCCTTGCATAAGATGATATGGCAGAGGTGCCCAAAAGAAATCTTCACATCAAAAGTAGCAGTAGAACTTGCAACAGCATCAGTTGTAATACATTATAATGATGGAAGTAATGGTCTGCACAAAATGATGCACATTCTTGGTATCAAGCCTGGAAAATTTATGTTGAAAGTATCAAAGAGAAAGGACAAGAAACGACAAGAAGATAGTATTCTGAAGGCTAGTGACAGAGGGAAGAACAGGAGAAAACAACTAAGGGCAAAGAAAAAGGGGTTTGAAGACACTGCTAAGGAAATGGAGGGTGAAAGCTATGCTTATGGTGCATTTTAGTTAAAAATGAAAATTCTATTAACTTCAACATTGATTTTTTCACTGTTCTGAAAAGCAAGTGTGTGTCAATTTAGGAAATTTCTAAAAAATTATTAGAATAAGATATGAAGCTCAAATTTCGACACAATGGAATGAGATGCACATGTTTTTCACCTAACTAAAGAAATTAAGTTTTGGTTTCTAAAAATAGAATTATTTCAACAAAATCATTCAATTAAAACAAAAAATTTTTAGGAATTTTTTCTAGATTTCAAGTTATCAGTGCCGAGCAGCCATAATTTATGCAAATTTTTGAAATTTTTCATCCCTAAACACTCTTGTCTTTTTGTGGTAAATTTATTTAAACCATGTAGTTCTTAAGATCTATAATAATTAGGTATATGGAACCTTAACCTACCGGAAATTGCCACAAATTTATGCAGGGGAGCCGGCCTCTTTTTCATATCTTAAAGACATTTAAAGGTTTTATTGTAGTCATTTTGTAGAATTTTGATTTATCAACAATCCATATAACTTTAATTCTACATGATAATAACACCTGAGTGACTCGCAGACAATCCTTCAAAGTTTGCCTCCATCTTTGACATTGTTTCTATTGTTTCCAAAAGGATTGATTGAGTTTTGCTTGTTAAACATTTCTTAATATCAATATTAGCAAGCCATTGCAACAATCCATTGCAAGGTTTCCTTCGTGCATTGACTTGAGGTAACTTAGTACCAAATATACAACTCTGTTGAAAGAAGGTCCCTATACACAATCCAAAGGCAGGAATAGTTGCAAGTCCATGAAAAAAAAATTTCTTGCTAAAAAATTTCCATAAATTTGCAAAATTATGCATAAATTAGAATATTAAATGAAAAATATTTGGATGTTTTTGAAAAAGATTGGGCAGCAACAGAGCAATATATAAAAGCTAAACTTTATTTCTAGACAGTGTTTAGATGGTTTTAGGGCCTGAACCAAATTCATACCAAAAGAATATTGCTTGCTGGAATTGCACTGTTTTTAAGTCCAAAATGGCGGACTTTTACTTTCATGCTTGAGCGAATTGTCAAAAATACTTTCCAAAAAGATATGATATGATGCATTATCTTGGTTCAGGCTCTTCCTTAGTGAATGGGCGAACTAACTTGTAAATTTGGCACCTGTAGATTGGAGTCTAATGCTACCTTTTTTTTCAATTCTGCCAAATATCGTAAAAAAAACTTTTGGTAATCATGTGTAGAAAAACACTTTAATAATGATAACCAGTTCTGTTGTCCTCCGAATACATAAGAGTCACCACCCTCCATTTCTCTTCTGCATCTACATGGCCCTATTTAATGCTTCTTAACTGTCGTCTTCTCTTCTTCCCTTTGACTGACAGTTTTTTATGAATACTTCTAATTTTTCGAATAGCCTTTTTGTTTGACATATGCTTTGTCAGAACTCCCAGCTGTATATCAAGTTCACTCAATGCATCATTTACTCCAAGAAGCCCTTCATTAAACTCAATAACTGCTGGGGTTACTCCAAAAACTAGGGTGTTTCTCTGTACAAACACATTTTTGGGACAATTTTTTCCAAATAAAATTTTTTAATGATTAATTGCAATGCTGCATTTTGCCATGAAGACACTCAGAAAGGAGCTCATCACTACTTAAATCTTGAAAAATTGCCTTGATATGAATCCACTCAGGAAGACTAACATTTCTTTTGTATGTAGCCTTCCAGTTATCTGGTCTCGCTGCAATTTACACCATGAAGTTACATTCTGTGGACAGCAGCAATGCCTGAATGCCTCATCATCAAAGTTTGATCAATGCCATAAAAATGCACCAACTGCTTTTTTCATTTGATACAGGTTATTTTGTTTTCTCTGATAGCCATTACAAAGTAGTTCTGCAGCGTTTTTATCACTTTAGTCACGATACCCCCGTTTTCCCATTCATTTTAGATATTTTCTTCTTTTTATCGTCATAACACATTTTTCTTCTTTCATTTTATCCGCTCCTTCCGACTCAGTTTTATGACTAACTTTTATCACATTGTTTCAGCCCTACCTACGTCTTACCCTCGTTTTCATACCTTTTCGGTATCTACTTTTAATGCATGAATCAGTTGTTTGTTGTATAGCTTCTCACGGCTAAAGCTTATATCATGTTAGTCACTTTTCCTGTTATTCTTAATTCTTATTGGTTAATTATCTCTTGTTATCCCACGTACCTGCTTATATAAACAGTCGATTTGTAATTAGAATTTAACTTTAATCAAGTTCGATGTCTCACTGGAGTCATGTTCACTGGATTTATAAAACGCTTAGAAAATGAATCTTTGTCGTTTTATTGTTGTTTGACCGCTCGAATCTAACTGCCGTCACAATTGGTGACTACGGAGTTGGGATTTACGATTAAATAGGGCCTAGGTGAAAGAATATCAAGGTTCCTAGCCTTCGCCTATGTCATATTGGAGTTGCAGAGAAGTTGAACCGCTCATTTGGAAATTTTCAAGAATGCCTGCAACCGGTGGATCTAGTGCCGAGGAGAATGCCGATACGAGTACCCAGAGAGTAAGTGACTCTGCGGTGAGTAAAATTTTTGTGCACCCTGATAAATTTTATGGGTATCCAAATGACGATTGTTTGGACTGGTTTGCCTCCTTTGAGAGAATTGCCCGTGCCAACGAATGGGACGATGCAAAATGTGGTCGTATTGTTTCGGCGTATTTAAGAGGGCCTGCTGGTGACCATTTCGAAAAAATTGACGCCAGAGACAAAACGAATTATGGGGTGATCAAGAACACTATCATTGATAGATTTAGCCCTGCTGACATGAGACGTTCAGCCTATGGAAATTTGGCCGCAAGAAAGCAAGGGAAAATGGAATCTGTAAACGAATTTGCCTCTGCTATTCAACGTTTGGTTTTTCGATCATTTTCCACTGATGTTAACAATGAAGTTATTGAGATGACGGCCCGTGAGCATTTTATACTTGGTTTGCGACCCGAATTAATGAAACGTGTGACAATGGCCGACCCTAAAACTTTTTCTGATGCAATTAGAGTTGCCCTTCGAGAAGAGAGCCTTGAAGAAAAGTTTGCCCCTCAACGAGTGAGTGCAGTGGAGCCTCAAAATGAACAAATGACACAAGTCATTGGCCTTTTGACGAAGCTTTTAGAAAAGAATAACATTTCAGGTAATCATAACCACTTTCGTAGAAATAATAGAAATGAAAACTCCGGGAATAGAAATAAATGTATTAATGGTCGCCCTGTTTGTAATTTTTGTGAGAAACCCGGACATATAGAACGTAAATGTTGGAAAAAGTTTCCCCATCTCAAATCAGGCTCCGTAAGTGTTCCAGGGAAACTAGAATCTGCTACTGTTCGTGGAGGTCAGTTAGCAGTATCCGATAATCCTCCTTTTATCAATTCTGTTGTCGAGTATGTAGAAAACGTAGAGAGTAGAAACGTGGAAATTGATTGTGTGCCTGGTTTAACTGCCCAGCCCAATGATGACTCCAATCGTAGCACACAAGAAATGTTGCTTTGTGGTCCGGCAAGTGTTGTAAATGGTTTTATAGACAAACATCCTTGTAAGCTTTTGATTGATACTGGTGCGTCCATGAGCATTGTCAACGAAACATTTCAACGGACCCACATTCCCAATATTGTTTTACGACCAGGGGATGTGAATGCTACTTCTGTAACAGGAGACCCTGTAAACTTCAAGGGAATATTTTCAGCATCCCCTAGGATAGGTAAAAACGTAGCATTCCAGGATTTTTACGTAGCTTCGGGTTTTCAGCACGACTGTGTGCTTGGTACTGATTTCCTTACTCGGGCTGGCATAACAATTGATATGTCAGATCGCACGTTGAAATGGAATTCGGAGACAACATTTTTGGCCACAGACCCACCAGATCATGTTTGGGAGATTTCTTTAATGGAGAAAGTCGACATTCCTCCCAGATCTGAGTTGTATGCAATGTTACCGATAGGCCCTGGATGTTCGACAGGTTTATTTGAAATGAATGACTCGCTATACCAATTATCGAATGTTTACGCTGCAAGGTCGCTTGTGCAACCTCAGCAAGGGGAAATCCCTGTCAGGTTGGTAAACCCCAATATGGAAGTCGCAACTTTAGAACCCAAGACGACGATTGGTAAAGTGACGTCAATCACTGATGTTGGAACTACGTCATCAGTTAGTCAGGATAATAGCTCTATTATTTCCAGCGTTAAGTTGCCTGGTGATTATTTGTCAGAAGAGCAACAGGTAGAGCTTAGTAATGTGCTGAATAAATATTCAGATGTTTTTGCAAAGTCTGACTCAGATTTAGGCCGAACAGATGTGTTAGAGCACGCGATAGACACGCAGGGCCATGCACCAATTTTTCAGAGACCTTATCGAGTTCCAGAAACGCAACGCAAGGTTATCCAAACACACATTAAGGATATGGCAAATCGAGGAGTTATTAGGCCTTCTAAAAGCCCGTGGTCGAGCCCTGTAGTACTTGTAGGTAAGAAGGATGGCAGCACACGATTTTGCGTAGATTTTCGAAAGGTTAACGCAGTCACGCGTAAGGATGTTTACCCTTTGCCACGCATAGATGAGACTTTAGACACGTTAGGTGGCGCACGCTATTTTACAACGCTAGACTTAGCTTCAGGATATTGGCAAGTACCCCTTAAGGAGGAGGACATGCACAAAACTGCATTTTCCACCCACACAGGTCTTTGGAAATTTACGGTCATGCCCTTTGGCCTCTGCGGAACACCAGCCTCATTTCAGCGCCTCATGGAAATTATGCTCGCTGGTCTCAATTGGGAGTCATGCTTGGTCTATTTGGATGACATCATCATCTTTTCGCGCACGTTTGAAGAACATTTAAGCAGACTCGAATCAGTTCTGTCACGTTTGCGCGCAGGTGGTCTCAAGCTTAAAGTCAAGAAATGTACGTTTTGCGCTCCGGAAGTTAAGTATTTAGGCCATATTGTTTCTAAGGATGGTTTGCACCCGGACGAAAGTAAGGTCAACGCCGTTCAGAACTTTCCAGTTCCACAAGACCTTACGCAGCTTAGGTCTTTTCTAGGGCTCATAGGCTACTATAGGAAATTTGTCCAGGATTTTTCTTTGCATGCAGAACCACTCTATCGCCTAAGCAAGAAGAATGTACCGTATACATGGGGACCTGAACAGGAGCAAGCTATCGCGCCTAACAAAGCCAATTGGTCAACTATAGAAAAGGAAGCCTATGCGATTGTATGGTCAGTTAAATATTTTAGGCACTATTTGTATGGCCGCTCGTTCACCATTTTTACAGACCACAATCCGTTAAAATGGCTATTTACTCTTAAGAGCCCTGAAGGTAGATTAGTGCGATGGACAGAGACTTTGAAGGCGTACGATTTTAAGATAGAATATAGGCCAGGACGCAGCAAAGCAAATGCAGACGCATTATCTCGTATGCCTATTGTTAGTGCAATTTCTGCGCCTAAGTTTGAACTAGCTAATATGCCAGAATTGCAAAGCAAGGATCCCGATCTAGCGCAGCTTGTCAACTACTTGCAAACAGGTAAGTTGCCAGGAAATTCTTCGGACGATCGCAAGGTTCTCGCAAAGGCTGATCAGTACGTTTTGCAAGATGGTATTTTATATCATTTGTTCAGCCCTAGCACACCATACCGTAGACAGGAAACGCGCTGTCAGTTAGTTATACCTCGCAATTTGATAGACGAAGTCCTCACGAGCATGCACGATGATGTAGTCGCAGGTCATTTAGGCATTGCTAAGACTTACGATAAGATAAGGCAGCGTTATTTTTGGCAAGGCATGTATAAAGACATCACGCATTGGATAGAAACATCGCACCGCCACAGCGCCTATGCAAAGCATTCCTGTAGAGGGCCCGTTCGATAGAGTTTGCGTAGATATTTTAGGTCCACTGCCCGCCTCAGAACAAGGAAACCGTTACATTGTTGTATTTACAGACAGTCTGACTAAGTGGCCGGAAGCATTTGCAATAAGAAGCGCTGGTGCCGACGTCATTGCAAAACTTTTTGTTGAAGAACTTATCTCTAGACATGGAGCCCCTCGTACACTTCTGTCCGATAGAGGTAAGAACTTTTTGTCCAAGCTAGTGCATGAAATTTGTGATCTTTTCACCGTGAAAAAGGTCAATACCACAGCGTATAACCCGCAAACCAATGGTCTAACGGAACGTTTCAACCACACTCTATGCACAATGCTTTCCATGTATGTCTCTAAGCATCAAAGAGACTGGGGCCGCTTTATCCCTTTTGCATTGTTCGCATACAGAACTGCTGTGCAGGATTCCACCAAAGAGACACCGTTTTACTTAATTTATGGTAGAGATCCATGTTTACCGTTGGATGTAGTGCTTTCTGCTCCAATTAGTAAGTATGTCTCAGCAGACGATTATAAACAAGAAGTAATCAGGCGCACACAAGAAGCTCGATATGTAGCTCAACAAAGTATCGAGCGCGCTCAGTTTAATCAAGCCGCTAATTACGATAAAAATGCTAAGGAAGTAGAATTTAATGCTGGAGATCGTATTTGGTTGTATACACCGCAAGTAAAACCAGGTTTAACAAGTAAATTAGCTCATCTTTGGAATGGACCTTATCGTATCATTAGAAAGTTGTCGCCTGTAAATGTTGAAATAGAAGAAGGACCTCATAGAAAAACTGTAGTACATGTAAACAGATGTTAACTGTACAAAGACCGCCAATCTCGACCAATGGATAAAATGGACAACGTAAATGAAACTATCGCCCCGGACTTAGATATTCGTTGTAATTGATTATCGTATATCATTAAATATCTGTAATTGTTTAGTTTCGGTTGAAACAAGGGACGTTTCAACAAGGGGGAGAGGTGTGTCACGATACCCCCGTTTTCCCATTCATTTTAGATATTTTCTTCTTTTTATCGTCATAACACATTTTTCTTCTTTCATTTTATCCGCTCCTTCCAATTCTGTTTTATGACTAACTTTTATCACATCGTTTCAGCCCTACCTACGTCTTACCCTCGTTTTCATACCTTTTCGGTATCTACTTTTAATGCATGAATCAGTTGTTTGTTGTATAGCTTCTCACCGCTAAAGCTTATATCATGTTAGTCACTTTTCCTGTTATTCTTAATTCTTATTGGTTAATTATCTCTTGTTATCCCACGTACCTGCTTATATAAACAGTCGATTTGTAATTAGAATTTAACTTTAATCAAGTTCCATGTCTCACTGGAGTCATGTTCACTGGATTTATAAAACGCTTAGAAAATGAATCTTTGTCGTTTTATTGTTGTTTGACCGCTCGAATCTAACTGCCGTCACACTTTGTCTGTTAGCTTTCCCCTGCCAGCCAAAGGTGTAATGAATTTTTGTGGGACTTCCTTAGTTCGGAGGTGAGTGCCAAGCCGCTTCTGCACATGACCCACACATTCAAGTGTGGTAGGGGTTATTTGAAAATTTTCATAGTTAACTACTTCCTTGAATGATGATGTATCACCATCCCCAACATATCTGTCATCAATGAGCTTGTTCTTGTCCACTGAACTGCTAAATATAGGAACTGCTCCAGCAGCTTCCATTGCCCCAGAGGATTTTACATGATTTGTAGGGCAATCATGTTCAATCTTCCAGTGTTCAAACTCATTAGTACCTTGCTTTGAACACCATTTTTGACATCCTCTGCAATATTTTGACATAACATGATGATCAACACACTTTTCATTGCTAATTTCTGTGGCTACTCCATTAGATGAGTTGTGTCCCCGCTTTTGGCATGTGCCAACAAAAGAGCACTCACACAAAACAATTGACTGTCTTCCTTTTCCTCAGCGGTTTGAAAAATGGCATTTTTGATGAATATCTGTAAATTAATTTCTTTGCATTTTAATATATGTTTATGTATTTACTTTGAGGCCCCCATCTTTGATTTGCAAATTTTGCGCTGAAATTCTCATTGAAATGGAAAAAGATTAGGTTGGGCCTAAAAATGTTCTCAAAATTTAGGGCCTAACGCAAAAATTTTTCTGGCAATCAGCGAAGCGCTCGGTGGCCAAATATTTCGAAAAAACTCTCAACCAGGAGACCGTTTGATAGCTCAATTTCTGCTTATTGCAATGAAGCCAGCACCTTAGATACTTCATGTAAGATATTTGTAAGATATATACGTGATATTTGACGCTCTTTTGGATATGACTCTGACAAAAGAAAAGTCTGTCCCATGGCAACAGCTGAATTTTTCCTTGGCGATTGGTCAGAGTTTGTCAGCTGACACCTCGTTCCTTTGTTCTTGCAGATGTTGATGTGAAGCAAAAGTAGCTCTCAAATTTTCATACAGTGATTCCTATCAGTAAATGAAGCAAAATTATGGTCTATCACTTAAAATTGGAAAACCTAAATGCCGAATAAAGAACATGTTCCAAGGATATCACAGAAAAGCTGTGAAATCGATTGTGAGAACAGATAACGTAACTATTGCACAGTTCGCTGAAGAGAAAGATGGTAGGCCCAGTTCCGCAACAGCCAAGAAGTTTGACTTGCTAGAAAATCTAAATAAGTGTTTGTCAAAAGTGAATGAATCAATCAATGATTTTCCCTCTGTTGTCAAAAACTGTATCGTCATTGTTCAGAAGAGTGCATTAAATGAATTGATCAAAAATTTACTTTGCCCCACTTGCTTGAGACTCAGCGTAAAATTTGACGTTGACATGAGCAAATCATTTGGGTTTGCAAATCACAGGCAATTTGACATGCAAAAAGTGCTCCAGTTTGCATGAAGAAAATTTTTTGTGTAAGCGAATGCAGTCAGATGTTGGAGAAAGTGGCACAAGAATGCCTTTTGAATCAATCACATGCAGTCATCGCATTAGAGGAATAGGATGTGGATATACTGCCATGCATGACTGGAGTGCAATTATGAATTTTCCAACCCCCCTGAGCAACCCATCTTACCAGTGTCTTCAGCAAAAAGTTTTTGGAGGCAGCCAGGCTGAATTGTTAGTTGCATTTAAAGTACCTTAGAGCCACAAGGAGCATGAGACATTGCCAGTATGGTGTTGGTCCTATTTTCCAAAGACTGACTGATTCAAACTTGCTCAATAGATGGAAGCACCACCAAACTCAAAACCCAAACGAGTCGCTGTACAATATGATTTGGAGATTTTGCCCAAAGACTACTTATGTAGGCCGAAATAACTTTGACAACTTGGTCTGCATGGCAATCTGCCAGTTTTCTAAGGGAGCTTCCTTCAGAAGAATTCTGTTTAAGATGCTGGGAGTATAGCCAGGGTCCTATCATCCCGAAAGCTCAAAAAGTAGAGATTAGGCGAGGCTGAATACTGCAGTGAAAGCATGCAGCAGATAAAAAAGGAAAGAAGAAGAAAGCTTAGACTAGAGAAAACTGGTAAAGACAAAAAATTAAAGGAATAAGAGGGATCAATTTACAAGGCTGGATCATTTAACTAAACAAACACTTTGCAATGACATTGAGCATTTTCTAGGTTTCGCTATGAAATAGAGCTTGTGGGATTGAAAGATAGTTACAAAAAGTTGTTACAAAATTAGTTTTAACCATGTTAATATGCTAGTTCTAAAGTATTTTCATGTTAAAAGAAAAGCTGTTTGCTTTTCACATTCTAGTAAAAGGAATCTAGTTTAGATAAGACATAACACATATTACCATTATCTAACTTAAAGTGTCTCAGAACTAAGTTTTCCTGTGAATGTTTCTTTAAGTAAAAGTTATTTTCTAGGTCTTTTGACAAAATGTGCCTCACGATACATCAATTTGTTTCAAATTATATGAAGAGTGCAACTATCTATGTTGCTGTACCTCGTAACTTAATTTGCCCCAGGTAAAGCTGACTGTTGGGTACAAAAAATGTTATAAGGATCATATTTAAAACAATGAGTTTGTTTTTTTGCTTTCATAGTTTTTTATCAATCCAGTTTTCTATTGAATAACTTGTTAGTTCCGGTTTCTATTAATGCAGTTTCTATTTTTGCTTTATTGCACCCTTCATTTTTTTTCTCTACTTATTTAGAAAAATGTTGCAGGATATCAGCAACTAATATGTATTTTTCTAATTAAGGAAAGTCATGGGCAGAAGAGAGACTAAAAAGCCTGGGAGAAAAGGAGCATTCCATGGTAACCAATAAACTCCAAATAAAACGTTAAAGTGTTTATGCAATGCCAAGAACTTTTTTTAGCTGTCAGTTAAATTTTGAAATAGACCATGTATGATGACCATAGCAAAAAGAAAAATTCAAAAGTGTTATTTCGTTTTAATTTTATTGCACTTCAAACTTGAGGTTTTTTGCAAATTACTTGTGACATCACAAGTAGGACATGAGTTAGCAGAACTGAACACCTTACTGCCAACATGTCGGCCTCTTCCGCAGTTCGTGAAACTGGAAAGCGATGTGTTGCTGGTGGACCTGGCAAAATCAGCTGTGGAAAAAGTCAGCATACTCCTGGTGTATCAATTCACCATTTTCCTAACAAGGATAAGGAAAAAAAACAGACATATGCAGTGGGTACGTATCGTTCGCCGGCATCGGCCTAACTGGTCTCCATCAAGCCAGAGCATTCTGTGCTCTATTCATTTTGACAATAGTTCGTACACAATGCGTAGAGATGTTGCAGCTTCTCTTGGAATAAAGTCAATTTTGACATCAGACGCCATTCCAACAATCGATGCAGCAATTATGGTAGGTTCTTAATTTGTTACCCATTTCAAATTAGATTATATTCTAATGATTTTCCTAAATTAAAGTAGTCCGATTCATGATAGGACTTATCTAAATCGTTTCTCCTTCCTTTTTCATATGTCATTGTTCCAGAACTATAAACTGTAATAGTGTAAGTAAAGTACAGTTTTAAGATATTTTAAATTGCATTAAAGTGCACTTTTGATTTGTAGGAATTAATAAATGCCTTAACCCTTTCTAATCGGGATTTAGTTTAATTAAACTTTTAAAACCCATATAAATATACGCTTTACAGAATGTAGTATTGTCAAATAAATTAGTTGCAAACTTAAACTTTTTTTGAAAAATGTCATAAGAACATTTACAATGTTTTGTGCTTCCCCCCCCCCCTTAAAAAATTTTCTTTTATGGTGTTTGTCATTGGGCCATATGGCCCTTCCAGGGGTGCAAGGGTTAACAAATCTTCAGATAGTTTTAGACAAGATAGTTTAAGCCCTATTTTCTATTTGAAACTTTATGCCAAAGACAGTGAATTCGAACTGCAGGATATACATCCTAGCAGGGATTACTCTGTTGAGACAGTGACAGCTTACAGTAACACGCTGAAACTATTCAAAGATAAGGTTATTAACAAACCCAACGGCCCACTAGGCAAGGTCATTGACTGGTGGGATCGCAAAGAATTTCAAAGTAGGGGAGCCATACATAACCACATGGTTGTATGGTGTCAGGAAGACACCATCCCCGACAATGTGGTTTGTGCGGAAATTCCTAGGGGTGATGACGAAAACCCTACAGTGAATTCCTTAAAGTCCTTTGTTAGACATCTACAGATGCACAGATGTCGCAAGGATAATTGTTATACAAGTTCACATGGTAAGCCTCTGAAGAAGTGTAAGTATGGTTTTCCATACCCAGTTCAAGAGGAGGAGAAGCTCAATGAGGCTGGTAACAGATATTTGCCACGCCGACAATGCCATGAAGATGTACTTGTCGTACCATACAATCAAGAGATCTTGTACCTTTGGGGAGCTCACATGAACATCCAAAAAGTTACAACATCTGGCTGGGAAATGTATCTGGCCAAATATTAGAGAAAACCGAACCCTCTTTCCAATTGGAGGTATCAAAGGATGCATCAGATACTGAAAAGTATATCAGAACAAGGGTTGTTGGTAGGCTGGAAGTTGACCACATTAACTTGGGTCACTTTCTGTGTTGTGCCAGCAGAGAGGTCATATATTTGCCAACTGAACTTGACCCTTCTTTCGGTTACTTGAAGCGTAGAAGTGACCTTCCAGCTGATCCAGACAGTGAGGATGTATTTTATTTCAATCTGCTGGAGAAGTACATGGAGCGCCCTGTACAACATGAACCCATGTTGTACATTGAATGGGCAGAAACTTACATGATTAATCGATCTTCTTCTACCATTCACAGGCATAACAACGATGATGATTCAGATACAGAAGAAACATCGAATCGTCAGAGAGTGCTTGTAGACCAATTGGGTAGACGGTGGAAAAAGCATAACGTGGAAGCAGTTGCGCGTTGTCAATTCTTTCTACCCAACGGTGAAGATCAGGAGAAATATTACATGCAAAAGTTGGTATTAAATCTTCCATTACATAAAAACACACCAATAATTTCTCCAAACAACTCATCAGGTACGTATATGGAAGAATGTGTAATTAGAAACCTGTTAACACAGGCTGATGATGCACTATCTGCCCTCCATGATGCAAGACACAGGATTTTCCTTTGATCGATTGCATATGGCACAATCCTTGCTTGACATGAACTGGATAGGCGAGGACGAATTCAATGTATTCATTGATGAAGTTGCAGCTATTCACACTGCAAATGAGTCAGAAGATGCTCAAGAAGTAACAGATGCAGACTTCAATCCTGAGCATGCAGACTTGGCAGATCTAAAGATGAATTCCAATCACGTTGATTTAGCCAAGTTTGAAGAAACTCTGTCTTCATCACAGAAACAGGCGTATGATTTTATTACCCAGTCAGGGGCGGATCCAGGGGGGTGCGAGCGTGGCTTAAGCCACAGTCAGATTTTCAGATCGCTCCATTGCATTATTGAAGGAATAAATTGCCATATCTTGTTTTTGCTGACTACCCAATTGAAGCACGTGAGAAGCCAAATTGTCAAATCAGACTTCAATTTTTGAACCCAACTACCAATCAGACTGCAGTTATATAAAATTTCAAATAATGGTGGGAGCCACGGCAATCTGCATTTTAGTTTAGCACATTCATCCAATTGACCAATCGTGTGCTTACTTTTTTGGCGGGAGCCACGGTAAGCCATGGTGAAATTTCAAATTTTGCTGCTCAGCCAACCAAAAAGTAGCATCAAGCCACTCTTTTGGCGGGAGCCACGGTGAGCCACTGGGATATTTCAAATTTATCTGTTCAGCCAATCAAAAGCTACCAGCAACACAATGCCTACGCTCACGTTGTCTAGACCACGAGGCAAGCAATGGCTGCTACACCTAGTCGCAGCAACTTCGATCTATTGAAAGCAATTGAACAAGCTATCTCTGAAAAGGCATCATTAGAACTCGTGCTGGAACTGGAAAATCAATGCATGCAGGGAATTGACTGCGAGTTGAGGAAATGTGGTGCACCAAATTCACTTCAAGTCTGCCAATTTTCATTGTTGCAGCTGCCAGAATCTCTTTAATCGAGAGCTTTGAGCCGTATGCCCATAAGGTATGTGATGCCAGACCCAGTCCTGATATCGCCTGTTTGAAATATTCTGCAAATTGATTTATACATTGCCACCTTTTAGTTTAGCCAAGGATCACAGCCAAGTTGTTAATATTGGGGAGGGGGTAATATAGCTTTTATGCCTAGTTATTTTGTATCCAGACTAGGGAGGGGGGATGGGAGGGGGGTATGAGGTTCAGTAGAATAGTTAATTTAGAAGTATTCTTTTCAGATATGGTGGTCGAATTGTGAAATATGATTCTTACTCTCTGGCATTCTTCTGCTGGAGGGTGACCTGTTTGATGTTCACAGCAACTTTTCAGTTTATAGGGGGTTTCTTGGATATATGTAGGAAAAATTAAATTTTTCAGCTTTTCCTCTTCCTATTTTCAAACTAAAAAATAGAATTGATGCAATTTTAAGGAACTTATCATTCAGTTTATTATGATTGCAGCATACATATTCATTATGCAGTAATTTTTGATTCATTGATTGATTTGTTAGTTGAATGCTTGATTGATTCATTAATTGACTGATTGATTGGTTGAATGATTGATTGGTAAATTGATTGGGATTATATTAATTGAAAGCATTTTAATTCACTTCTGAAAAAGCAAATGCAGCCACTAGACATTATCATTGACTGCAATTCCCAATCACATGTTGGCCCTTAGGTTTTAAACCCACTTTATGTACAATAGTGCATTGTTTTATTGTCAGTTAGGCCCCTTTCCCTTATTTAGCCAATAATACTTTGTAATTTATGATTATCAGGGACAATTTTATGGCTGGATCTTATGCAAGAGATTGGATTCTTTGTCACATAACAAAAATTTTCATGCTGCAGTCACTGAACAATTTTTTCATATAGATTCTTAAGAATTGTGACCTCTTCATGACAATCAATTAGTTGAATTATTTTCTCAAAACTGTGCTTCCAAATTTACCTCCTTTTCTAAGTGCAAATTAAAGTTTTAAGTCTAAATGAAATCTCAAGCCTGCACTTTTGCTTGTTGCTTTATCCAACAGTGATGCTATTTGACAACAATAGCCTATTTTACTTGATTCTGACCTTTTATGAAGTAAAAAGTATGCTGCCTCAGGATATGATGTCGGATAAATAATTTTGTCAATATCAATTTTTTGTTAAATTGTGCACCTCCTTAACTGTATCTGGGAACCAAATTTCATAGAACTGAATCTCTTTCTCTGTATTTAAGACTTGTTTGCAGAAGGTTGTTGTTTAAACTTTAAGTTTCCACACATTAATTGTGCTCACAGTGCATAAAAAGCCATCAATTGTTTCTAGGACTTCTGCAAATGGAAACTGCTTGTACAATGCAGCATCACTTGCAGTTATAGGGAGTGAGAGATTGTCATTGTATCTGAGAGGACTGACAAGCATTGAACTTTATTTAGAGTTTTCATTCTACTCATCTCATCCTCTGATTGAGGAACGTTTTGAAGCTGGGGCTTTCCATAGTTGGAAAAATGCTTTTGCTATGTGTTTATCAGATGAGGCTCTTGGATTTACAAGGGGGGTGATGCACCTTCAGCAGTTCAAGAGGAAGCCAGGGTGAATTCAAGGAATTACAACTTTTCCTCCTTCTTATGCATGCTTGCACTTTCCAGTGTACTTAAGTGCCAAATAGAGTCATATTTCCAATATTCTGCCTTAGCAGGTGAAAATTCATTATCAATCATCTTCAACAGTACTATTTCTCCAAGGCAAGGGCAAGAAAAATTTTGTGAAAAGCTTTTGTCACCACATGTACATGTGAACGTTCTATTTCCACTTTGAGAAGGTTGAAGACATATCTTTTGATGTGCATCTATGCCCATCACCTATTTGCAGAATCCCAAGGTACCAACACATAAAAACCATTATGTTGCACTTTGCTCCCCGGATAAAGAATGCTCTGATGAGCAGAAGATCAAGCCTGTTCTACCTGCTTTTCAGCTTTTATTCAAAAGTAGGCATGATATTGGCTCTGCAGCATCCTCTCGTGCTTCGAGTAGTGTCTCTATGTTGCCAAAGGTAGATCAGAAAACTTCGCTGGGTCAAGAAGCTGCTTTAGTGCATAAAGAGGTCAATCTCCTTCCACTTCTACGTACTGCTCAACATAAGACCCCTCCTCAACTTTCATGCTTGCCTTTTGTCCAAACAAAGCTGACATGGCCGAATACCCCTAACCTTCTTTGTAAAAAAAGAAAGCAAACTACGATCGATGCGACGGTGTTCAAGAAAAAAGATTCCTCGAATTTCCTTCCTACTCCTGTTTCAAGGGGCATTATTCTACCTCCGATAACAATGCCTCCTTCATCAGAACTGCCAGTTACACATTTGAAAAACCCAACATGTGAAAATATTACCCCCCCTTTTTGCCAATGATATTGGAAATTTTATCGGGAAAGCTTCGTTCCTGTCAGAAGACGCTAAATATGATCTTTTATGTAATGTATGGAAACCGTCTGAAAATTATAAGTTTCCTCTAGATGAAGGCAAAAGAAAGTTCCAGCATAGGTGGCTTGCGAAATTTCCGTGGTTAGTTTACTCAGAAGTGTGTAATGGTGCATTTTGCATAAACTGTTTTCTCTTTGCTGGCGAAAGCACGCATAATTCAGCTAAACTTAAAAATCTATTCACTGCACCACTAAAAAAGTGGACATCAGCATTGCAAAAATTGAATGAGCATTCAGAAAAATCGAGTTTCCATTCAACAGCTACTCTACGTGCGACTCAGTTCAAGTTACTTAAACAACGAAAAAACAACCTCAGTCGATCTTATTCTTAATAAAGCGAAGGAAGATCAAATCGAGAAAAATAAAAGACGCCTTAGGCCTATCGTTGATCTCGTCATTTTGTGTGGTCATCAAAATATCGCTCTTAGAGGTCATCGGGATGACTCAAAGTATATCACTGATGAGCAATTTAATCATTTCCAAGGGGCAATTTCCAAGAAATTTTAGAATATGGTGCCAGATGTGGCAATGAATCTTTAAACGACTTAGCAAATGCTCCACAAAATGCAACTTATCGATCGAAGACGATACAAAACGAAATTATCGAAGTGTGTGGGGAAATGCTGACGCATAAAATCGTTTATGTGGTGAGGAAGGCTAAATTTTTTTCAATTCTGGCTGACGAAGCAACGGATTGCTCAAACATTGAGCAAATGTCTCTGGTACTTCGGTTTGTTGATGGAAATCGATCGATTCGAGAGGAGTTTCTTGGATTTATTCCCTGCAAACGAGGTGTTTCCGGTGTAGCAATTACAAACAATCTGCTTCAGGTTATACGAAGTTTGGGGTTGTCGATGACTTTTTGTTGCGGACAGGGTTATGATGGTGGGGGAAATATGGCTGGCAGGATTTCAGGAGCTGCAGCTCGTATCCAGGGAATGTTCAAAAATGCTATTTACGTTCATTGCAGCTATCATATTCTTAATCTTTGTGTGGCATCATCATGTCAAATTCAAATCGTGAATAACATGATGGGCAAAGTTCGTACTACATCAGATTTTTTTAATAATTCCCCTAAAAGATCAGCATTGCTAATCAGCAAGGTCAAAGAATTGTTGCCTAACTCTCACCATACTCATTTGATTGATGTATGTCGTACAAGGTGGGTAGCTAGGATAGATGGTCTAGCTGTGATGATCGAGCTGTATCCTGCTGTCATTGCTAGTCTAGAAGTAATCAAGGAAAATAATGATCGATCATGGAACGATGAGTCAACGGATAATGCAGTTAATCTTTATCATTTCCTAGGTACATTTGAATTTGTAATTACTCTTATTATTGTCTCCCGTTGCCTTGAAGTCACCCGACCTCTCACAAAGCAGCTCCAAACTGCTTCTTATGATGCCAGTGCAGCTCGGCAAAAAGTTTCCCTTCTTTACGTCATGCTAGAAAAAATGCGTTGAGATATCAATTCTAAACACGACTCTTATTACGAAGAAGCTCTAGATGTTTTGAGACTCACTGATACAGTTCCAGAATATAAGAGAACAGTCTCAAGACAGAATTTTAGAGACAATGTTCCCACCAACTCTTCTAAAGAGTACTATCGCAGGGCTGTTTCTGTCCCATTCCAGGATCATCTTCTGAGCCATATCAGCTCTCGTTTCTCAGCGTCCAATCTTGATTCGATGGATGCACTCTATGGTATGCCTTGCCACGTTGTATCCAATTCAAACTGGCAAACAGGTTTTCGTAGGTTTCTTGACAAGTATGAAGAAGACCTTCCCGAACCTCGCTTTCTTGCCACTGAGCTCGATATGTGGGACGAATTTTGCACCAAATAGTTGGCATGCCACCCCAAACGGCGCAAGAGCTGCTCGCCTTTATTGACCCAATCTCATTTCCTAACATGATGACAGCTTTCGGTATATTTGCAACAATCCCAGTCACCACATGTACATGTGAACGTTCTATTTCCACTTTGAGAAGGTTGAAGACATACCTCAGGAGTACTGTTTCAGAAACGAGAATGACTGGCTTGGCTAAGCTTAACGTTCATCGTGAGATAGAGCTGGACATAGATGATGTAATTGAACGCTTTGCTCGAAAAGGAAATAGGAAGCTATTGTTGTGCTGACATTGAACAAATGTTTTAGAAATTTATTGTAGATACCTTTATACCATTATGTAAAGTTAGACTTCTTTGAACACCGTCGTTGAACATCGTTATGAACATCGGATTTGAAACTTCTCGTATTGTTGAATATCGTCTATATTTCATTCTTTGAACACCGTCGTTGAACATCGTTATGAACATCGGATTTGGAACTTCTCATATCGTTGAATATTGTCTATATTTCATTCTTTGAACACCGTCGTTGAACATCGTTATGAACATCGGATTTGAACCTTCTCGTACCGTTGAATATCGTCTATATTTCGTTCTTTGAACACCATCGTTCAACATTCTCTTGACCAAAGCTCAACTGTCTGATCTGCCAGATAACTTTAATTCCTTCAAAATCTTCCCGGGCAAAGTTAGAAAGTTGGTTTTTCTGGTTTTGAAGTGACAATTTTTCATAGTATGTTTTCCAGCGTTTTTGATCTCGAATTATTCTCTTTGTAAAAGTAAAATATCTGCGCCACTTCTAGTTAAAGTGAAGTGAACGTATTCAAACAGGCAAAGCGTTTTCCAAGTGCGTTTTTGTGTTAGGAAAAGATACATATTTCCATCCTTAGTAGTTTCCTTCATTATATCAATTTCTATCAAGGTATGAGTCAAACTTCAAACTTCCTTTACCTATATAGGTGTGGTCTGTGCGTGAAATGTGGGACCACGCCCACCATTACGTCATAGCCACAGTCAGATTTTTGGCTGGATCCGTGCCTGCCAGTCTCTTACCTCAGGTAAGCAGCTTCTAACCGCAATAATAGGTGAAGCAGGTACCAGTAAATCATATCTTGTCAAGGGTATAATGGAACATGCAACCACTGTTCTTCACCTCAGTGGCAGGATACTTGCTACCACAGGTGCTGCAGCATACTTAATAGGAGGAGAAACTGTACATCACTTTTTCCAAATGAACATTGAATCAAAGAGTCGTTTGGAAACAGGTAAAATAGAGTATGAATTAGTATCAAATACCAATTTGATAATAATCGACGAGTTTTCTCTCCTAGAAATGAAGCCATTCTTGACAATTGACAAGCTGTTGAGAGACATGGCACCTACCAAACATTAGCAGAACATGCCGTTTGGAGGTAAGTACATTATTCTAATGGGAGATCCAGCACAACTCCCAGCAATTGCGCATGACATTTTTGATACTTATTTGTGGAGAGACAAGTTCTCAATTGTTATGCTTAAAGATATCAAACGTCAAAACGACCAAACATTCCAGCAAATGCTATCAACTATTCGCTTAGGTAAAACTAATGACGATATTGATAGTATTCTTAGGTCAAAAGTTATGACAGATGATGAAGTGGATAATGTTGACCTCACCAATGGAGCTATTATCTGCTCTCTTCGCAAAGAGCGCGATGCTTGGAATAGCCATTTTCTTGACAGGCTTGACACACAGGCACATGTTTTCGACGCTGTTGATTCAGATGTAACCGGAAACGCAATATCCGAGACAGTGAAAACAAAGATTGAACCTTTCCACAAAGATCGTCTGGAGGACACTCTGACATTAAAAGTCGGTGCAAGAGTTGTTCTCTGCAAGAATCCCGACGTTGAGCACAGCTGGCTGAATGGTACACTAGCAACCATCACGCACATTCAAAGTAACTACGTTACTATTCAAAGCATAAAAACCGGCCATAAAACTGACATTACCAGAATGAAGCAAAGCCTTTCATTTCCTGGTTCTGCAGTTCAGTACATTCATACACAGTTTCCCTTAATTCTTGGCTGGGCATTGACTGTCCACAAGGTACAAGGTATGACACTTGACAATGTGTACATATTACTTAACAAGAATTTCTTTGCTAACGGTCAGGCATATTTTGCATTGTCCAGAGTTAAATCTTTGGAAAATCTTCACCTCATTCAATATGAACCTTTATCTATATGTCTAGACCCTTATTACAGAGATTTGCTTCAATGGATGAAACAGAAAGATGAGATCAAAGCTGTTGATGGAAAGGATAACGCTGATGTTCTCTACCCAACAAGAGAGCATAAACCCATTGAAAAAAAGCGAAAACTCAGCAAAGTTTCATCTGACACCGTACCGCCCAAAAAGCGGAAGGTCAAAAATTAAGCGGTAAGCAAATCATTTACAGATATCTTCTACCATCAATCCAACATTGCAGATATCTGGCAAACAATCAGTATCCCTCTGAATGCAGCAAAGGAACAATATGTACAGTTCAGCACTGCATTTGAGGAAATACGCAATATTATGATTAATATTGATGTATTGACTTTTGATCTTTCAGTGATGGAGTACGACTGACATTGCTATGACGGACACTGCGCTGTTCAATTGATGTCATACACATGCATCGGGGTACTAAGTCAGGATGAATATATGTATCAGCATAGCTGTCTAATTAATATACTACATAACTTAATGATATCAACTTCGATAAGTAGGACAGGACAAATTTTAGACCATTTTCGTTTGCTATGTCAGGGCTAATTGATTGCAAATTTTGCCTTTGCTCAAATGTCGTCAACAATCTTACTTAATAGATTATGATTAATTAAATTAACAGTTCAATATTTAATGTTGTTTTTATTATGAGCTGCAGGATAGGAAATTTTGGCTTTTTTAAGAATGCGTCAACAAAACTATACATACGTTTTTAAATCATAAAATTAGACCGCCTCATTAAATATTACTTTCATTTGTTAACATGAATACCCTGACTTGATACCTTTTCCTCAACTCTGAAAGAATGTGTAAGTCTGTCCCGCTGTGGTACCAATGTTTGCTTCACTTAACGCAAATAATGCATATCACACAAATAATAAACCGTAGCACGTAAGTGCTACTTTGAGTTGGAATGGCCAGTATCCCCTATGTTTATGCTTCATCGGGTTTCTCGACTGTTGCCTATAGGAATACGGTTTCCTTTCATACTGGAGAGTTGCAAACAAATATAACCAGATTTACAAAATGGATTTTGGTTTTTTCATGACAAAAAGAATTTAAATATTTTTATTTCCAAAACGGTTAAAAAAATATTTTCCAATTATATATAAACGCGTTTCAGATCGCGAGCGCTTCTATGTACAATGATAAGAATTGTGTAAGTCAAGTCAAACTCCAGAAAAAAAGGAATACTCGAACATGGATGCAACCTTGCCGTGGTGTTTGAGCTTTTTACTAATGCATCCGGCAACATATATAACCTATAACTATTGATGAATACATTTATTTTAAAAAGATTGGTTGCAAGAAGATTGGTTGAAACATACATTAACATTATAGAGTCATCAATTCAATCTATTAATGCTCATTTTCTTTTTCTTTATCAGTATATCTGCATGACAACACATAATAATGTACATTTGGATATTTTGGCACCCCCAATCCCCCACGACTCGGTGTGTCCATTTTTTCACATTTTCAGCTATAACTTTGCACAAACCTAAGCTACCACAACGAAACATGCACCATTCGATAGATCTTGTGAAGGCGCTTCGGATGGTGGTATTAGGTGTGGCATTGGGCGTGGTCGTGACGTCACAGTGACGTCATAAAGTCAAAATTTGTAAACTTTGAAAAATCGTTAAAAAAAACTAAAGTCGATAACATTTGTTTAAAACCTTTAAATCATAGCTTATTATGTCGTATTCACGTTCAAGTCATTTAATTTGAGTACCTTTTTTGTCACCAAAGTTACAATGACCAAAGTCAAAAATTAACTTTTTTCATAGATGTGATACCTTGCCAAAAGTAACTTCCTTGTAAAGATCTCGATTTGCTCATTCCGAAAATGGTATCATTTGATCAAAAGCTCTTTGAAAAAGTGTCACAATTGTCACTTGAAAATTGCGATTATGATGATTATGATTACCATGATTTGCAATAATTTGACGTCCTCTTGCGATTTCTAGTACCGTTGCAAAGGACACGCAATAGTTTGTAACAATTTGATCAAATTTGAGGATGGTGTTGCGTTCCATTGAGCTGTTTACCAACGTTTTAACAGATCTTTTCACAGTTTATATCAATTGAATATTGCTTTTTGAAGGATTTCAAAAATGAATCATCATTTTCAGGAGAGGATTATCAACAGAAATGGACTGAACTCGAAAATTACCCCCTGGAAAATTATGTTTTCCCGTTTTTGTCATTGGGCTACATGTCCTACCGAGGGTGTAAGTGTTAACCGATGCTTGAATGACAACTCCTACATATGCATTGTCAAGTGACCCTCAACCGTTGATCATAATCGAATTTGCCATGCCGAGGCGCCAAAAGATTATGCAGATGGTGGATGTACTTGTATTATCACGTAAAGAGTACCTTTAACCATTCAACATTGTCTTCGATTGCTTCAAATACTGTGATCATAAACGTAAAAATTAACATCGATTGCTTACAGCATTACCAAAAGCTCAAGGTGAATGTTATTCTTTTTATTCTTCCAATTTTAGTCAGTGATCACATAAAAATGAAAGAAGCAATCAGTGATTGCAAATGATATGTTTTTTCTGAAAAACTAGCAGTAATTCATTGGAAAAATGACTTGGTTTCATTGCGACTCAGTGTTTTACATTGGTTTAAAGCATTTTTATGTGAGTTTAATCGACTGTTTTTGAGAAAATCAATGTTTTTTTAGTAAACACTGTTTTAGGCCAAGTTAGTGTGATTGCAAATAATATGTTTTTTCTAAAAACTAGCAGTAATTCATTGGAAAAATGGCTTGGTTTCATTGCAATTCAGTGTTTTACATTGGTTTAAAGCATTTTTATGTGAGTTTAATATCACATCAGTGTCAGGCCCATTTAGACAGGCACATGTGAACAATTTTATGCAATCTAAAATCAGAGATCGGTTTTAAAGTTAACAAGGCTATTTGATCTTGCATTTTTATTTTTATACCTTTCTCGTTATTTATACAAATTGTTTTAGCTAACTTGATTCGAGTTTGCCTTGGATCACTGTCAACACTTTTTAAGAAATGAAATTTGAACAGTATTATTCAATTTTTTTATTTTTGATCTCATCAATTTTCTACTAATGTTTACTTTTAACCAATTTAAAATCAAATTTTTTATCCTTTCCAGGATCACAACAACTTGTGTTGCAATTTTTATCTGAATTGGATTGATCACAATTACAATGTTTCACTTTGATCAATGATGCTCAAGATGTAGTTGTCTTACAAATAAATTACAGTTGGAGATTTAATATTGCGAAAAATAAGTTGTTTTGTACTGGGAGCGAGTTTATCATTCAAATCAAGTACTGATTATTTTCGAACATCATTTACAACTGACGTTAAAATGATTGACATTGAATTTGCATTTTGCTGCTGAACACTACGTCATTCCTTATTGCTTTGAAGTTGAACAATATTGTTTTTATTATACTGTTGCTGAAATTATTATTAAACAAGACTGGTTGTATCAATTGATGGATATTGTTACCTTCAAATGTAATTTATCTTTGATATATATGTATCGATGGATTGATATTGTTACCTTCAAATGTAATTTATCTTGGATATTCAAAATGGAATTATTGTGTGCTTTCAAATTTTATTGCGTTTTTTATTTTCATTGGCTCCCTGTAAATTTTTTGGCGGGATATTTGAATACTGACGTCATAAAAAAATTTATTTCAAATTTTGAAGATTCGCGGTATGTTTTTTAAATATTTTTATATTGGCATGCCATATCTTACTTTAAAAATTGAGTTTTAATTCCAATGCAAATCAATAAAAATAAGTCTAATATAAATTTTTAATAGAGAGAAATTGAAGGAATTACAATTTATGTGTTTTTTTTCCTATTAAATCATTTAAAGAGATGTAACAGGGCTAAAAGGGGCCTATTTTGATTAAAAAAATTCATTTATTTACGTTATCAATTTAAAAAGCCCCTCTATGTTTGTGTATTATTTATCAATTACCCTATTTTGAGTCAAATAACTTATTATTATTTTGTGTTTCTTTGTATATCAAAATTTATGAATTTAATTCTTATTCCTTTGCAACAGACATTGAAAAAAGAACACTAAAACAATTTCAGTAAGTGGAATTTTCCCAAATAAAATTGTTCTTTCATCTCTATGTTCTCTCTACTATCTGCCATAAAAATGCCATGTTAACAAACCTTATTGTAGATATTCTTCTTAAATTCAAGAAGATTAAAATTTAATAAAAAAATTTCAATGCCATTTTTTATCCATAATTTTTCTTATAACATTATAAGCATTTAAGGTTAACACTTTCAAAATTACTTAACTTATTACTTGCATGAAATGGAGCGATTTTGTGTAAAACAAAATTCATAATAATATACAAAAAAATCAATTACAAATTATATTCATTCCTATTTTACAGAAATGGAAGATTTTGTTGTAAAATTCGGGAAAATTGAAAAAGTATGTCTTTTTAATCATTATTAAAAAGTACCCAAAAGTTTGTATTTTTTTATTTAAATCTTCTTAAAATAAGTATTTATATTCTTCAAAACTTTCTTACAATGTTTTGTTGTTGATTGAGGGACATTTGTTTTATAAGATAATTTTATTATGAACATCCTACAAGTTCATGTTAATATTGAAGAATGTCAATAGATTATCATTGAACATTATCTTTCAATTTCTATTTATTATATTTTATGAATGTTTCTAATTAATTTACTTTTTTTCACCTAGACTGTTGAATTCGATAATAATTTTAAAAATTTAAAAAAAAAGATCGTTCAAGAGTTTCAAATCTCCAAAAATGTTCAATTCATCATGCTGGATGAAGACCAAAAAAAAATTAAAGAATTGAGGTAAAATACAAGTTTTAATATTTAAATAGTTGTTGATTACTATAAATGATTTTTGCTATTTGCATACAAAATGATACTTGCAACTGATTATACGAAATATGCTTATTATCTTACCTACAAAATTGAATCTCACTCAATATACACATCCAATATAAAAACAACTATTGCAAAAAGTCTTTCACACATTATGAAGATGTCAAGAAAGTGTTAAAATTAATATTTGTTGTCTATCTAATCTCAGTTTTTTTTACCAAATCTTCAATTTTTATACACTTGAGGCATATTCAATCTCTATTCTACAATAAAATCATGTAATGCAATTTTTTGTCACGAAATGATAGCTTTTTGACAAATTATTTAAATATGCCTCAAGTGCCTACATATACAAATTTTTCCACAGGCATGGAATGAAAATTTTTTTAAAAGTTATCAAATCACAAAAAAAAACAACAAAAGAAAAAATATGTTCGATCAAGATCGGCCATATACTTTTAATATCAAAAGCATGTATATTCGATTTTAAAGTTTTCAATTGTTCCTTTTTTTGTTTTAGATGTTTAATTTAATTATGTTAAGTTTCTAATTTAGTTAATGATAATTTTGATGATGTTTAGTTGTTTATTTAGTTGTTCAGTAGTTAATTTTATTGCTAAGTTTAAATTTATTAATATTTAATAATTTAAGTTTAATTAGGAAGTTGTTTTAATTAAGCAATTTGATGAATTTCCCTTTCAGACTCTCCCAAATCTTTATCCCGGATTTTTAAGTTGTTGGTTATCATATAATCATATTTTTACCCCCGAACCCCCGCGAAATTTTAAAAATCTTTTTAGCAATAGTTTTCCATTCCAAACTTGTGCAGCAGGTTTCTATTACTTTCTTAAAATGGGCAACACTATTATGAATCGATTCCCGGCTTTGTATGTATGTATAATGTTTATAAGGTAATGTATGTATGTATGCATGTAATTTCTGTATTTATACAATAATTGTATGTATGTACTGTATTTATGTAATGTATGTATGTAGGTTAGTGTATGTAATGTTCTCGAAAATTGCATGCATGTAGGAGTTTGTTATCCATGGATAAAAAACTGCATATAAGGATCTTAGTCGAATTAATTCACAGATTTGTTTTATTTTTAAGTAAAGTATAGTTTTCTGGGACACGTGGGCTATTGCATGCCCCTGCGCAAAGCCCACACAAAACAACCTTTTTTGCCCCTGAGCAGATTAGATGGAATGGAACGAAATGTAAACGCAGTAGATTACATGTCAAAATATCAAGTTATGGTTATCAGAAACCCCTGCTGCTGCAAGTAACAAATATTTCTCATGGTAATTGAAGCTTGGGGTGTGTCAAACCAATCATAAATCAATTAAGTCGTCACCCTCAGGCTGTAATCAGGTTTTTGTTGGAGGACAGTCAGTAATGGAAGAAAAGGTGAGCATGGCAAACACAACGAAAATTGGCACATTCCTCGGTTGGGGAAAGGAAGGTATATTTGGATTCAAGACAGAGGAAAGGCAGGGTACAAAGCTTGTTAACTCGGTTTGGTGCAAGATCATCATCAAAATTTATAAATTGCGGTGGGAGAAGGTCACTTTCGCTGTCGCTCTACAAAATTTCTACCTTCGACCAAGTCATGGCAAACAATTTCATGCCAGAACCTGATGAATTGGAAGAGCTCACTCTGGACACTGTTAGAAAAACTTTAATTTCAGGAAAGTGTGCTTCTTCGGAATATATTTGTGATACATTGTTGCTGACTCATGGCCTAGATACTTCACCTACCACGCCACAGCTAACACTTATGATTGCCATGGGAAAGCTTAAAGATGTTCCATGGAGAGGAAAAAAGTCTCTCAAAGTAGTTGAGTCAATGCCAGGGTCAAAAGTGGACAGTGTTTCTGATAAAGATACACCAAGAAAGCTAACGAACGAAAAAGGAAGGCTCAGAGCATGTAGAAACGAGTACGTTCTTGAGTTGATATTACTAATATATATATAGTTGAAATATCATAAAATTAATTGCCTGCTCCCCCTTGGCAAAAACGAACTTTATTTACACACTAAAACCCAAAACAGAAATTGTTTCTTCCTCCTCCCATGCATGTTAACTAACTAGGAGATATTGGTCAAACTGTCTCCTTTGTATTTTGTTTACTCTCAAGACAAACTCTTTTGACTACAAAATTTCAAGAATATTTCACAATACCTTTTGTTATTGTAAGTACTTTAGCATCTTTAACAGTTCCCCTTAAACTTTATCATCCACTTATTTGCATTACCGTGGCTCTTTGTACTGTTTATTGGTCATAACGCAGTTTGGAAAATACCTACTCTTAGGCCGTACATTTCAGCGTCAGGCGGGTGTCACGAGGCACATATTTACTAAGCATATACGGTTTATATTACAAGCCTTTCCCTTAATTACAAATCCCGTTAATCCTTTAACATAACTCACAATATTTTGTGATACAAATTGGTTCAATTATTTGCAATTTTCTTCTCTGCCATCTTCCTAACTTATTGAGAAGCCCTAAGTATCATATTTCAAATATTAAGACTGACAAAGTCTTTTGGTGTACAGTACTTCAGACTAAGAAATCTCAAAACCCCTCATTCCTCATATGAACTTTTCTACCCCCTACGAATTAACTTTCCTATCCCCTCCAGTTCCTATAAGTAGTCATGCAAAGAGAAAAAGAAGGAGTTAGGATGTAATAGGCAATCTCCATAACGGACTAATATTACTTACACAAAGCATATAGCTGTACTCATAAAGTAGTAATTAGTGAGGTACATTTTTATCTGTCTCAAATGACAAACAATTACAATACTTGTTTTGAATAGCCTCTCGCTCAGTGTAAAAGATATATTATAAAATCAACTGCAAAGGGGGTGCCACCAAAAACAATACAAAATGAGTTCAGTTGTCTTATTTATGATAATATGAATTCACATATACTTAACACTGAAAATTTTAATTGCCCCTCAAACTGGAGGAAATGAAGACTGAAACTTCAATCTTGCGATTTAAGACTTTCTGTAAAAACTTTAACTTTTGACTTTTAACATTTTATTTTGTTGTATATTCCTATTTTTCGCTTGTAATTTATATAAGTTTTAAACAGGTCCTTGATTGATAACAGCACATTGTTGCTGAACAAGTTTAACCTGTACAAATATGATATTATTATTATTTTTATTAAAAAAATACTCTTAGCCTCATCCAAAAAAATTCTGATAAACTGTCCAGTGTCCTATAATTATAATGTGTTATGAACGGACCATACATTTGACATGGGGGCACCACATAAGAGAGCATTTAATGAAGTTAATTCTCTTGAATATGAGATCATGAAAGTCAACATATGTGAAACACAAAAAAAATCATACTGCCCATCAAAAATGTCATCGACTGCTCCCAAAAAGTTTCTTATATAGTGATGAGTTTCTTATAAATATTACATGCCCAAAAAGTGTCTTATATAGTGATGAGTTTCGTATAAATATAACAGGCCCAAAAGTTTCCTCTTATACAGAGATTATTTAAAGTGTCAAAGTAATATATCGTAATTACGGTAAGAATTAATCGATGACACGAAATAAACCCGCAAAAAAACTAGGGTCTCATCATCATTATGGTTATGAAGGTCTATTTTGAGCTCTTAAAAAGGCCGATTTGTACAAGAGGTGATTGAGGGCATCTTGCCCAGTATCTTGTCGTGGAGAAAGGGGGTTGAAAGTGTCCACAATAAAGACAACGCTTTTATCTTTATAAAATTTTCTTCATGCAGAAACAACTACAGCATATATATACTCGTCAAAGAAAGGAGAAAGAGGAAGGGAGGAGCAGGGCAGGCAGTGCCATCTGCGTCTGCAATTTGAATTGGGGAATAACGATTTCGAATTTACTGATTACAAAGGCGAAAGGTTGACAAATATAAAGTAAGTTTGCATAGAAACCTTTATTTTAATGTTGTTTTTGCCTTCTGTCATTGCTTATCATGATCGTGATCTTCTCTTTGAGTGGAACAATTTTCACTGGTTCTTTAAAATCTTCTTCCAGGCACACAATTTTTTCAACCTATCAAAAAATAAATGCACTAGTGCATCATCATTGAATACCATTATCTACTATTTGGTTAACAGATTTTTATGACCTTTCACCATCTGTTTCCTTGAATAAGATTAAAAATTGAAAAGAGATATAATATATCTTCCAAAACATAACCTCATTAACAATATGTAACAACCATTACATACAGTGGGTGAAGTTGCATCTCACATGTGCTATTAACCTCATAAAATTTTCTTCTTCCAGAAACAACTATAGTGTAAATATACTGGTGAAGGGGAGGAGGAGGCAGAGTAAGGGAGGAGCAGGGCAGGCAGTGCCATCTGCAAAGCAAACAATAGCAAACAGATACAAGCAAACAGATACAAGAAAAAGGCCAAATACAACACCATCCATGCAGATGGCACCGCCTGCCAAAAAAGAATGGCAGCAGAACGTTCATTTTGAAAATATGTTAGTAAAGAACTTATATCACTTAAAGTAACAACCATATTCTACTTCAATTGGTATACGTTCTTGAGTTGATATTACTGATATGGTTGGAATATTATTAACTAATTGCCTGCTGCCCCTTTTGCAAAAACGAAGCTTTTGACACATTAAAACCCAAGATTCTTCATTTAAGGGATACTATGTCATTGCACAATTTGGGGTAAAATCTTCCCTTCCTACTCGAGCAAACCTGGCTTTGAGCAACTTCTGATCTCTAAATGGTTGTGAGTTCATATGTTCCCAAAAATTCTATAACACTTTTCTAGGAAACAAACATAGCTTATCACAATTGTACAGTTTCTTTTACTATTTATGCTTTTACTTATTATCACAGCAACATTTATGCTAAAAATCTCAAATCCCAGTCATTTACACATAATTTATTTGTTTTCCTTAAGGTAGAAGACCCCAAATGATTTGGTAAAAATGTCAAATTTACTAATTTTTCGGTTTTTGGCTAGAAAGCTTGGAAAATATGTTGACAATGCTGCCCTGCGTAGAAATCGAGCTTCTTTTGGCTCTTTCTCATTATTATTACCTTCTTGTACTGGCATATTGAATATTTTGTCCTTAGCAACGCCTTAGCAACCACAAAATCTTTGGGGCTCCCGAGGTTCTCTGATCTTGTCCCCCACTTTTGATAAAAACAAGCCAGTTTTATGTTCTCTTGCACCCCTGTGGTATACAGAAAACGTTTTCTATTCCTTGCTGCCCTGTGAAGTCGTCTTTGAACCAAGCACATGAGTTGACAGCAATCGAAAGTCACTCTTGTGCTTAAATTCACTCTAAATTGCATTTTTTGAAAAACGAAACATAGAGATGGGTAAAAGAAAAACTAGGACAAAGTATAATCCTAGAAAACTAGTATTTGGAGGAAACCAGCACACAAAAGGTAACAAGAACAACGATGAGATACTTGTTCCTGACACAGAAGAGGTTAGGCCAACTGTTGGTGAATCGATTATTGCAGATGAGGAACACAGAGAGTTTCCTTTCATTTTTGATGATTTTCAAAATGCAGACCCAGAACCTTGCACGAGTGCTAAAAAGCTCACTTTGATAGTGTTAGCCACGATACTGAATCTTTACATAATTATTATCCTCTTGTGAATATTCATCTTTTGAAGGATTTCTTTGATAGGTTTTCACGCTGCCCAGTTTGTTCAGAGAAAGTAGAACTTTTCAATGATGATGGTAAAAGACAAGGACTAGCAAACAAATTATATTTACAGTGTAATGGATGCCAGTGGTCTGATGGTTTTTTCACTTCAGAATGTATAAGAAGAAGAAATTCTGCATCAGTAGGAAGAAGTGCCTTTGATGTAAACATAAGATCTGTATTGTCATTCAGGGAAATTGGTATTGGTTTTCATGGAGTGCAAACTTTTACTGCATTCATGAACATCCTACAACCAATGACAAAGAAGCAATACAATAAGGTAAATGAAAAGCTTCATGAGGCATACAAGGATGAAGCCATGGAATCTTGTACTGTTGCAGCAAAGGAAACACAAGAAAAAATGAGTGTTGGCAATTCTGATGCTGGGATTGTTGACTGTCAGGTTTCAGTTGATGGCACATGGCAAAAAAAAGGGCATGTATTGCTCAATGGAGTTGTGACACTTGTTTCCAAGGACAATAGCAAGTGTCTGGATTATCAAGTGATGTCAAAGTAATGTAAGGTATGTTAGTATTGGCTAAAAAGGCAGGATGACACCCGTTTTCTTGCTTGGGAAAGCAATCATCTGTGCCAGATAAACCACACAAAATCTTCTGGTGCCATGGAAAGTGCTGGAGCTGTAGCAATGTTTCAAAGGTAAATGGCTCTGTATAAATTACGCTACACATCATACATAGGAGATGGAGACAGTTCCTCATTTGAAGAAATAAAAAAATCAAAGCCCTATGGAGAAACTGGAATAGTAAAAAAGGAATGCATTGGGCACGTATAAAAAAGAATGGGAACAAGGCTGCGTAAACTTAGACATGAAAAAATCTGTCATTTTGTCTGATGGGAAAAAAATAAGTTGAAAAGGTCGCCTTACAGACAAAGCATTAAATACCTTACAAAACCATTATGGCATGCCAATAAGGCAAAATGTAAATAATTTCTAGGCAATGAAGAAGTCGGTAGCAGCCATCTTACGTCACTCCACAGATATGGAAAATGAGGAGCACATCACAGATACTGCCCCAGAGTTGAGTGGTGCTATGACAAGCTCAATTCAACAAACACATATAAAGCCAATGTAAACTTGCCTGTTGGCATCAAAGATGAACTTGAGCCAATTTTTCGTGACCTTAGCTCTGATGAACTACTGTCAAAATGTTTGCATGGTCAAACATAAAATGATAATGAAAGCTTGAATGGCCTTACATGGACAAAATTCCCAAAGAATATATTCGTATCAAAAAAATTCTTGAAGTAGCAGTGTCATCAGCTGTTTGTGAATTCAATGGAGGCAAAGCAGCAGTCTTTTATTTTTATAAAAGGTTAGGACTGGTCTGTGGTATTCATACAATTAGTGGATGCTGCAAGAAGGATTATCATTGGATGAACGCAATGGGGCAGAAATTGACTGAAAAAGCAAAAAGAAGAAGAAAAAACTTAGAAGCATAAGAAAAGGTTATGTAGAGAAAGAACGGGAAAATGAGCCTGGAGTTTCATACTCTGCAGGAGCCTTTTAGAATGAAACCGAGAAGCAGTGTTTGATTTTGGAATTTACAACTGATTTTCTCAAAGGTTAGATTTTTGCAAATGTGCTGCTGCATTACAGCCATATCCCAGGAACCATATGAAATTATCAAGACCAGCCTTTCAGCCTGTAATTATATTTAGTTATATTTTCAAATTAAAATTACAATTTTATTAATTAGGTACTCATAAAAACGTTATAAGAAACTTTGTCAACATTCAGTTAACTCCATTATTCCAAAAGCAAATCAAATGGAAACCAGAGGAAGCACGTCATTTTTTATCATTAATTCCAACGGATGCTTCTGCCTTATTTGCCCAAAATATGTTTGATGAAAGAATGTGAGAGATTAAGGTACCGCATGGATGTTATCATTTGGTTGGTACTTCTCTCGGCACAATTGATGTCTTTAACATTGTTATTCCTTGATATATTTAACTATACGGTATTCTTATTAAATTGCTTGTAAGGTCTAAAAATAACTTCGTCTTAAAAGATACCTTTTATCAATCTAAAATTTCCAAGTTTAAGCAAGAAAAATCCCTTGGAACTTTTTTTATGGTGCATTGAAAAGGGAAAAAAGTGCACCGACATAAGCTCCTGTGACGTAACTGGAGGCATATTATCATGTAATCTCACACACGTCAAAGCCGAACAGATGAACATCACTGCCCAATTAATCGTAATTTCAATTTTAAATTTCAAATTCTCAGCAGTTTTACAAGCGTTTGTATTTAAGCTTTAAGATGTTTATTTTAAAAAATTGTAACACAACAGATTTTTAAAATACTTACTAAAGAATTCAACATCTAAATCATAAGGTTTGCATAGGCTAGGGTGGTCAGGCAAACATTCAAAGTTTGGATGTGTCAGTTTTTTAGTATAATTTAGCACTTTTTCTGACACAATATGTAACCTAGAAGCAGAGTTGTGAATTTTTAAAGATTTAATTTTTGAGAGCATTATTAGAATGGAAAGCAGATTTATTCCAATGTAAAACTTAGAAGTGTCTGGCACCAAGATGATTTGCAATGTATTATACTCTGTGCTAAGGCACAGTGCTAAATTGTCTACTAAAAAATTAATTAAGATTTTAAAAATAGAAAAAGTTACCATGGCAACCACTACAATTGAGAAAAATCTTGTTAATATGGCATAGCAAAGGTTTTTGTGGTTGCTATGTCAATGTTATATAGTAAACATATACATTATTGACAGAAAACAAGCAATGAAACACTGTTTAATAGTAGATAACAGATATCACTTTTCTTTTCCAGCTTCACCCAATGTCAGGGCTCATCAGTGCAGCTAGACCTTGAAAATATTCAGTGTCAGTTGCAGACCGGGGATAGAATTGATAAAAGTGATATTGCATCCTGAAGTGTTTGTATGAGACAGAAGACACCAAGTTCATCTGATTCTTGTCAGCAGTTGTAGAAAAGACAGCTCCAACATTGATATGAGTGGCAACCAAAGAGATGACAACTTGCAACGTTCATACTTGTGAGAGCTATTTTTTGTCAAAAACAAGGCAATTATTTTGACTTCCAACATAATTCTTACTGTTCCTTTTAAAAAAAACCAGCCCTGGTAGGTATTGAATTCGTCTCAGAAAGCTAAAAACATCCAATCTATATGATTTCAAACACAATTCCTATTGTTCCCATTTTCTTCAAACAATCAATGCTCCAATAACTTTCCCTTATTCCTAATATGGCATCAAGGGGATTTGTAATATTTTTCACAATAAGTAGCTCCAACAGCAATCCCTGTCTTATTCTTCAATAAACAAATATATATCTCCATCATATTTTTCAAATTTTTGCAAGTCTTGCATGGAAAACAGTTAAATCAACTAATGCGATGCTACCTGCTTAAATATTATTATTATTATTATTATTTTTATAATGCTCGAGGAAAATGGCATGGACAAAGCAGTTCAACGTAATCTTACAATGAAATTGATTAGCATCTGCATTCGATGCCCTTATTACATTTTCTGCAGACGGAACAAAGAATGGACCAACCTGGATTTGATTTACTTTTAAGTAAATAGCCAATGTATTTTAACAGACAAGCCAATTATACCCTGCCTTCTACTAGTGAGGTGTATGATTGTATGATAAATATTACATGAAATAACATGGGAGTTTAAAAAAAATATTATCACAAAAGTCAAATACTGAAAAAATAGATAAAGAAGGTCTGTCTGACTGGACCAAACCTAGAGCATGTACCACAGTACAAGGTTACACCTGGCCCAGCATATGAGCCAGGAGCCCAGTTGCTAATCTGATGTTAAATCATTCCAGGAGCTAGGCGCCTCAACTTAGATCCTACCTATTGTTTCAGACCTCTACTTTTAAGTAGGCCCTGACAGACAGATTAAAATAGAGCAGAAGAGAGAAGAGAAAATGGTGTAAGATGAAAAGTGCGAAAGAGATGTGTTATTGGTGCTATAATCCTGACACCAAAAGCTTCAGTGAATTGACATATTACTGACTTTCTCTTTTCTAAAATATCACAGACCTACATCTTTTGTTAGATCTTTCAACAAAACTGAACCTCATTTTCTTAATTTTTTTTTTATTTTCTGTTTTCAACTTTTTAATTTTTCTTTATTCTAAACTATCGTTTATCAAACATTTCAAATAAATCGAACCCATCCTTTTTCATAATCCTCAAAAAGTTCACAAGGATAGTAACAGCCATCTTCATCTTCATCTAATTCATTTGTATATTCCACGAAAAATTCTGGGTTCTCAATGTCTTGTGACTACGTCAATAATTATTTCCCCATACCATTCCTCTGTTCCTGTCTCCTCATCTTCATACAAATGCAAAATTCGTTTCACTATAAAGTCAGCAACACACAAAGGTATTACTTGCAAGTCCCCACTATTCCTATCAACCATCAAATCAAATTTGCAAACTATCTCTTCCTCATCATATTTAATATAACAAAATTCCAATTTTACCCTAACCCCTGTACTTTTCCCCTGTAAATAACCTCTTCTTATCCTCAGAAAACTTATGATGAAAAACTGTCCCTATGAGATCTTCTGGTTTAGAAATAGTTGGCAATCTGCACTTGGAATCTTTAAATTGATCTATTTTTCCTTGATACCCCTTCCCCCCTCTACCTCCACTGTTTCTCTTCTCCATCGATCTCTGATTTCTTTTGTCAGTTTCTGTAGCCTTTTTTTTAATGCAACTTTGCCCTTTTAAACTCTTCCCTGTCAATGATGATTTCTGAAAATGATTTGATTACTTCATTCTCAATTATGGCTACTTCTTTACTTGCTATTTCTAATTTGCAGATAGTTGGTTTGAAGTCAGTTGCTTTCCTTGACAAACTCTTATGTTCTTTTTGGTGACCAATAACTTTTTCTCTAAATTTAATCTGTACTTTCAATCTTGATAATTTCTCTTTTTCTGATTTAAATTCCGCTAATTTTTCTTTCATTTCCCCTACACTTTCCCATAGACCACTTGCTCCCTCTAATTCTTTAGTCAACTTTTTCTTTTCATTTCTTAACCCTATTTCTTTCTTTTCCTTCAAATCCTTTCCCTCTATCAACTTTTCTGCCCTCTTCTCCTTTATTTTCTCAATTCTTTGAAGATACTGTCTTCGATGATCTTTCTTGGATTTCATGGAGCACCTTATCATCATTTCTTTTTTCTCCTTACTTAGACCATCTCTCCATCTCGAAACCTTATTAGTAGCACACATTACCAGCCCCTCCAGTGCCATTGTTGTTGCCCTTGGACGATTTCGCATAAGATTATCAAGCATTCCAAAGTCCCTTTCTGGCTGGGCATTTGTGATCGGAACACTGGCTGTATCCATTTGGAAGTTTAAGTTGTTTTCTCTCTTATCTAATGCTCCTCCTTCCAAGTGATCAAACAATAACCTCTTTGTTGCAATACAGAATCCACCAAAAATCAACTCAAGACACTGTTTGGTAAGTTCGTCAAAATTTTCAACACTTCTTCAACTACCTTCACACAAAACATTTAAAATAACATCATTGTGGACAAATTCATCACCAAATAATTCTTTCCCATCATTTATGGGAAACGCAACAAAAAATTAGACGCAGCTTGCATATCATGATAAATAGCAAACACCAATTTGTTATCATCCTAGACACCCTCAAAAAACACCTTCAAACAATCATACAAGTAAAAAACCCACACCCATTATAAAAAAATATATTGAATCTGTTACCAAGAAAAGGCAGTAGTGGAATCTGTTCTCAATCACATCAGAATGCTCGTTATCCATGAATGTACGAAATTGTACCATCTTTCCTGATTTTTTTCTGAACCTCTCTCTTGAAGTGCTTTGCATATTGATCTCACTAATCTCTTTGTCCCAGACTCCCCCTTTGAATATCCTCCATGCGCAAGTGACCCAACTGTTTGTTCCCCCCAACACAGCATGTCCCATAACTTTAATGATTCTTCAGCTTGATCTACTAATCCTACCAAAAATTGCAACCTACAAAAAACTCATTTGTATTCTTAATCTTTCTCTTTTCTGCCTCTGACAAATCTACCCACCTATCAACTGCTACAGGAATGACCTCTTCTCTATATTCTTTAAATAATGTATTAAATTTCTTTTGCACTGCACAGCGATCAGACATTAAGTTTTTCATTGATGTTACAATCCTTGCAGTAGAGTTATTTCCAGCCCCCTCCAACAGTTTAATACAATCTTGAAAGATTTGTTTTATTATACGTAGTTGGGTTTCAGCATCTCCTGATGGTATATCCCTTAACCCACAACATAAAGCTTGCCCATCATCTTTCACCACATCACAAGTTACATGTCCATACCCTTTCTTTGAAGTACCATCAGTTTGCAATGTTCTCTTCTCCGTGTTGACACCTTTGGTAAGCTCATCTGCAATTTGTAAATTGTGCCACCCCCCTTGCTTCTGTGAGCATATATTTGGCAAAAGTTTTTCTAGGAAATCGATCCATTTTAGAATTGGTCAGCTTTTCTAAAACTGCCTTTAAAACCTCTGATACCCTATTGGCACTGAGCCCTAAGCGCAAAAGATCTTGGTACAGCATTCTAACTTCATCAGTATACTTCCCATTCTTGAACATCTGAACCTCTTGGCTGTTTATTAGTCCATCTACGTTTTCTTCCAATTTCAATTTCTCATCTTGAAGCTCTTTAATTTCATTTTCTAAATCAGAAATTCTAGATCTAAAGTAGTTGTCTTCTTTTCCTTTTCTTAATTTTGACTTATAATAAGACTTGTTTTTCTGCTCTCTTAACTTGGCATTCAGTGCTTCATCTAATTTATTATTTAGAGTTTCTATTTCTTGTTCTAGTAATTCAATTTTATGTTGCTGTTCCTTTAATTCTACTGTGGATTCTACTGTTGCTTCTTTTAATTTCTGTATTTTCATATCTCTTAATCTAATTCGTTTGTTGACATTTCTTGCAGATAAACTACCTAATTTTGCTGTTTTATCCTGTTATTTCTGATCGTTCTCTTCTACTTGTTTTCTTAAATCTTTAATTTCATTATTTCTGCTGCTTTTTGTAAATTTTCTTGATTTCCTTCTGAAAGTAATTCTGTTAATGATGCTAATTGTTAATTCACCAAGTTTGATGATGCTTCCGTACCAAATACTTATGTCCGAATTAGCTAACATGTTGTTGAATCATCTATCTTCTCCTGAAGTTGTTAACATTGATACTAAGGAGCCTACCAAGTCTTTGACTGAGAAGGAGCACAAAATTTTGCAGTGCCTTTCTGGTTTCATTCTTCACAAACTTTATTCAAAATTCCTTTACTCAAAAATCTGTAGAACCACATATCAACAATTAATTTCGATTCTTCAAGCTTGCAAAGTAGAATGTGATGATTCTCAAACCCTTATCAACGTTTGTGACAGAGGTGGTCTATGGAGAATAAATGGAAAGATTGAAAAAGCCTTCAGTCAGAACTTTTATTTCGAGCAAGAATGTTGCCTTTCAGACAAACTGTAAAGCAACATATAAAGATTTGGTTGCTGGAGTTCTAAAGGATCCTTCTGTTCTTTCTAATTACAATGATCTGTGCTTGGATGCAAACGTGAAGGTAGAAAAAGAGGTCAGAATGGATCTTTCAGAGCTTATGGTCACCCTACATGTCAAGATGAGAACATTTTCCTTTGCAAAAGATATAAGAGAGAAGCATAAACTTTTGCCTTCAAAAAAGGAAGTAAAGAAATAAAGATTTTTTTATATAATTCAAGATTAAAAATCTACTGATATTACATTTGCATTCCACAGAATCATCGATAGTGAAGAAAGACTTTAGGTCACCAAGTCTTCACTATGGATGGCACTCACAACTCAAATTAATCTTCAGTAAACAAAACAAAGACCAGAGCAACAAAAACCAAGATACATGACGCAAAGACGGACTACAGAACAACAGAGCCAAGGCAGATTGCTGGTCAAGGGAAAAAAATTTTGCTTTCGTCTGAAGATGGACAGAAATAAAGAAAGCTAGCTCTAGTAAAGATAGGGGTCATTGATTAAAATTAAGGCAAAAATTTATTTCATTTTGAATGTACATTTGAAATGATTGAGGCAACAATTATTGCATCCTCTTCATAATACTGAAAGATGAGGATCATGCCATTTTGGGGGTGTTCAATCAAAATGACTTATATTTTTACCTTTTGATATAGCGTGGTTATATAACTTGTAAACTTTACTGAATGATGGTTACAAATACAACAAGGTTGAAAATATTGAAAAATATATTTCATTTTGATTGAACATTTGAGTATTACTGCATCTTTATCATAATAGTAAAAGGTGAGGATCATGCCATTTTGGATGTATGCCATTTTGGATAACTTGTTAACTTGGCAAAATCTGTTTGATAACACATAAGTAACACCATTTTGTAATAAAAATCTGCAAACCTCTTTGAATGAAAGAACACATGTCTGAAGGCCTTTGTATGTTTGCCAAGAAATAAACATGTTGGTTTTTACATTTGCTGAGAATTCTCCTTGTCGCCTTTCAATAGACTCTTTCCATTGGGAAAAATAATCAAGAAATTGATCCAACCAGGTGAAACTAGGATCATCAATTTCTGAGTATGGCATCAAAAATGGCTTTCTCTTAAAAACATGCTCTGTAGTATTTCTGACATTCAGACAATCAAAAAACTTGTCCATCATTGTACAAAACTTTGCTGTTGCAGAAGCTTCAGGAGGACCAAATTTATCTAATCAGACTGCTACTGTATCACTTAAAACTTGAGCAGCAAGATGAACTCTCATGACAAAATATGGTGTCAAATTGAGGCCACTATCCAAGTAATCGAAATAAAATTTAGAAATGTGTGACCAGAGAATATGGAAGAGTCGAGAGGTACAACCAGATCCTGATTTTGCAAGGCAATTACGGGCAGTTTTCATCACATGAGGAACATCAGAAAAAAAAAATAGATAAAACGTTCTTCTTTACTAAAACGGTTCTTTGTGCGATAGACAACATTCTCTGGACAGTCACTCTGGATAGATCTTTTATGATATCTGGATTAAATCCTCTTTTTGGGCGTATATAATTTTTGTAATCTCTAAGTGTTCAAAAACTATCTAAGACCAAAACTCCAGAACCAGTTTTTTTATTACAATGTAGATCTTCATATGTTGAAAAAGATTTTGTAGCACGAGAGAGTCAGAATTTAATGACCATTGGATGATATCTAATGCTGCTTGATTTTGATTCTTTGTTGTACTTTTGATGTTCCTCCGAAAACAATTTCATAAAGGGTGGGACATATTGGTGAAGTTGAGGATCTACTTCTTTGCTGCCATTCTTCTAAGACTGTCTCATTTCATTAATCTGTTGATCCAGTTGCTTGCACTTCAGACCGTTTTGCTGTAAGGTCAACTTCAATCTGTCTGGGGATGTAAATGAAACTGGTGCTGTCAGCTTAGCAGGTTCTTTCAATCTGACTTCTTTGCATTTGCTTTCATAAATGAAATTTGCCCCATGGGCATGACAAGAGGAACATTGATTCTTGCCAGATAAAAGAAGGGGACGATTTCCAGTACGAAGAAATTCATCTTGAAAAAAAACTTGTCTGAGAAGATCTTTGTTGGAACTTGACAAAGGAAAACTTTTTTTGGATCACATGCCTTTGAATAAGTGCAGCAGCTTTTACATCAGGTATATCAATGGCTTTGCATAAAAGTGACTGTTCAATTTCTTAAATGAAATTGAACAAATTGACAGTAAGAAAAGCTGTCTCATATTTCATATACAAATCGTGGTCATTTGACAGCAGCCAACAAAAAACAAGGAGAGTAAATTGAAGAGAGGAGTCCACAAATATTTCACATTTTGGAAGCAAGTAATTATCAGTGTGGGAAGAGATGTTAACAAGTGACTCAGAAAAATCAATACTCCAAGAATTTCCAAGTTTCAGCTTTGAAAATTGCTGCTGGAATTCTGGAAAACTTTTGTGCACTTTATTGGTGCCAATTGAGGATGGATTGACTTGAGATGAGCTTTCCTCCCTCTTCTTAATAGATGCTGTATCCCCTGAGGAATGATGAGGAACAGAGATACGTTTCTTTGGAAGATTTAAAGAGGGTAACACTCTGTCTTATAAATATTATAAAGAATTTTTTGTTGATGGCAAACCTCAGGATTTACTGTTTCACACAGCTGAACACAGATAGCTGAGCATAATATCATTCTTATGCAGTTGTACTTTGGCAAACATACCATGTGGTACTACATGTATTCTGAGTTGTCTATCAGAGGCTGAGCTGCTGGGTAAACAAAGTTGATCATGTTTTCCATTGAGTCAGCCATTATGTCCTGTGCAAGAGTGACTTGATCATCATCATTATGTGGCTCATCACCTGTTCCTATTCTCAAGAGCCATTCAGAAAATTGCCTGTACGTTTGATCTCTGGCGGCTCTCATGTTTGTGACCAGGTGGAATTGATGGAAGTGATGCCACAGGTGTGAGTTCTTGATACAATGCTGGACAATTTCATTTCTACCTGCTCTAGGAACAACTGGAAGAACTTGTCTAAAATCACCCCCCAAAAACATGAATTTACCCCCAAATGGTTGAGGGACTTGCGTTATGTCTCTAAGGAGTATATCAACAGCTTTAAGTGCATTTGCTGGGATCATTGATGCTTAATTCCATATAAAGATTTGTTTGCCTGAGCATTTCTGCTCTAGCACTTTGCTGTTTTACATTACATGTAGAATCAGGCAATAAAGGAATAGGTATATGAAATGTTGTATGTGCAGTAGCCCCATTTATGAGCAATATGCTGGCAATTCCTGAATCTGGGAATGTTACGCACTTAAGTGTTTGTTGTAACGATTAAAAGTCCTGAGCATTGGTTAGGGTCCAGTCCTCAGCCACTGCTCTGACAACGCCTTTCTTTGTTGGGATATATAACACGCTTGCCCACACTGTTAGTTTAGACATTTCACGCTATGGCTCGCCCAGTTATGCTTTTTCACTTGTAAATAGATCTTAAGTTATTAATAAAAGGAAAACGTCAAGAGGTCTTGATCTCTTGCTCAGAATTCTGTCTTTACAACAAATGGCGCCCAACGTAGGGCACAAGATCAAGACGCTTATTTTATCGTTGGTTGAATCAGCAGACTCTGGACCGCCTGATGACAGTTTGAAACATTTTAGAGCGATACGCAAAGGAAATGGTTCAATGGTTACGAAGTTAGAAGAATGTGCCTTGGAATTGCTTCAAAACAGTGGACAGGAGGCGTCCGGGGAAAAAGAAAACATGGCGATGAAATTGGGAACAATTGCAAAAATGTTGAAGACAAAACTCGACTATTTGGCAAAATTAGATGAAGAATTCCAAATCGAGGAGATTGAAAAAGAAGTGGATGAAGCCATGGATATTTGGCACCAATCGTTGAGACTATCGATAGAATTGACAAGTTTGGTAGGATGGTTGATGGTGGAGGAGAAAGAATGGAGTATCCACTCACAAGCACCCCTACGAGGAGTTCAAATCAGATGGATGAGTCGAGTCAGCTCCACAGCCGACCAATGTGTTAAACCAAAGTGGAGGTTCAAGCAGCAGTTCTCATGTCAGTCAAGGAATCAGATTATCAAGATAAGCCTTTAAAGGTTTAGAAGAGATGTGACGAAGTTTCAACCTTTTAGGCAAGGTTTTAAATGTGCGATCGCCGATAAGGACAGTTTGACAGACGTTCACAAACTGACATATCTCGTCAACTCGCTTGAGGGGCCAGCATATAGAGCTTTGGAAGATCTGGAAATCACGGGAAAGAATAATGGGAAGGCCGTAGAAATATTGAAAACCAGATTCGGCAAATCACAACAGATTATAAGCGCTCATATGCAGGAGTTACTGAATTTGCAGTCTCACCCAAACGACAACATAATGCACTTGTGGGCGATTTTTGATAATATCACGGTGCATGTGAGAGGATTGGAATCACTTGGAATTTCAGCGGAAAAATATGACAGCCTACTCATTCCTGTAATCATGTCAAGAATGCCAAGTGACATAAGTCTGCAAGTTGCTCTGAAGACTTCAAATGATATATGGAACCTCACTGAAATCATGGTGATAATTCAACAGGAAATTGAGGAATCAGTCTCAAAAATGTTACTGAAGAAAAGAGAAAGACACCAATGAAACAGGGACCAATGTCACCACAAGGAACCACAAAGGCCTTTGTAATGAAACAAGGAAAAGGAGAACAATCGGTGCAATGCTAGCTCTGTAAAAAGGAACATTTTGCTGCACAATGCCAAGAAGTGCAAGATAACAAGTGGCGTGCAGAGATCTTAACGAATGCAAAGCGCTGTCTTAACTGCTTGAAAATTGGACATAATGTGGCGAATTGTTACAGTAAAAGGAGGTTCAAACATTGCAATGGAAAACATCACCCTGTAGTATGTTCAGCACTGGCAGAAACTGAAAATCTGCCTACCAGTGAAAATCCTATCACCACATCAGTGGCTAAAGGGATGAAGAATGTTTTGCTGCAATCCACGTCGGCATATGCATTTGGAGAAGACCATGGATTTGGATTATGAAAAGCTCACCTATAACTATCGTCCCTCTCGAGCCAGAAGAATTTCGGAAAATGGATTCGGAATTTTGTCATTTTGTTGGAGGATTTTTAGAGGGCCAATCGATGCTTCTCCAAATAATGTTTCGAAAATAACAAAAGCTTGCATTGCCCTTCATAATAACTTGGCTGATGATGTTGATCGAGAAAATAACATGGGAGAGATTTTAGCAGGAGGTTGGAGAGAGAATAGCTCGAATCTGCTACCGATTAATCGAGTATCATCAAATATGGCTTCACGCCAGGCCGTGGAGATTTGGGACCAATTCAACAAATACTTCCAAACAGACCATGGGAAAGTTCCGTGGCAAGAAAATGTTGTAAGGAGAGGAAGAAAAAATTGAAAGTAAATTAGCACCAGCTTATATATAATCTTTTTTTAATGAACTACCTGTAATCAATTCAACTCTCAAAGGCCTAAGTTCCTAGTTTTGTATAAAAAGATAAATGTAAAATAATAAAAACTTTTAAATATAATGTTAATTTCTTAAATAATCCACAAAGCTAGTTGATTGCATTTGCTGCGTGTCTACAGTATCATTGATTGTATTTCCAGCTAAGTCTGCCATTTCAGCATCAAAGATAATGTCATTAATTTTCTTTTTTGTTATAATTTGAGACACTTTAGATAATTTGCGTAAAGAATCTGCAACGATTCTTCCGAAATTGGAGAATTCATCTTCATCTTCCTTATCTGCGATTGATTCCAATATCGCGTTTTCAATTTTGGTCCTTTTTCTTTTTCTTGTGGTCCTGCTTCCCTTTAAACTTGCGCTGGCAGTGCTTCCCACAGGAGATGCAGATCGCACAGAGACCGAGGGTGAGAGATGTTCCTCGATCAACCCGCTTTGTTCTTCACCGTGCAAAGACACAGTTGACTCTGTCTCTGACAAAGTTAAATTGCTTTCTGTTGCCTGATGCTTTATGAAGGGTGACAACCATGCCAGGATTTCAAAATATTTATTTGGCTTTGTTGCTCTGCCATCCCCGCTTTTCCCTTTAGCGATTTTCTTGGACTTTACATAGCTATCGCGTATGTATTTCCACTTCTTTGTGGCCAAATCTATTTCAATGTTCAAGTTCCGTGCTATTTCTTGCCAGGAATTTTGAATTCGTATTGAGTCTCGATATTCTTTCAATGATGAATCGTAGAGGTGTGGATATTTTTAAACTTCTTCAATTAATTTTCCCTCAAGATTATCCATTGCTACTTCACAAATCTTGTTAACAAATTATTGTCATGCAAAATAGTTGCCCTTTATATAAGACCGAAGAGAAAGTCATGAATTTATAGGTTCATTCATAAATGCGGAACTGGAAAAATGAATCACAGAAATGTAGATTCAGTGACGATTTAATTGCGGGCGTTACAATTACTTAATACTTACGTCATTGGTCATAATCTTTCTTGTTTCCGCGTTTTCAGTCGCAGAACCACTGTGGAGGCGTTTAAGCAAAAGGAAAAAGTTGAAATCTTGTTAACAAATTATTGTCACGCAAAATAGTTGCCCTTTATATAAGACCGAAGAGAAAGTCATGAATTTATAGGTTCATTCATAAATGTGGAACAGGAAAAATGAATCACAGAAATGTAGATTCAATGACGATTTAATTGCGGGCGTTACAATTACTCAATACTTACGTCATTGGTCATAATCTTTCTTGTTTCCGCGTTTTCAGTCGCAGAACCACTGTGGAGGCGTTTAAGCAAGAGGAAAAAGTTGAAGTTTTTTCAACTCCGTAATTTTCTTGCTTAAGCACCTTTGACTGTTGCTTGTGCAAAAAAATTATCCACTTAAGCAAAAAAATTAACCCTTTAAGCAATAATTTTATTTCTTAAGCGCTTAAGCAAAATTATAGGGGGTTAAGTAGGATTATGATGCAGACATTCTGGCGCCAAGGCCATAATTTTTTGCTTACGCAAAAAATTATGTGAAAAATTACGAAGTATAAACCAGGCTTAAGTTATCATGCGGCAGCGAGCTGGAAGAAGATGTAGCTATGAAGGAGCAGTTGAAGACACAATGTAAAGTGACGCATGCCATATTTACAGCAGAAAATAGAACTTAACCACGTGCAGATAAAATAGTTGACTTAGATCGGTTTAGTAACAAGGGTAAATTGTTAAGAACAGTTGCATGGGTTTTGAGATTTATGACAACCTTGAACGCCGCTATTAAGAAAGAAGATATAAATAGGGAAGAAATGGTAACTGTTTCGGAGATCAATCAAGCAGAATTGGTACTAGTCAAATCGATACAGGAGGAATCATTTCCTAAAGAAATTCATTATGTATTGTCTGAACAACCAATTAAAAGAAATGTAAAAGTGCCCTTTTACGTCAGTCAGTTTAATTTGTATTTAGACGAAAATAACATCCTTCGTTGCAGGTCTCGTTTGGCAAAATTGTCTACTCTAGACTGTAGTAAACGACCCATTTTGTTGCCTTCTAAGAATATTCAATATTCTTCAATACTGTAAATAACTTCGACTTATAATATTATCTTGATTGTTTCGGTGGTGTAGATCAAGTGAATTTCGAAAACATTGTTATAATGGACGAACATTCAAATGATTTATGTACATTTTTATCAACTGTTCGTGATCGCATTTATATTACAAGATGCGAATTTGATTTGAAATTGGTTCCGCATCGAATCAGTCCTTCGAAATTGGAATTTCTGAATATTTCCGACTGCAAAAATTTATTGAACATTTATTCGCTTAAAAGATTTTTTGGATTTGTTAAAAAAGGAGTTGAAATTGAAAATACAACATTGACGACGTCATCAGAGGGAGATGAATCACATGATGATGCAAATGCAACAAATGCTGATTCGTTGTGGACTAAAAATGTCACATTCAATGGCACTGCATTTGCAGATTTGTGTGCTGCCATCTTCCCTCTGGTGAGACTAGTTCAATTATGGCATATGAAAGAATTGAATTACAATGTGATGATAGAAAAATTGGAGGAGGTGTGCAGAATATTCAATATTCAACGCTTGTTGTAGACGATTGTCATAATGGTATTGCAGACACCTTAAATTTAATGAGGCAACGTTAATGGGTGCTGCGGAGGAGGGAAAAAGTTAAAAAGTTAGTTGGTTGTTGCATTCTATGCAAAAAGTTGGAAGGTTTACCGTATAAACTGTATTTTGTCCTGATTTGCCTGAGTTTCATGTAGATGAAAGTCTACCCTTCAGTCATGTTTGGGTAGATTTCGCAGGACCTCTATTGGTCAAGGGTAACACGTCGAGGCTTACCCGCTACTTTGATATTCGATAATGCGAAAACTTTTAAATCTGCGTCCAAAGAGGTAAAGAAACTTTGAAGGTCCCCCAGATTAGCAGAATACTTTAAGTTGAAAGTGGTTCAATGGAGATTTAAGGTGGAACTAGCTCCATTTCAAGGGGGCTTCTGGGAACGTTTAATTCGATGTACAAAAAGTTGTTTGACAAAATTAATTGGTAGAGCTTTTTTTCTAGTTATTATGAATTAGAAACAATTTTAGCTCAGATTAAGAACGTTATTATTTCGCATCCATTAACATATCTTTTTGATGATACTGAAGGTATATCATACCTGTTAACACCGTCTCAGTTTATCAATGGTAGAAATTTGAATTTGAAATTTGAAACGTGCATACATGTGAAAGCTTATGGAAACGGGGAAAATATCATGGTAAGCTATTGTCTAATTTTTCTGCCCGTTGGAAAAATGAATGCTTGCTAAGCCGGTTAGAGGCATACAGGCCAAAAGGAAGTATGCTAAGAAGAAGAAGTTTGGAAACTTTGCAGAGTGGTGAAATTGTTTTAGATGTAAAGGTAATCTTGTATGTTGGTGGTAAGAAGGTCCTAAATAGGTCTTTAAAACATTTAATTCATTTGAGGTTCGCTGTTCTTCACTGCACTTATCTAAGGTTCCTCAGCTAGCACAAGCGACTGCGCAGGAGCAGCCTGTTGTAAAGTAGGGTCAGTGGTAGAAAAGACACACGTGTATCAACTGTAGGAAATGTTATTTACTATTTACATAATTTCACAAGCCAACCCCGCCATTCCACGCATTAAAAAATCCAACTAAAAAGCTTAACACATGCTAATATTAACACACCCAAGGCTGTGCACAAAAGATTACGTAACAAACAATGGACCAGAGACGCTGCTGGTCGGAAGTGGACTGGATCCTAATCCCAGGACAGTAATCTTTCAAACACACTCCCACGGTATGATTAACAAGTAATCATACATAAAATTTTTTAAAACTTGTTACAATCAACTGTAAGAATGTACGTGTACACACTAAATTAAAATTTTCTTTTTATAACTGTTTAAATACAAGCTGTGATCTTACTTGACGTATTTCTTCCGTAATTCTCCTACGATGGCTGCGTTGCGCTTAACTCTGCTAATTTGCTGGGTAGGGCTGTCCTTAAGAGGCGCCTGCGTTTGCAGCTGCGTTTGCAACGGCGCTTCTACCTGCTGGTCTACTTTACTACGGATTTCTAAGGGAACTAAATGCTGCAAAGATCTTCTCAAAACCATTTTACCTCCGTTTGGATTACTTCCACCTTTGCAGCTCTTATGGAATCATCATTACCCTTTAACAATTCAATCACCTTGCACAATTTCCAAAATGATCTGAAGGACTTCACCCATATTGCGATACTGCCTTGCATATGGATTGACAGCCGTTAATTCATCCTGTACAATTTGTATGACGCCTGGCAAAAGATTTTGATTTCATGGATCATTGACCCTTTGCTGCATTGCTTCATTTGTATCAAGTATGTATAACTGTACATACTGAGGTTGCCGGCCCTGTTGAGCTTCTTGTGCAGCTGTGAGATGGTAGCTTTCACCAAGAGTTGTTACAACTCCTGGTCCCCTACCAGCATGTTCATTTGCAGTTGCGGTCCAAAAGGCCATAGCCATTGCAGCATTGTAATGGCAGATGTGAAACAGACATTAAAATTGTTTTTCTTCAGAAAAATGTAAACTTTGAATTGTGAGTGTCTGTCATGGTGGGAACTCCGATGACCCAGTGTCTATTCCTGCCATGACAGACACAGTAGCTGTAAAATTTTTGTGTTTATTTGTAATGGATAATATAAAAAAAAGTTATTTTATGATTGATAACACAATCAGAATTGTATCAAAATTTTGTAGGACCAAAAATATATCACTTCTGACAATATTTGACCCAAAAATATCACTATGTGTTAGCGAGGTGTGTCGGAATGATGCAATTATATATCATTATAACATAAGAAACTGCACTGGGTTAGAAATAACTTAAGGCGATGAGTGAGATTTACTAAAAAACACGACACTGGAGGGTAAAATAATCTATATCATATATAATAAGCCCTTAAGGACTCTGTGTATCTTCGACCTTGATTCTTAAAAATATTGTCCGTCGCTGGTAAGTTCCCTCTCTTTTAAGCCCCAATATAAATTACCTCTCTATCTTCCAAACGGGCCTAAGCGTAAAAAAATGCATTCTGAATAAACATCATGAATCCAAGTATAGTATAGTTAAGACAGAAATAGTTTTAGGGTGCGTTAGATAAGGACTGTTTCAATCTTTCCAAACATAACCCAGGTGAAGATTGGTTCAAGGTTTCAGGTCAAAGGAGCTGAGTCTTTGGAAACCAAATATGAGACTGTAAAGTGTAAAAGGTCTGACAACCAATATACTTGATTCCTTCTTTGGAAAGTTGGAGACTATTGTAAATCATTTTGGGATCGAGGAAAATTCAGACAGGTTTTATAACCTTCATGAAACTGGACTCACTTGATTAAAAAAAATCAAAAGTGTTTTACCAGAAAGGATGAAGAAATGTTCAATTTATTGTTCCATCAGAGGGGAACACAATGTTCACAGTGCTGTTTCATGGAAATGTTGCTGGCAAGTGTCTGTTCCTATAGCTGGAAAATTATTGTGTTGTGTATCATATTTTCAATTTTCATTATGCAGTGTTGGTTGAATTTGAATGAAGTCATATTTATATCTTACAGTGATTGAGTTTTATTGAAAGTCCTCATTAATTTCTGGAGATCTAGTTGAAACTTTTGCAATAAGCCTTTCAACCATAACTCCCTGCTCTCACGTCTATTTTTTATTTTATACAGTGTGCTAAGAGATGTGCTGAGAGAAAAAAAGGAAGGAGGGTAAAAACATTGTATGGTTGTACGGCCTCGTCAAAATATAAGCAGTCATCATTCCATCCATTCAATGAAAATGGCATTTCAGACACATCCACTCTTATTCCATCTGCCCCATTATCCCACATATTTGATCATCATCCTCCAATGTCACGGTCAGTTAATGAAAGTTTGTTCCATCAAAAAAGCCAGTCCTTCCGTTTACTTCTTTGGGTGCAATTAGAGAGAGTTCAAATGGAGAGATTTTGGTGCCAGCAGGAATGCTAGAGAACATCATGTCCCATTAATCACCTCAACTCACCTCAACTTTGCCATGAGCTGCAGGTACTGAAAGATCATATGTACCATGCATTCCAGTCTTGTCATCCAATGTTACCAACATATTCATCACATGGATGGAGGGTTGGTCCAGATAATACAGCTCACAACTTTATGAAAAGTAGATGGGTGGAAGATTTTGTTTTTGAAGCATGACTCAAAGATGTTTTGCTTCCTTCTGTTGCTCACAAAGACAAGCCAATAATTGCCTTCTTTGATGGTTGTGGCTCACACATAACCCTAACACATAACAGCAGTGAAAGCTTAAGAGGAAGATGTTGCAATTGTGTGATTACCAACAAGTGCTCTGCAACCCCTAGCTGTTTGAGTCTATGGTCCAGCAAAAAAACTTCCTGCAGCAAAACGTCTTCCTTCTTCAACATTCAGCACCCCAGACAATTAATCAGCTCACCATGCTCAACATCTTCAGAGTCTTCATTCACGATCGTGTCAACAGCAGTATCACAATTGGCTTCTCAAAATAATCTTTTGACACCACTAAAGCAGTCAACTCCAGACTTGACTCCAAAAAAGCCATATGTGCTGCTATCCTTGCAGCTACCCAACTAAGCCAGACAGAAGAGATAAGCCAGCTATGCAAAATGCAGCAAAACGAGCTCAGAGAAAACAGAGTGAAGTGTTGACATATGCATAGTCACTTGAAGAGGAATGAAGCTTTATAAAAAAAAAGAAAAAGATAACAGAAAAACGGGAAAGAAACGAAATTGTAAAGCAAACAAGCATCGATAACTCAAGAGGACATTTGCTATGTTTGCGAAGAGGATTAACCACCCTGTGATTCTGATGAGTAAAGCGATTTTTGACTGGGTCAAATGTGAACAAAGCGGACAATGGTACCATGTTGAATGTAAAGAGAATTATGGTTACCCATGTCTATTCTGTTCAAAGGCCTTTTGCACCCTGGTGAGAACTTGTCACTTTTTAAAAAAATTTCTCATGTCCACAGTTACATTCTGTCATGTGTACCAATCTATTTATTATATTAAGACGTTAACACTTGGTTTATTGGATGCATATTAATCCATAAATACTTAATAAAAATGAGTGAAATTGATTCTGATAACTATTTCATGGTCTTGCTTGAGCTAAAACTGCTGATTAATTTCATCCTTAACTTTAGGCAGAAGTGTTCTAAATTGCCCTAGTCTGGGGCAATTTGGGACAGCATCCTTTGTATAGCATTTTCTTACCATCAAAGGCATCTACTTACATTTATTCGGACTTTAAGACAAGGCATTACAAATGTATAAAACATGTAGGTTTAGAGCTCTAGTCTATATTGGCCAGCAGTGTTTTAAAAAAAAAATAACCAGCCTTTTCTGCCATTTTCCTGCAAACACGCTGTGAATAAAGCACATTGCAAAAGTTCATATTCTAAAATGAGAAGATGACTTGCTGGTTAGGTGAATAATTATTTGTCAACATAGCAACAGAAAACTTGAAAATGAGGGAGTGAAACTTTAGTAACAAATTTTGCATAAAGTGTGCACTTCTTCCTCAGTCCAAGCACAAATGCTAGTAGACTGAAGCAGTTTGACAAAAAACTTCACAGAGTGTAACCATGCATCATTTTCCAAGCCCACATCAACGAGATGATTAGCCTAGCCTCTGTGTAGAACAAGAGAAGCGTGGGAAGATCGAGAGCATTGCATGATCACCATGGTCTGCCAAGATTTGATCACAAGGGTGATGATAGTGGTTACTGATGAACCCAATATTTTTTAAAAGTTTAACATCAGAAACTCTCCCACTCCATGCTTTGTTAACAAATGAAAAAGCCCCAAGTGGAGAGCATGCTATGAAAAATACTGCCGAAATACATTTGGTAATGTCATCATTGCTAGATCTTGATCTGGAGACTTAATCAAAAATTTTAGTTTAGTGTTCAACAAATCGATCCAACGCTTAAAAATATCTAGCCGCTGCTTTTTAGACAATTGAATTGACCTGTTGGTTCTTAAATTGAACATCTTAATGTAACCAGTACCATTAAAAGCTGATTTTTGAAGTGCATTCTATTTCCTCATTGGCTCTGTTGGTACAGAGGATTACGACAGAGAGCGCTGTACTTCATTAAAACCAATTGTGTGGTGCATTCATTCGAGCCAGTTGCAAAAATTTTTGAAATATTGCTGTTGTGGAATCTGATGAAGAGTTATTCTTTTTTAGTTATGCCAGTATGGCAAAGTTTCACGAGCTGAGCCCTTTTTAGCAACGTCTCCCACTCACATTTCTGATCCATCGCACCTTCAAGTGGTTGATGATGATGCTCTCAGCGACTTTGGGGGTAGAGACATTGATCAGGCCCTCATGTTGGAACAAAATTGGCTATGCTTGTTAGCGCTTGTTTTTAAACAGAGCTTGAAGCAAGTCAACAAAAACTAATTAAAACCAAGCATCTCATACCTGAGAATTTCAATGACTTATTTTGGCCCCCTGTTAATGAGCATGTGTGAACTCTTTAAAAACAGAAGCAAAAGGGATAGATTATACTCTGGTAGCTATGCAAGATACTGTTGTTAATGCATCTGGTGCTTTTGCCACTACATTTTCGTTTGGTGCGTGACAAGTCTCGGCCTTTCCACTACAAGGCAAATGTGTCACACCTTATTGATGTCCTTTCCTTATGGGCTCAGTTTGCAGGGAGCTTTCGTACCATTGTAAAAAGGAACTCCACCCTTACCTCAGTAATGAGTTCAAATTTGCCTGTAATCCCTCTACAAAACCAGACAAATTTCTCTTTGGAAATGACATTTCTAAAACCATGCAAGACGTAAAAACCATGGGAAAAGTTGTCCAAAAACTCCCTCAGAAGCACAGAGGGGGGTCGAATCTTCAACAAAAATTATGGGCTGCCTTTGTTATCGCAGAAAGGGAGGATGCCAAATCCTCCCAGATGAGCCAAGGGCTAGCTAGCTTCCCGCAGCACAACCACCCAGGCACAAACTAAGGAACAATTGAAAAAAGTGAAGAACATGGTAAAATGTTTCTCATCCTTTGTTACTTCACAACTGTGTAGAAAGTTCAATACCATAAAAAATCTCAGTGGGCGTGGCAGGAAACGTAAGGTGTCCACCAAACTTGCAAGAAAAATTTGCTGAGAGGTCAGCAACAACCCCTGGACAGCAACAAAGGCCCTTGTTGAAAATTTTGACCAGATAGGACTGGAAGTGTAATGGTCAACCTTTGAGTGAGTTTTACACTGAGGAGGTCTCCATGGAAGAAGTCCTTGCAAAACACCGCTGCTCAGGAAAAGGCATTTGAAGGCTACACTAGATTCTGCTAGAGGTCACACGGAACAAGATCCCAGGTTTTGGTCCTCTATCCTGTGGTTTGATGAGACTAAATAAGAGTTATTTGGCCATATGGATACTGAATATGTATGGAGAAAGAAAGGAGAACGAAAAACACTGTACCCACCATCAAGCATGGTGGTGCAAACATAATGCTATGGGGGTGCTTTTATTTAAGTGGCACAGGGGATCTCACCAAGGTCAAGAGAATTATAAAAAAGGAGGATTATATTAGAATTCTGAGAAAAATTTCAAAGAATCAGCTGAGAAATTACAACTAACCAACTACTGGAAGTTCCAGCAGGACAATGACCCAAAGCACACTGCACAGATAGTGAAGAAATGGTTCAGGGAAAATAATGTTGATGTCCTTGAATGGCCCAACCAGAGCCCTGACCTGAATCCAATGGAGAACTTGTGGCGAGAATTGAATAGGAGAGTGATGGCAAGGAAACCTATCAATCTGACCCAGCTTGAAGCTTTTGCCAATGAAGAGAGGGGCCAACATCCCACAGGAAACATGTAGGAAACTTGTAGACACACAAAACTGCCTTGAAGCAATCATAATAAACAAGGGTTATGCTATTGACTATTAAAGCATTTAATGAACGCTGGGTATTAGTTATCGTCAACATGTGGGATGGATGACAGCTTTCAATAACATTCCCTGCAATTTGATGCAATTTCTGAATCAGGCTGATCAAACCCTCTTCTGATGCTGCTCATTATGGTGTCGAGTGCTTCAAAGTATATTTTTCATAACGGGACTTTGGCTTTGATGGCTTATAATAACTTTCTGCCTACCCTTCCTCTAATCTTGCTAGCAGTTTCCTATTACGTTTCAACCTTTGCTCCTTATATTCAGCTCTTCCTCTCTTTTCAATGCACTTTCCAAAACTGGTCAAATGAGGCATAAATTCTGCCTTTCATCATTGTTGACACAACTTGACACTGAAGCCCCTCTAGCCCCCTCACTTCCTCCGGGCCTGATTTTTGCAGTATTTTAGTTGCACCATCCCTCTTTGCGGTGAACATAATCAATTATTGCTGAGCTTTATATAGCCTCATTCGCCCGTTTCAAGAGAAACTATATTGAATTGATGTGAGACTGTTTTGAATGACGCTGGTATTGACATTTCAAAATGTAGTTGCCATAGCACTGGTGCAGCCTTTTTTGGAACAGGAAGTTGACCATCTCTAAAAATGCACATAACTCCAAAACAAACGAAGATATGACATTAAAATGTAGAGAAATGGAATCTACACCTCAATTTACTTTCTATGCCATTTAGTATCATAAATCATGCTATTCTCCTTTAAAACTATGCATAAGATGGCAAATAAAAGAAATTAATGAAAGCCATCAAAGCCAAGATTTCATGGCAATCAACAAACTGGTGTGGGAGGAAGTGAGAAAGGGTCAACTAGCTCAAAATTGCCAGATGACCAAACTTGGCCCATTGCTTCTTCCACACCTTTGCTTACCAGAAAACTCCTCTGTTGGGCAATCAAGAAACTGCAGTTTGTTGCAGCTCCGAGAAATGAAGCTCATTGACCTGTGAATCCTGTAAGTGGTGTTATGATTTTAACTCATCTTCAACAGTTTAAAGAAACAGTTTGTGGCCTTGAAAGTTACTCTGTGAACCTGCAAGCTGCAGTAGCCATCAGAGAAATGGAAAGGGTTATAAAGCTATGAAAACCTTTTCAGCCATGGATTGGTATGCTCCAGCCAATGACACCTGGTGTTTTTGCATCAATAAATGACACTTTCGGCATAGCCTATGAAGCTGTTGCCCCAAAAAGCACGAGAAATACAGCAGAGGAAGTTAGAAGAACCAAGTTAACTGCTAATGCTGAGATTGAAAATATCCAAGTAACAATTGATGGCACTTGGCATGAAAGAGGACACTCATCATTAAATGGGGGGGGGGGGCTAGTAGTCTGCTCTAAGAATAGAAAAGGGATAGAAAGTTAGAAAATGACCTGAAAGAAAAATACTTGACAATGGGCAAGTAATATCAGACAGAGGAGACTAACAGATAAAGCTATCAATTTCCTAACAAACTACTTTGGGATGGCCATTATTAGGAGCATGGCAAGTGTGCAGTTAATGAAAAGGGCCATTGGAGCAGCTTTATACCACTGCATTCATATTAATGATAAAGCCTAAATCATTTTGCTCAGAAACACAACATGGTTTTTGCAAGTGGCAACAACATAAGATAAAGGGAACACGAACATATCAGAAGGAAGTGTGAATCTTCTAAGCGTCATATTCCAAGCGGCAGGATAACTTGAACCCATATTCCGTGACCTCATCAAGGATGATTTGCTCCAAAAGTGCCTGCATGGTCAAACACAGAACGCAAATGTGGCATTCAATTCTCATTTATCCCAAGAATGCCCAAAAGAAACCTCTGTAGAGGAAGTACTTTAGAAATTGTTGCAAATTCTGCCATCATTAACTGCAATGATGGGTTTGAAGGGCTAAGGAATGTTCTTGCCGAGCTTGTTCTTCAAGTCTCGATCAACAAGACCAACAAAAAATAGCTCAGTCATTGAAAAAGAACTATTGAAAAAGGAAAAAAAACATAAGGAGGAAATACAGAGCAGCAAGGAAAATGTTCTAATGTAAAGTGAATAAAGGCAAGGGTGGAGAATCATACTTAACTGTGACTTTTTATAAAAAAGAAATAATGGAAAATTTTGTGCAACTGTTATTTGTTTTTCAGGGTTGATATTTTAAGCCTGAAAAATCTCTTTAAACTGTGGACAAATATCAGTTCTGTCGTTGCATTGTCTACTGATGTAACAACTTGCTATTGAGAAAGAAAATGCTTTTAAAAAGATGTACCACCATTTTTTGTTTTCATTATCATTTTTCTTTTGGCTTTTCTATTTTAATTATTTGCATTGTGACAACTAAGCTACAATTCAAAAAAATGCTCTGCTCCTCAAGAAGAAAGGTTTGAGAAGAAATTTGAAGACATCACATCCGTTTTTTCTTCGGGGGGATATCGTTTCCTGGCCATTTAATTGGCCTAAATCGCCTTGAGTGGGAACCCTGTGGTTCAAAAACAAGGTTATTCAAAAACAGTGTAAGGGACCAGTTATTATAAATGCCAGGAACGAGCAAGCAGATGTTTGAGTGGCTACCAAAAATTTTGCACTTTGAAAGGGGCCTATTATTTTCTTCACAATACATTATGTATACAAGAATGCAATGCAAAATGGAAGGTGTCTATCTTTAGACTGATTTTATGTATGGCATTTGATTTGAAATTATACGCTGACATTTTCTTTAGAGTTTAACAAAATGCCTGGTACACACCTTAAATCATTGTAAACAAACCCCATACACGATAGAAACTGTAAAGAAAGCCCTGGAGCAAATTCAGAATGGATCATTAAAATAAACAAAGCCAAAGACCATGGGATTAAAGGGGAAACACTGCGGAGGAATTTAAAAAAAGAAAGATGACAGTCTTGACAAAAAATAAAGAAAATGCTGTCACAGCCATTTCAATTTTTAAAGAAGTATTGAGGCAAGGGGGCTCAAATATACATAATTTGTAGGCGATGGTGATAGTAGTTGTTTTGGACACATTTCAAAGGCACTAGAAGAACAATATGGAGAGTTATCAGGCTTGTGTGATTGATTTGCTATGAACAAACTAAATGATTGGTTTGCTATGAAATTTTAAATGCTATGGGTGATCTAGCCAAATCTAAGCTCCCTAAATTGGCTACATGATTGGTTCCATGCTGAAATTTGAGTTTTGTGGATGCTCCCGCCAGTTCTAAACTTTGGCAACTCAAAGCATTTGATTGGCTCTGTTTATGGGAGCTGAATTCCACTCAATGCAATAAAGTAAAATCATCACAAGTTTTCATGGCATCCCAATGTCTGAGGAAACTTCAAAAAATCTGTGATTAGCTTTCGTCTGATCTCGAACTTAGTAAGAATATCTGAAGCAACACCTTTATTCTTACAAGTGTTAAAGTAAAAGTTAAGTCAAGTTTTAAAAAGCCTAGGGAAGCACATTTGTTGCACTGTCCCATCGCACATGGACTGTTTCCTCTTACCAAAGTCAGCAAAAGCTGGCTCAGCACTATTGTTTGTTTTCTAAGACAGTTAGGACCAAGTAATAAATTCATTGAGATGAACCATTACTTTGTTACCCTGCGAGGAGGAAGTTAGTATTTTTGATCAACAGGGATGTTTTATTTTCAGGGTATCGTTTTCACCCATTGTTGCTGGAGAATGGTCCCAAAACAGGTCAATTCTTCTTGAGCAGATCGTCAAAAGATGTCCCATTTGGGTCATTTCATTGGGTTGGTTCATTATAATTTTTTGGAGGGGAATAATTCTGGAGCTCAGTAAAATTTTTTGTATGGCCACACTCACAGCAAATTTGAGCCAAGTAGCCCCTTGGGGATTACCTACCCTGGTAGAGTTCAATTTCAGGATCTAAACATTATGGCAGTGGAAAAAGGGGAAATGCCCTCCTGCTCCCTCTTTCTAGCATTTCTGTAAAATTAGTGTGGCTGAAACTGAACTGAAAAAAAAATTATTGGCTTTCACTTAGTGTAAATTAAACCTTTTATTTCTACTCAGATTAATAATCATGTTGATATTTATTCTCTAGCAAATGGAAACTGTCTATTTAATTCATGCTCAACTCCCCTCATTGGTGATGAATCATTATCTTCACATCTATCAAGGTCTTACAAGTATTGAGCTTTTTCTGCCTCAAAATATTATGCAAATCCACCCCTTTCTGGGCATGATAGAAATGAAAGTAGTATATTTATTCTAACAGCTATGCATGTACTTTCAACATCTACCAACGTCGGAACATTTTTCGAGAAAGGAAGACTTAAATTTAAAAATTATTTAAGTAGTTGTTGAATCCAAGTCTAAATGAAACACTCTTTTATAGCTGCAAAGATTTTCAAGTTATTTGTGGTAATAAGGCCTGCGTGATTATAACTATGGAAATAAAAACAAAATATTGTAAAGAAATTTTGCTATCATATGTAACTCATTGTCTTCAATGGCATTTGCTAAGTACCAGCAATTAAAGCAGAAGCAGTTAACATATCAAAAACTTCACATTTGCATCTTTTGTCGTCATGCTCGCATTGTCAAGTGTCATTGAGATGGAAGTTGAATCATATTATCCAACATCTTAAAATGAAACAAAAGTTTGAAACACTTTTCAACTGCCCCATCATTCCATGTGAAAAAATCTACATGTTGTGAAAAAATCCACATATTCAGTTGACTACATTTATACTAGAAAACTGAGTCCAGTTGCTGACCATTTTGTACCTATGATCCAGAAGGATAGCGATGAATATCGTTTTGCATACCTGAAGCATTCAGAAATGATAGCACAAGAAGCACTGTCACAAGGAAATGAAAACAATAAAGAAGGAACCTCTGGTCCTTCTTCATTTTGCTTCAACTCATGAAGAGCCCTCATTCTTTAGTTCTGTCACTGTGGATACTAAAACGATTAAAGTTGGAGAAGGTAGTCCTCTTAATTATTTTTCCTTAGTAGAATTACCTTTGTGTGAATCTACTGATAAATATAATGCTGGAAATTTTTATACTAAACACAACTTAAGTGATGAGGAAAAGTATGATTTCTTATAAATGTTTGGAAACCAGAGCCAATTTTATCATTTCCTCCCAATGCATCTTGGAGGAAGTTCCAGTATAAATGGCTCACAGAATTTCCATGGCTTGTTTATTCAAAGGTCAAGGATGGTGCATTCTGTATTTACTGTGTTTTGTTTGGAAATCCTCATGAGAACAGGCATAGGGCTCATATTCTCAACCTTCGTTTCAAATAACCATTGTCAATTGGGCAAAGGCTCTTAAAAAAAAAATGGAAATCACCTGAAGTCTTTTCATGTGCATCATTCTGCCTCTGCCATTGCGAAACACTTCCGTTTAAATCTCCAAAATAAAGCAACACCAATTCATCTTCAGCTAAATTCTTTTGCAAGTGAGAAAATCAGAGAAAACCGAGAAAAGCTTAATCTGATTGTTGAAACCATAATATTATGCGGGAGGCAAAATATTACACTAAGAGGGCATTGTGATGATGCAAGTTATTATGATGATGCAAAAATATATCCTGGAAATTTGCAGGAATTACTTGCAAATGCGGAAAAACGTACTTTAAGGGGGACATTTACAAAATGCTCCTTAGTATGCAACATACAGACTCAACATACAGTTCCAACATGCAGATCCAAGGCACAATATTTCTGTATTCTTACAGATGAGGCTTGTGATGTAAGTAATGTCGAGCAAATGCCAGTAATATTGAGATTTGTTGAAAGTTTCACAAATATTCAAGAAGAGTTTATAGGGTTCATTAAATGTTGTGAGGGCATGACAGAAAATGCTATTGCTAGCACAATATTAAAGTCAATAGACGATTTGGGCATGAACATGAAATTCTGTAGGGGCAAGGATATGATGGTGCAGCAAACATGGCAGGAAAATGTTCAGGAGCAGATACAATCATTACATCTAAATTTCCAAGAGTATCAAACGTTCACTGTGGCTCACATTTGCTGAATTTGTGTGTTACATGAGCATGTAACATTCAAGTTGTCAGAAATATGATGGCACATGTACGCATAGTCTCAGAATTTTTCAACAACAGTCCAGAGCATTTTGATCTTCTTTCTAAGAAAATAAAGAAATCACAAGTGTACGACATAGTCGTCTCATCAATGTTTGCCATACAAGGTGGGTGGCATGTCTTGATGGTCTGCATGTGTTTACAGAGGTTTTTGTTGCTTTTGCTCAATCTCTTGAGATTATCAAATTGAATAGTGATTGATCCTGGAATTCAGCTTCAGTTCGAGATGCCTCTGGATTATTTCACGGTCCTTTGGATTTCCAGTTTATTGTTCTCCTCATCATTGTTTCTAGGAGTCTTGAAACGACAGGGCCTCTGACCAAACAACTTCAGAGCGTGTCTATTGATGTTGTGCCTAGAAGATAACCTTTCTCAAATCCTCTCTTGCTAACCTGAGAGCAGGCATAGGAAAATCATTGCAAAGCATAACAAGGATATAATATTGAAAGGTTAAACTGTACCTGTGAAACCACAAAGACTAAGTTGTCAATTCAATAATATTCATTGCTTTAAGTTTTTTGATTACAAATTTGCCGCTTTTGATAGAAAAGATTGCTTGTTGAAAACTAGCCTAGATTCTTCTGTAAAAAATGAAACCACTGCTTATTCAAAAGGTGGAGCCATGAGCCCTCAAAAGAATGCACCAGAGCCACAAACAGTCTATTTATAAATTCCCTTAGAATGCTTTGGTTTCCTCTGTGCCAATTTACCTCCAAGTAGGTCCTTTAGAATATTGATAAACCCAATATTCAGCTGCGATTTGTCGTTCTACTTCTTAACGTTTGTTTAGTTCCAGTTACAATAGGCATCTTTTTATTCACTTTAATTTGATAGAAGGTATTCACTGAATGAATATTTATGGTGTTTGTTTTAAAATAAATTTGCAGATTTGCTGAAGAGGGAAGATTTATAATAGATAGGTTTTTTGTGTCCTATAATTCAACAAGGTTAAGAAAATTTCCCACCTAAATCAGTTTAGGGGCATGGTAGAAATTTTGTCAAGGTTGAGTCCTAGGGCCCCTATTTCTGAGCACCCATAAAGGTTTTACCTGGATCCGCCCCTGCTGATAGTAATAAAAATACACTAAAGTGATATGCTCCAAGAATTTTGATTTAAAAAGTATCAAATAACCAAAAACAAAAATGAGGAATTGTGTTGTTTAACTTCTCAAACAGACATGATTGATGAAGTTATGGAGCCTGTTGTTGAAGATGCGTCAATCCTATTGAAAGCTTTCAAACAGAAAAAGGTAAGCAATTTTAACACATTTTATCCAATAAATACACAAATATTTATTCTAATCAAAACCAATAGCTGATAATAATACATTTAACTGTTGTTTACTTATCGTTTATGATGTGTAATGTGATATCATTTTATATTGGTTTGTTTAGGTCCAATGTTTTAAGAATATACTTTTTAAAGCCTCTAGATAAAATTGCTGGTGATGTGAATGAGAAATGATCAACATTTTGCATAACACAGCCTCAACTTTGTTTTAGAGCATGAAGAAATCATCTCAGTGTGCCAGTAACAGATAGGAAATTTCTTCCATATGGGCATTTCCACAAATGTTGCACATGCTAAGTGGAAGGCTATGAGATCTGCTGTGACAGAAACAGTATTAAGGTAAACATTGTTTCAAAAAATTTCACAAAGTCAATTTTTGGTCATAACTGCGAATGACAGGAAATCATATGACCTTCTGCTGTGACCAATTTGGAACTCTTGGCAAAAGTTTAAAAGGAGGGTGTGGCTTCTTTGTTTTAGAAGATCTTTGTTTCAACCCTAGGACAGACTTAGACTTTCTCATTCCGATATCGAATGTGAATTTGAAGCAAACTGGATAGAGATTCAATCTAAGAATAACAAAAATTCTCTAATCACTGTTGTTTACCGCCACCCTAGAAAGAAATATGATAATAAATTTATAAAATACTTAACTAATACCCTATTAAAGAAAATAAGAAAAGAAAAGAAATCTGTTTTTATAGTAGGAGACTTAATATCAATCTGTTAAATATCGATTCAGATGAGTATGCAGAAAACTTCTTAAATCTACTCCTGTCTAACTTTTTCCAACCTCATATTCTTCAACCTAGCAAAATAATAAATAATAGTAAACCACTGATTGATAATGTTTTTTTGAACTAAAGTGACTAGTTTAGTATCTAAGATATCTGATCAGATGCCCAATTTCATTTTTTGTAAAAGTATGCAATTGAAATCAACAAAGGACAAAAGAGGATTCTTTCGCGATGACAAGAATTTCAATCCTGATTCATACATACGTGATTTGAGAAAAAGAAATCTAGAAATGTCTATTAACTTGATTCAGGGGGCGAATGAGCAATATCTTTATTTCATGATGACTTGCTAAGCAACATTAATAAACATTTTCCCTCAAAACCAATCACAAAGATTGAAGCCTTGGATCAGTAAAGGAATTCTGAAATCTATCTCAGTTAAAAACAAATATTATAAGAAATTTCATTAAAACGAGGAACCCAGTTATGTATAAAATGTATAAGTATTATAGAGACCTTATCAAGCATCTCATTAAAAAGAGCAAAAATAGTCACTTTGCCCATACTTTAAAAAATTTCAAAAAAACACTAAAAAACTTTGGTCTGGAGTTAAAGAAATAATTAACTATCATAGCACCAATAATAATAACAATCAAAAACATTGTTTGCTAATAAACGGAAAATTTATATCAAATAGCAAGATTGTTGCCAACTCATTCAACCAGTACTTTACCTCAGGTGCACAAAAGCAGTTTTGCAGCAAAGAATGCCAGTTAAGGCAGAAATGCAGGTGTTAGCTCACAAATGTGGTGTCTGCCTGACCATAGAGTTGTATGACACATGGAGACAAGAGGCAGCAATGAATGCTGAAGGTAATTGTTGCTAATTTTCACCACAGCACCATTTCATTAAAATTTGTCGTTTTTAAATCTACATGGTCGCATGCATCCACTTGTCTTCTAGCTATTAATCTGCTCATTAAGAAAATAAAATGCAGCTTCATGTTGTTTTGAAGATATCTAGCAAATTTGTATCCAATTCTGACCAACAACACTGCAATACATACGTTGTAAGGAATTTTTGTTTTATGCATCATTATTGAGCCTTCAATATCCCAATACTTTGTTACCTCAGCGCCATGTGGTCAGTCATGCCTGATCTTGAAAGCCTGACCTGCCACAGGGACTTCATACTTCAGCATAGGCAATAGCTTGGAAAAAAATTGCGTTTTTGTCTGGGAGCCTTGCGCTAGGTCAGCCTCTCCAGAGAGAGCATGAGCTTGACGTTAACATTGCATCATAATCTCTTGTTCAGCAATGATTTGATTGGCTGAAATCTGTGGTGATGCACACCTAATGCACCACTTTTGAACCCTAACTCAGGCTGAAATTCGAGAGCCTGACCTAGTATAACATGAAGTACTTGCCAGGTAAAACTTGTTGTTGCAAATTGAACTCTGCGATCGGCTGACCTACGAAGGTTTGAGTTTTGTACTCTTTCAAGTATTTAGTTTGTTTTGGATTGGAATTTGGTTTCGAAATGGAATACGAAGAACGCAAAGCATCATTTGAAGTTCTTTCTGAGAAAGACATAGTCTCTGAGCTGTTGACGAAATCATTTGCAGCAAGAAACCTGAGTGAGCAGAAGGTTATTGTTAACCAAAAGCCTACGCCTGTGCTTGCTCTTAAAACAAGGGATAGGGTTTTCCAGAAGATCTGATACACAAGGAATGATTGGCTATGTGGGAGTGACGGTAAGAGATGCCTTTTTGGTTGGCCTTGTTTTCAGCCCAAAGCCTCTCAAACCTGGGCTGAAACAGGCTATAGTAATATGCATAATTTCCTCTCTAAATGCAAGGTGCACGAGAAAGCCAAGTCTCACATGAGGCCTACAAAATGTGGAAAACCTTTGATGCACCAGAGAGGGTTGATATTTTATTCTCAAGAGCAAGAAGAGAAGAGATTGAACTTCATAAGGAAGAAGTAAGGCAGAACAGGGAAATTTTAAAAACTATCTCAGAAGCTGTTCTTTACCTGGCCAAGCAGGAACTTCCATTTAGGGGTCATGATGAATCCAGTGGTAGTTTGAACAAGGGAAACTACAGAGAGCTTTTAGAATGCCTTTCCAAGTTTGATTCTGTTTTTGAGTCACGCTTACATGGGAGGCTAGCTGATTCCAAAATTACAGGAGGAGTTTTTACTGGTGTTTCTGCAGACATTCAAAAAAACCTGATTGAAAGCATAAATATGGTAATCCAGGATCAAATTGACAAGGAAATCCAGGAATGCACCTTCCTTTCTATCCAGGTTGATGAAACAACAGATGTTTCAAGAAAGGAACAACTAAGTGCTATTATACGTCTTGATAGAGATGGGGAAATAGTAGAAAGATTCTTAAAATTTGTAAATGCAAGTCAAGATAGATCAGCATCTGCAATAACAGCCATCGTTAAGGAGATCTTGAAAAAATATGGAGATTCCATGGAAAAAAAGTATCATGCAGACCTACGATGGTGCTGCTGTAACGTCTGGCCATATTGATGGTGTTCAAAGCCTTCTTCATCAGGACTACCCGTTTGCATACTTTTTCATTGTGCAGCCCTCAGACTAAACCTAGTCTTGTGTCAATCTGTTTCAAAAATCCCATCTGTCAAAAGTCTTTTTTGCTAATCTAGGGGGTTTCAGTAGTTTTCCCAGCCTTAACCCCAAGAGAAAAGAATTGTTCACTTCGCTTGGAATAGAAATTCCCAGACCTGGAGAAACAAAGTGGTATTACCGCTCTTGTACCATTGGTGTCATTTTTGAAAAGTATGAGATGCTGCTAACAGCATTGGAGGAGATAGTTGAGAAGCCACAAAGCTGGGATGATGCCACATTAACACAAGCAAGTGGGCTGTTACAACAACTCAACAGCTTTCTGTTCTGTTTTTTGTTGTTTCTGTTCAATAAGGTTCTAGAGCAATCATCCATTCTGAACAGCATTCCTCAAAACACATCCACTAATTTCTCTTTTAGGATTGAAAAAATAAAAACTGTTGTAGCGCTCCTAACTGATTTACGCTCAGATGATGCCTTTGATGATCTCCTTAGTTCCACAATTGATATGGCTGGACAACCTTCTTCCAGATCAGATAAAAAGCACAACTATAAACAAATTTATTTTGAACTGCTTGACACTATCATTGCCATGCTGAATGATCGATTTGCAGATTCTCAGAGCTTTGAATTCCTTGATTCGTTTAATCCCTTTTTATTTTGACACTGGGGGGACAATGTTCCAAAGAATAAAATGCAACTTTTGAGAGGAAAATATGGATTCCTTTTTAACATGTCAGCACTTGAGAGTCAATTACTCTTCATTTATAAGGACACTGATTGTCACAAGAAGAGCCCAATGGAATTACTGCATTATATTCATCATTACAATATAGAAACATGTGTGCCAGAAGCTCTGAAGCTGCTGACAATGAATGCTGTCATTGCTGTATCAAGTGCCTCAGTAGAAAGATCTTTTTCCTGTTTAAGGAGAGTGAAAACCTACCTCAGCAGTAGAATGGGTCGAGAACGTCTTAGCTCTTTGTGCAGAATATCAGTCCATACAGATATTCTCAAAGAAAAAAAAGATCAAAACCAGTTGCATAACTTAATTGCAGAAAAATTCATCGAAAAGCCTGTTTTGTTATTAACGAGTGGGGTTAGCAGTTTGGAATAGCCAAGAGAACACGCCTTATATTCATAGCATGTGTAATCAATTTAACTTTCATACAACCCTACTAAATAACTGCCTGATACAGAGTGCAACAGCATGAAAAGATAGATTGAAGAAACATTTTAAAGTTCTTACCTAGAAGAAAGGCACTTAATTTCTCTAGTTAAGCAAATTAGAACTTAACTGCCTAATGGAGGCATTTTCCCTAATATTCATTGGCTATAAGAAACATTTTCAAGAGAACTTCCCTGTTTGGGCATTATGTGATACGAGTGCAATTTATGATACGATACAACACGGTATGATACAATCCCATTATAAAGCAGATTCTCCATATGACTGGGACCAATGGCTAGACCCGGCAGAATTTGCATATATCACCAGCAAACAAAATCCACAGGGTTTTCACCTTTTGAGTTAGTATATGATTGCCGGACACGCATGCCAATTGAAGTTGAGTTGGGGGTGCCTTTGCATAACCCCTTGAATCAGTCAGACTATAATCAGTGTCTTAGAAATCTCAGAATGCTAATTCTATTGCCAGACAGAACCTTAAAAAAGCTATAAAGCAGCAGTGTAGTAATTATAACAAGAGTTACGAGACTTGGACTCCTTTGGAACTTGGTCAGACTGTTTCATTATGTGGTCCTAAGCATTTGAAGTTTGGGGAGTAATGGACTGGACCCTACAGAATTATTTCAAAAAAGTGGGTTAATTACACCATTCAGTCTAACAGTGGGAAATCTCTTGTAGTCCACCATAACCAAATCAAACCATGCCCCATTCCATTAGGCCAGGGTCAGCTAGTCCAACCAGTACGGAAACACCAGGTATCCAAATAAGGGAGAAACCTCAGAGGGATGAACAGTGATATCCTGATCAGCCCAGGGGTACTGCCAGACCTGCTTGTCTCCGTCAAGTCATTAATCCACCCATGCAGCTTGGAGAGGTTGTAGTACATTAAAGCAGAACTGCGTATTCTTCCTTTTTATAAAGCTAATGGAGGGGAGAGTGTAACATGTACTTACCAGAAGCAAAATTGAATGTAAATTTAAATCTAGTTATGTCATCATATGTGTGTGATGTGTTGTACTCTGCTGGATGTGTTCTTTGTCAAGCTGTGTGTAAGTATGTAAGTTTTGGAATCATATTGTAATTCAGTCAATGATTTGAAATTTAAAAGAAAGCATAAATCTGTGTCTATCTGTCTTTGCCTTTTTCGCTACACTGCCAACAAGATGAACAACACCATTCTTTTAAAATCCTTGAAGTGTCCGCAAATGGCCAATATTGGAGATGTGAGCATTTTCAATGAATCAGATATTAACAATAACCGCAGGGTAGTGACTAGTCATGTCTCGCACTCCCCTCCTGCAGACATTATAGGTCTGACAAAAACAAGTTGACATTGTAATTTTTTTGTGTAAATTGGCAATCTGTTTCGTTTTATAACTCAATGAATTTTTTAATTTTTTAGCACTGAGTGACTGGAATGGGAAATAATCCTTGAGGCAATTGTAGCATAACCAAATTTGATTGGAATTTTAACTAAAAAATTGAAATGCTGCACTATTTAAACGGGAACATTTAAAAAAACACCAATAGTTAAAAATACCACAGGAAAACGACTTTTGTTCATCATGTACAATCTGTGAACAATTTGGACAGTTTGTATTTTCAGTTGTCTCTCCCATTATGTCTATTGTCAAACGGTTAAACATGTATCAATGTAAGATTACAAAATGAAAAAGTATCCTTAAAAATTTTACGGCTAATTCCCTTCTCTTCCATAATCTTTGTGATCAGAGTGTTCGTCTTTTTTCGCAAAAATGATACCATTTCTGGTCCAAAACGAATTCCAGTTTTTTTTCCTAGCAGTACAACCAAACTAAATGAAACCGCTTTTTTTATTTCTGAGTCAACCACTTATTAATAAAAATCTTGTTTCCCTTTTTTGCATCGTCAACAGTAAACCCAAGATCAACAACACATTCTTTCTCTGGAACATAACTACTCTTTTGATTTTCTGTTTAGGAACTTTGCTATAAATGCTGGGTTTCCTTAAGCAATGGCATGCAACTTTATCTTTTCATCCCCAAGAGACGTTCAAAGTAATTTACATTCATCTCCCAAGAATTTTTTCACGGTTAGATAGAGTGATATGTTCCTACCATTCAATATGGCTTTTAGTCATGTTGATGTGCACGTAGTTTATGTGAATTTTACATGCTGGTACCAGCCCTACCTGCCATAGTGATCAAATTCCATGCTTCTGAATCGAACTGGTTTTGTATCTCTCTTCCTTCACAATCATAATCCAAGATCTCAATTGCAGGGTACTTGTCATTTATTAGAAGTTCACTTGCTGAAATCTTGCCTTTATGGCTTCTGGGCTCTTTTAGACCAAGAAAGGTTAGTATTTCATTTATTTCTTTTTCTGTGATAGGCAAAACAAAAGCAAGCATTTATACAATATGTGTGTATGTTTGTATTCAACATTTGCCATTCAAAGTAAAGTCAATAATAGTTTCCAAAAAAAAATGGAAATAGATGCAATATTATAACACTTACAAGTATAAATAATAATGACTTCTTTTTGGAATATTTTTTGGAATGCAATGGAATACCTGATTTCATTGCCGACTTAATGTTTGTACTTTCTGATGCTGTTTTCTTAGCATGCACAGGTTCCCCTCTTGTCACATACATTGGAAGCCATTCAGGCTCTCTGTAGAAATCCTGTTTCTGCTTGTCGAGTTGGCTTTGCAAACTTTACATTTTGGTCCTTCTGTCTTTTCTTTTTTTTTTGTAAAAACCTTTGCTGTCTCTCCAAGTTCTGTTTGAAATGCTTGAAATGCTTCATTATTTATTGAAATGAAGGTTTGGAGGGCTGAATTTAGCTGGGACTGTAACCGAGTCAGGGCATCAGGGTTGTAAGATGACATGGTAGCTGTCTCTATCCGTCTGCGTGTTTCTGTCACTTTAGTATGAGTGCTTCTGGGTCAGTTTTTAGCTGCTATGGTGCTCAACTCCTTGTTCACATACTCTTGATCTGCAGACATACCATGAATTTCTTCATTTTCTACTCTGGTCTCGCCAGCAAGTTTTGTTTGTACCAAATGAATATGCTTACACATATTATTCAGAACGAATGAATCTGGACATGAGCACATGTAGGTATGGATAGACACTGCAGTCAATTCATGTGAGGAAGCATGATTCTTCGGGACACTGATCAGAAATAATAGAAACTTCATACATTGTGCTGTTGTCATTTGAGGAAATCACTTTGAATAAACTGCTGGATTCAATTTCTTGCACATGCTCTACTTGCAGCTTCAGGCTCAATCTGTGATGCTCAGATATGTTGTCTTGTCTCATTTTTCGCTTCCCATTGCTAATTTTCTTGCTCTCTCAAAAGTACGATCACATACAAATTTCAGAAGATTCAGAACGCATCTATAAGTTGAGCAACACAGTTGTAACTTGGAGTCATTTTTTTTAAATTTGATTGTCTATTTATGTTAGAAAATTTCCCAAACTATGTTTCAAGAGAAATGGAAAAGATAATCTGTATTCCTAGTTAACCGTCTATTTGTTCTAAAGAGATCGTGATCACACGTTTGCAAATGGTGAAAATGAGGAACTGATACAGGACTGAACTGAACTGATTCAACAATCATGTTGAAAAAGACATTTTCATAAAATTTATTGTTGCTATTTCCAGAATTTTCCACAGATCTTACCTATTAAATCTATGATTAACTTTGCCACCAAGGTACAAATGCTTTAAATTGTGGTGAATGTTTTGGAGGAACATGTTACAGTTAATTCAAACATGCTGTCTATAGCAAAATGCCCACTCCTCTTTCCGGCTAACCCACTCTTCCTTGAAGAAGTAGTAAAAGCCTGCCAGGCTGGGTGTGTCAGTTAATTGATGCAGAAAGATTTAAAGCTTGTGTTCCAACTTTCTCACTTCTCGCTCTTCAAGGAGGATTCATAGGCAGCTTTATATGTCAGCTTGAACTTCTAGGACCTTGATCTTAGTCTTGGAACTTTTTCTCCAGTTTTTGTCTACATGCCTAGAGCATACTAAGTACTTTGGATGAAACTTAGTGACTGAGACAAAAGCATTGTAGAATTGTTTTGCAGAATCTGACATCAGCCATACAGGGCTTAAGGGAACCTGCAGTAATATGAGATTTTGTTAACAATTTTATCTCACTGCAACTTCACGTTTTTGGTAAGAAGGTAAAAAGATAAAAAAAGAACAATTTGCTTTCCAAGACGCATTGAAACCAGTCAATAAGTGCTGTTTTCTCATTTCGCTAATAAAAAGCAAAACAAATTTGCTGCTAAAAACAAAAGAAGGTGTCCAAGTTTGAAGCTTTTGAATTTTTGATCCAAAATATTGAATCTTTATACTTTGTGATTTTGTGATTTAATCCATTAAGAGCACAAAGGCAGACATTTCCACAGCATTAAAATTCTTTTGCTATGTCAAAATCGTCCAAGATGCATTGATGTATTTCTGAGCTTCGATTGCTTTCAAACAGATCATATCTAGATTTATGCCATGTTCCTTTCAGATACATCCACTTGAGAGATTAAATTGAGTGTGAAAAGCTGTTGTCGAATTGATTTAGTGTTATCTTGCCAGAGCATTAGAACTCTTCAGTGTTCCATATCTTAAAAGGTCCTGTTAGTTTGTCAAGAGCGTAAATTAACTTTAACTGAAAAAGTCAAGGTTATATATAATTACAGTTAAAAAAAGGAACTAAGGGATTTTTTACAGGCCTTTTGAAGAAATGACGGAATATTGCTATTATCATACCTCCATGTTTCTTTGAACTTCCTTATTGAAGATTTTTAGAAAAAAGCTTCATCTTAATGTGTGGATAGCATAAAAGCTATTGGAAAACCATTTCAAAACTCATTGATAGCAAGCAGTGTTGTCAAATAGAAGTCATAACCAGTCGTTCCATGCATTGAATCTATGCAGACTCCTGAAGACATAAGTTTCTCCACCATGTACTTCTGGAAGGAGGTCTGGATGACAACAATGAAATCTTCAGGCTTCAAATCATGATTAAACAGATCTGGAGCATCTCCCTGTAATTTATAATAAAGTATGGGGTTAGCATCACTTTCTTTCCATTCTTGAATCCTGGAGAGAAGGCCTGTTTGATCATTTGTGTGTCACTGTTTGATCATCTTCATATCCAAATGACTATGTCCATGCAAACTTGACCTGATATCATCCATTATTTTTCCCTTGTCACTCCATGAGCAAGCTTGTTACCCACCATTTCTTAATGCTTTTTTGGCATCCAAATATGTCCGATGTTTTTCTCATGGCCATAGTGGGTGTAGCATACTGAAACAAAGGTCTTCCCCGTTGCATCTTTTGTTGTCTTTATTGCTGCAGTGCAGTTGTTTACCATCTTTCATGTACCTGAGAAGACAGAAGCATTTCTTGAATGTATAGTAACAGCACAAACTAAAATGACTGATTCTATTGGTTTTTTAGTCTTTGTTTTGATGGCCAATGGAAAGAGACAAGGATTTGAAGCTTTCAATATCCACCTGTCAGTTGTGTTTATGATTATAGCTTACATTATGATTTCAAATTAAAGCTCACATGATGAGCAACAGGTTCTCTTAAAAACAGGGTTTACTGTTTCTGAATGGGAATTGTTTGAAGAAGCCACAAACAGGCACGTCAGTTTTTTTGCTGAGTGCTCTTGGTTTTTAAGCATGGTATTATCATAGTCAGTTTGCACTTATTCCTAATAAAAACCTTCTGACTTCATTCTTCTCCTGCGTTCTTGCTGTCCCCTGCTTGTTAGATAGCTCCCACTTCTGTCACAATTATAATTTTTAACTATAAAACTGTCTTTATCTTCAAAATTGCCATGCTTAGACACGAAGGAACTGTTCTCTTCCTCCTCCATGCTCCACTTCCAGTTTTCAAATTCTGAAAAGCAAATGAAAAAACTATATTTTGCGATTTTATTTGTAATATTGTGATCTTAATCCTTAGTGCATCATATCTAACGAAATCCCCTTTTGGAAAACAAAGAATATATCAAGTGTTGTGAAATTTCAAGTTTTGGTAAATTAAGTTGTTAGATGAACCACTCAGCAATCAGCACTAAGCAAGATGTTTTATATTGATCTGGTTGTCAGCGATCCAAGACATCACTAATTGACGAAAGGTTGGCTATACTGGGAAGGCTTTTGTAAATACAGATGTGGTACATGATGAGCTGGTAGCTGTAGACTTTCGTGATGTATTTGAAGAAGGATTTTGAAAGACAGGCAACAGCTGCCACAACAATCACTGTGAGCCCGCTTCATTTCATTTACAATCTACAATTTATTTTGTTTTACCCAATTCCCATAGCAACTTGTTAGACCTAAATGTAATTTTAATTTCTTCTAATTATTTTTGTATTTTTTGTTTCTTTTCCATGAAATTAGAATATTCAAGATTCTAAACGGTGATTTAAACAGAAAATTGAGAAGTGAATGTGATTTTGATGAGAAACTCCAGTGTCAAATAGATGCAAATAACATTGACATTTCTGTGAAGATCAAATTTAGATTTGTAAGGAGAAGAAATTTCCTTTTTATTTATAACTATTGGAAAAAATTCATTTCAGCTTTAGGGCCCAAATAAACTACATCCTCATCTACATCTACATCGCTAATGAGCAGTAACCAATATTCCATATAACTATCAAGTAATAGAAATTTTTATTAACTATCCTTGAGTGATTAAACTAAAGGCATATTGATATTTGTATATGCTCTGTTTTATTTGATAGATCCAACACGAAAGGCTCTTAAAGATGGAGTCATACCCTCTTTGGATCTTCCAAAGAAAAGTATCTCTGTTCCTTCTCATTCCACAAAGGAAACAGCATCTTTTAAAGTGAGGGAAAACTCATTAGGAATCCATCCACCCACAATTGGCACCAATACAGGGTACAAAAGTTTAACAAAATTTCAGCAGTGTATTTCAAAGCTTAAAGTTGGAAATTCTTGTGAAAGAGACAGATTTTCCGAAATTCAACGAAACATCCACTTTTGTGACCCTAACTTGTTGCTTGACCAGCATGATCGTCTTTGCACAATTAGGCCCATCATTGAACATTTGCAAGAAAAAATTCAAAGAACATCATGTCTTGTCGCAAGACATATCAGTGGATGAAAGCATGATTCCTTTCAAGTGACATCTTTCCTGGACCCAGAAAATGCCACAAAAGCCTGTCAAAGTTGGCAGAAACGTTTTTGTAGTTGCAGAAGCAAATACTGGCTATTGCTGGAATTTTGAGATATACACGGGGAAAACAGGAGATGATCAAAGCGATGTGGGTCACCTGAGCAAAACAGACATGGTTGTCATCAAACTTTTAAAGGAACTGACACACCAAGGGCATCACTGGTATGTTGATAATTATTATACAAGTGTGCCACTTTTCCTTTATCTGAAAACGCAGGGAATTCTTTCTTGTGGAACAACGAGGTCCGACAGGAAGTATTAGCCCCATGATCTCCTCAATAAAGATGTGGAAAAAATGGAAAGAGGGGAAAGTAAAGTTGCAAGCTATGAAGGGCTCCTTGCAATGGTCTGGAAGGACACAAAACCTGTCTACTTTCTCAGCTCAGTGCATAATGCTGCATTAGGTGAGCCAGTAACAAGAAATACAAAAAGGAATGGAAGGTAAGAAAAACTTCTCGTCCAATGTCCCCAGCTTGTACATGATGGGAGTGGATCGCAGCCATCAACAGTCTATCGTTTAAAACGACAAAAAACAAAAGAGATTTTATTTGAGGATCTTTGTATCTCTCTGATGAAGGTGATCAATAATGCCTATGTCATTGAGGGTCATGTGAAACCACACGTTGTTCAAGGGAAAAGAAAGCGTGATATGCTTTCATTCCAGGAAGACATTACTCTCCAATTGATTGGAAATAGAGAGTTTCCGATGGCTGATGCAGCTTGGACGTGGCTGTTTGAACTCTGGAACTAGCGCTGTTTCTCCGTCTTTCTGAACCTATAAAATTTTGATTCCGATTTTACAACCTGAACGTGGATTTGGCAACAAAATCCAGCCAGTCAAAATTGGACGACTTTCTGAATTGCTGCCCAATGCTGGTGATATCGACGACGAAAAGCTCCTTTTAGTTGGCAATCACCCTAGAAATTAGCATGTTGGACTTCCCTATTTTCAGTTGTAGCAACATTCCTTCACACCTGATGGCAAACCTTTATGCATCTATCAAGATTCTGCATATTCTCTTAGAGTTTTTCTCCAATGCCCCTTTGCACGAAGACCAGACCTCACTGCTCAAGAGCAAGCATTCAACAAGTCTATGAGCAGAGTCTGGGTGTCTCTTGAATGGTTGTTTGGAGATATCACTAATTATTTCAAATTTGCAGACTTCAAAAAGGATCTGAAGATTTGCCTCAGTGCAGTTGGAAAGATGTATGTTGTTTGTGCCCTACTACGCAATGCCCTAACTTGCCTGTATGAAAACAATACATCAGCTTTCTTCAATCTGCAGCCACCGATTCTTGAAGAATATTTCAGGTGAAGGAAGATTGGCAACAATTGATAAAACAGCTTTTTTAAGAGCTACAAAAGCTACCAAGTTATCACATATCACACATGATTAAATAGTTAAACATAAAAACATGTTTTAATATAATATTAAATCAATGCAATATTTACCGAGCTAGTCATTCTATAAAACGTTTGAAAATGTGACACTTAGAAATATCCCTAAATTAAATATTAAAGGGCAGAAACTCACAAAATCTAAAATAGATCTGATTTGTCAGGGCAAAATCTTGTTTTTATTCCAACTTTAATTGAAAATGGAATAAAATACTACAGCAATTTGATTAAAAAACAATCAATCAGTGTATTACATAAAATTAGCACAATGGCATTCTTAATGACATACAATTGGGGTGAAATTTTCATAAAAGTTGCATCTTTTTTTACATGAAACATGAAATTTGGCAGTGGTTCAAGAGCGCTTTATCATAAAGACACTTGCAATGGGTCTTCTTTGATTCTCAATTTGAGGTATATTTCAATTAATATTGTAATAAATTATCATCCTAGGCTACTCATTACTGATGAATTGCAATGATCTAATGAATATTTAAGTAATTTTCTAGTAAGAGAGTGCAGCTTATTGTTGAAAAAGGGGCAAACAAATTTGCTGTGAAGACATATTTCAGGCTAAACTATGAAGTGAGAACATTTTCCCATTAGATTAAGAATATAAAATATCTGTATTTGGCTGTGTTTTTCAGTAACTGGATTTCTTCTAAATTTTAGGCTAACCTAATTTTTTTTCAAATGATACCAGGTTTGAAGCAGAAGAAAATGCAAATTAAATTGTTGATGAAGATGATAACGCCTCAAACAGAGACATCACAAAAATAAGCTACAAATGAAGACAAGATGCAAAGACAGGTTAACCAAAGAAATTTTTATGTTACAAAAAATTAGAACCCTCAACATTCAATTACATTTAATTAATTTGCCTCTGAGGCAATACCTTAAACCAAATGATTTACAAAGCATTGGCTACAAATAAAGGAAGTCAAGGAATTTTGGAAGACCCTCCTTGTTTTAATGGCCTACAAGATCCACTTGTTGGTGCTAGACTTCATATCAATATCTTTAAGCACACACCATTTGCGCAAATATTATATTATGCCACCTACCACTGGAGAGCAGTGTCCACATGTAGTTGTAAGCCATGTGAGGTAGTTTTAATGGATAGTTAATCTCATGGCAAAAAAGGTAAAAGGAAAAAATTTACACTACTGTTCACAAGATGGATATTCAAATCAAGGTTGAACCAGTACAGCAGCAAGGTAAAATGTCCCTGGTCTGTGTTCTGTTTGCTTTGCACTCTTCCAATATATCAGGAAATCCAAAGATGTTCTGTCAACAGTTTCTTTTGCAAGCAAAAATGGGGCATCGTGTGCTGCAGGCTCTAGCAGCCAACAACATAGGACCATTCCCAGGATTGAATGACTATAAAACAAAAAAACAAAAAAAAACTCATTGAAATGGAATTATTTTGAACTTGTCATCTACGGTGATCACCAAATGACAACACATGACCAGGCAGCTGAGTAAAACTGTTCATGGAGAGCTCTATCATTTGAATAAAACTACAATTACCCATTTAGTTTACAAGCCTCTATTAAGGCTTGGGCCCAGGGTAGTCAACCCTCTTATATCCCCTCTCAACAGCACTGCTTAATTTTGAAGAAATTACACTTGACATCAACAGCCTGCCTTGATGATATCCTGGACATTCCATTCAGCTTAGCAAGGTCCGAAGACAAAGTTGATCCAACAATGTGCTCCTTACATTTGCTTTTATCTACAATTTGCTTACAGCGACTTTTGCTTTTTCCATATAGTGTCAGTAGAAACAGATTAGTGAATCCTAATAGTAATTGTCTCATCCTGTCTTTCTGGTAAACAGAAGTCAGTCTGATGTTTTCATTGAAATGCTTCACAATACATAATTTTTTTCCTTTAGGTAAGCAATAAACTCTAAAGGTTGAACATGCTTGCCCAGTCTAGTCTGTTCTGCTGTGCTATTCATATGAAAATATACCTGTCTAATAGAACACTCATATGATCAACATTTGTATACAAGAGTAACCCATACAAAGAAGCTGCTTCAGCGCACGGGAAAGTGTATAGAAGAAACAATGAAGGACTTATGATCACCGGCAGGGGAACCAAGAATCTGGCTGGTGGGAAAAGGATCCATTTTCTGGTTGGTATAAGCAGTGGATGTGGTGTTGTTTTATTGGAAGAGTATACAAAAATGGGCGGGCATTATTTTGCAAAATTTGTACAAAATACGCTGCATAAAAAGTTGATGGAACTAGCAGAGCTAAAAGGACGTGAGGAATTGATCTTTGTTATGGACAACAATCCCTCCCAAACAAGTAGAGTGGCACTTGACGCTGTGGAGGACTGTGCCATACAGTTTCTTAGCATTCCACCCAGATCACCAGACATTAATCCCATTGAAAATGTGTTTCACGTCGTACGATCGGAATTGAGAAAGGAGGCCATGGAACAGAAAATATGCAAAGAGTCCTTCCTTCAGTTTAAAGAAAGAGTCGTTAGAACGATGAAAAACTGTAAAACATTAACAATAGATAAAACAATTAGCTCTTTACCTAACAGACTAAAAGTAATGTCACGCAATAAGGGTTATCGTATTAAATATTGATCTGAGATTTTGTGATGTACAGATATTTTTCAAGACAAATTGTCTATTTATTGACTGAATAATTCTTAGGATACTAGACAGACGTCATCTATTATAAATAATCCCAGAACAATGCACCTATTGTTTTCGTCGAAGTGCCTATTCATTTATGCCTCATCATGTGACGACTGTAAATTCTCCAACGGTCTACGGTGGGAAACTAATAATGTTGTGTGAAATAAAAGAAAAAGTCGCAGGTAAATTTTCAATATACTCTATGAAATAGATGTGCACTATGATAAATGTTCTTGTTTAGAATTTTGGTACAGAAATATGGAGCAGAAAGGACATAGTTTCTGGGAGATCTCACGGTCTACGCTTTTTTTTAGAATGATATATTGAATGACGTATTTTATAGTAAAATTTGCCGTAGACCGTGAAGTTTTTCCAACTATCGTCCGAATGTCAAGATAGATGCCCCAAGTGTGTCATTCACAATGTTACCCACATCAGTGCACACCTATTCATGATATTTACAAAAGTGACATGTTGCAAGTAATATTTTTTTTTCACAATTTAGCAACTGTAAACCGTCCTCGGTTTACAAGAAACTCGGGAAGCAGGAGCAACAGCAACAGCGTATCAGTAAATGTCATAATCAACCATTGTACCTAACCTATGACAACAAAAGGCTGGCAAAGCAATGCCCACAGAGTGGAACAACCTTTTGTTTGTCAACAGGTATTTGATAGCGAAAGGTAAACATTCGCCATTGCACGTTCATCATTTTTTTCGTCTCGCGATCATCGAGCACTCCTATCTTTACGAAAGTTATTGGTGCTTTCGACGTAGCAAAGATGGGGGTATCTTTCTCAAACAAGATATCCTCGCTGTACGACGTTTTTGGGGCGGCAAAGTGAACGACGTGGCCTTCAAGCAGCAATAGCAGATCACTCCAAGGTATGATAACTGGAGAGTACCTAAAATCATTTAGGAAAATTATTTCTTTATCCTCAACTCCGAGCCAAGCATAGGAACATGTGGCCGGAGATAAAAAGGACTTGAAGATAATCCGCAGGGGGTCTAAAATAAATGTTTTACCACAATTTGCTGGCCCACATATGTATATATTTCGCCCTTTGCCACGACCCATTACAAGGAGCTTAACAATGGCGTCAGAGAATACTGCCCTCTCCACTTCGTTGTTTTGCAGGATCTCCAGGGCACAAGACAACCACTGGCCCTCACACAGATATGGCTCTTTCAATTGTGCTTGAAGAATCTCAATGCGTGTCTGTGAGGATCTCCCAAGCTTGTCTTTGGCAGACTGGATGCCCCAAACAGACTTCAGCAGCTCAGAAACTTTCTTCTGGCCCCTGTTCAGAATGAACTCATAAAGTGCTAAGTCCCCAACAATTTTCCTGCTATTTGCATAAGCCAAAACTTCCAACATGGTATGCATTTGCTTTTTTAACATTAGTTCAGCTACTTGGACATTGCCCAATTTCTTATTTTTTTTGACTCTTTTTGCCCCTTTCTTGCATGCTGCTTTCGTTGCTTTCAGGGTCTTTGGGGCAGTAACATTTGCTGGGTGACCTTCACTTGCAACGAATTCAGTATCCTCCTTTGTCACGTACTCATACGCCGAATGATAGCCTGAATGGCCGGAAAAATTGACCACAATGCCGAAACGGTCTTTTATGGCATTTTTTACTTTCAACCACCGCTGAGTCTTGTTGAGCAAAATGCACATATGAAAATGAAAGCCTCCTTCTTTGTGACTGTCCATGGAACAGGCCCACTGCTCTACTTTCGTTGTGGTACTTTCGTGGAAGGCTATAATAATGGCTTCTGCAAAGGATTGACGGTTGAAGGTATATGTATCTGCATTGCTGTATGTTATAATATATACCTTTCGCACAGAGTCGACAGCAATGACAGAATCAGTTTGTTTTTGAGCCATAACGTACGTAGAATTATGTAGAAATATATCGCACAAATAAATGATCTCCTTACTATCGTGTTTCAAAAGAAAAAGATTAATCGAGTACACCGCATTTTATGCACTATGCATGCTGTCATTTACAACAAACAATTAAACGGTTGAGGTTTTAACTAATAACTTCTTATGTTTTACAGGATTGATTGCAGTTATCTTCTGCTTAGATATTGATAAAGAAATTTAATAGACTAGACACTGATAAAACTATGTATTTATTAGAATATATTGTTAAAATATAGTGTTATATATAAATATATATACATGAAATTGCATGACACATATGGTTTTATATAATATCATTTCTGTACCTTCCTCTTTCATCCATCACCAAAGAAAGATACGGGAATTTCAATGTGTGGTCCTTCCTTCAATGTACTGTGCCTCGTAGGAGACACACGGGATCATTATGTGATGTAATATTCACGTCTCCCTGTATTCCATGCCAGATTGGCAGTATAGAATACATTTGTGAGTGACATACAATAAATAGAGTTTGAAAAGTAGCAAAGGTTAATTAGAAGTATATTTTAGATGTATATTCTTTTACTTTTTATCAGAGTAAAATCCCCCAAAATACATAGAATGGGGCATGGAACCAGAACCTTCCAGCTATTTCGAGGTCACCAATCATTCTGATCAAAAATATAACACCACCAACGAAATCAGCGCCACGAAAAACCCCTGTCTGCAACTAATTACTTATTTCCAAAAGGCCGTTTCAGAAATTTTAGAAAGACAATGCCCGCCAAAAGTAGTTGGAACAACAGGTATCCATTGGCTACATATTTATATTTTCTACCTCATTGTAATTTTCTAAGCAGACAGCCCCCCCTTCCCCCCTCAAACAATGTTGAGGAGAAGGATGAACATGTTCCAAGACATGTGATGCACTTTTCCACCTCATTTCTCCATTTGCATTTATTTTATAATCATATTACAACATTGTATAGGGGGGGAGGGGAGAGAGTGCATCGACAAGTCGAGCATGGTGTTCCAACACTTTTGGCTGGCATTGTAGAACACTTAGAGAATGGGGCATATCTACCAGGGGGTAGAGAAACACTGTGCAACTTTGGTGTAGCTGCTCACCCTACTACTGTCTCTAACACCACTAAAGAAGTTTCTTCTACTCACCTTGTCAATGTCAATAGAGTCTTGAAATAATCAGCAGAAAATGAATCAGTGATAGAAATTTCATTGATAACTATCATAACATCCACACCCATCACCACTCATCCACTACAATTCATACACCTTACTTGAAAAGAGCTTTCCCAATGTAAGAGCCATACAGTCCAGAGATTATGGAAATCATGACTTGGTACCAGCAAATATGGACATTTTGCTACAATTGATGTCCAATTATTCTTCAAAAATTGTCACAAACTTATTTTGAAATTATGCCTGATTGGCTCCAAGCAACATATTTTGACCCTGAGTCACAGAGAAATCATCCACTAATACATGACTACCAGCAGCATGATATCCTTGATATGAGATCAATGGAAAACTGTAAGCTTGTTGACTGTGTTGAGCTTCCCTTAAATCCATATGACCACTTAAAATCTGCCTTTCAGGTTCTCCTTGATAATGGTTTGTATTTGTACATGAGTAGGTTTGTTGTGCCACTAATTGGCCATGTCAGTTCTATAAGCGCCAAATTGTCTTTCATGAGAATATGCACTATCATTAGCCCCTTGTATATTTCACTCCATGCAGGAGAAAATGTTCTCCTAAACTTTCATCCATTATTTTCTGAATTGTATGCTTTCCTTTTTTGGGGAAACAGGAAACTTGGGAAGAAGCTGAAGCCTTGGCAGATCTTATTGTTACTTTAAGTGTGTTATGGTGGTTAGTTACTTTTCAGAGATGCTGTTTTGTCTTTTTTTTGCTAAGTTAATAAGCAGTCACCTTCAGAGATAATAAGGCTAACTTGTATTATGATTAATTAGTAAGGTGTTGGTTGATGTGTTGGATGTTCAGACGAAGGCATTATGATAGTACTTTGCTCACATACCAGAGAAACAGACAGTGCAATGAGAAGTACAACGATGGCAAGCGAAATTGATGCAAGGAAACATGAACTCCACAACTTTCAGCAGACATTTGTGCAAAAGGAGCACAATCCAAGCACAATTTTAGCCATAAAAATGTAAAAATCTTGCAAGGAAGAGCTGCATAATTCCTGAAAACAAAAATGCAAAAATTATTAATATGCCTGGTAAAGCAAAACAAATCGGAAATTCAAAAAAGGGGCAGAGGTTTACTAAATGGCAATTACCAAATATTTTTCAAGATAATTTAACAACACATGATCTACTTTCTCTTGGCTATTTATACCTAAAACTGCACCAGATCCTTTAAAGGAGTTTTGGCAGGAATTATCATAGGTGTATATTTTATTCCAGACTACTGGAGATGGGTTCGCTGAATTCAAAAATGCGAACCAAAGTTGTATGTTTTTAAATTATTAGCCCTTGAAGTTTGGGATTTTGGTCTTTTGATGGAAACTTTTTGTTAAACTGTGTGACGTCAGAATGAAGAGTGGGCCAAGTTTTCTTAGATCAAAGACGGACTCCGCAGGCACTGGAAGCAAAGCAGTGGAGAAAAAGGCTGGACATTAGTCTTGTGTTGCGGGTCTTCCCGGAAAAGTCAGTTGCACAAATTTGCAAACGGCAGTTGGTATTTCATTTCACAAATTCCCTTCAAAAGGGAAAGAGCTCAGCAACATGGTAAATGGGTTCAGTTTGTTCAAAAATATAGGCCCAATTGGCATCCCACAAGGAGCTCAGTGTTGTGTTCAGAGCATTTTGAAGAAACCTGCTACAGCAATAAAAGAGATGTTGCTAGAAGCCTAGGGTTAAATCCAGTGCTGCAAAAGCAGACAATCCCAACCATTTATGAGGCAAGAACCATCTCAAACATAGACAACCATAAAGAAGCAGTAGACCAATCGACCCTGACCCGTTGTAGACAGAGACATGTAAGAAGGCTGCAACCACGGTTCAATTCTTCTTTCTAGAAGTTAAAGATTTGTTCAATTCAATTTTTATGATTTAGTTTTTTAAAAAAAATTTCAGGTAATAGGAGGATTGAAAATTACCGACGAAGACCTTGCTAACACACTAAATGAAGATGGTCAGATTGAACAAGTCGATAGCGACGATGAAAAGAGCAAAGAGAACGCATCCACAGCTAAATATTTTAATATAGTGAAGAGACAGAGGACCGAAATTTGGAAGCTGAAACAACAAATTAACACTCTTAAACAGGTTTGCTTCTACACACATGAACTTTTTAGGTATTTTAATCTTTTTGAGGTTAGAAATTACTCAAGATGTTGTGCACACAATAGCACACCTTCATCCTATACTGCTCTTTTTGCCTTTCCTGTAACCTACCAATCTGTTTTACAGATCCATATTTCACTGCTTTTTGCTATTCCATATCCTGCTAGTGAGTAATCATAAATTCCATCTTGAACAATAGCTTGTGAAAGGAGAGAAAATTGACCCTTGTCAGTGGCACAAACCTGAATGGCTGCCCTAGGGAGTCCACCCATTTCTCCATGGAAACCAGGGATCATGGAGCGGTCTTAAAGTGTTGGGAAGCTCAAAACCTGATAAACAACAACTTAAAAATCCAGGATAAAGATGTGGGAGAGTCTGAGGGGAAATTCAGCAAATTCCTAAATTAAAACAACTTCCTAATTAAATTTAAACTTAGCAATAAAATTAACAACTAAACATCATTAAATTATCATTAACTAAATTAAAAACATAATTAAATTAATCATTAAAAGCAAAAAAGGAAACAATTAAAAACTTTAAAAATGCACATCCATTCTTTGAAAATTAAAAACAATTGTGCGATCGTAATCGAAAATGTTTTGTTTATTTTTCTTTTCTTGTGTTTTTATTATTTTCAAAATAATTTTCATTCCTGGCCTGTGGAAAAATTTGTATATGTTAAAAATAAGTTATAAAAAACAAATATGTAGGCACTTGAGGCATATTTAAATAATTTGACAAAAGACTAGCATTTCATGACAAAAAATTGCATTTCATGATTTCATTGTAGAATACAGATTGAATATGCCTCAAATGTATAAAAATTGAAGATTTGTTAAAAACAACTGAGATTAGAACAACAACAAATATTAATTTTAAAACTTTTTTGATATCTTCATAATGTATGAAAGACTTTTTGCAATAGTTGTTTTTATATTGGATGTGTATATTGAGTGAGATTCAATTTTGTAGGTAAGATAATAAGCATATTTCGTATAATCAGTTGCAAGTAACATTTTGTATGCAAATAGCAAAAATCATTTGTAGTAATCAACAACTATTTAAATATTAAAACTTGTATTTTACCTCAATTCTTCAATGTTTTTTCCTCATCTAACATGATGAACTTGACATTCGAAGTTATTTGAAATTTTTCTACAATTTTCTTTTTTAATTTTCTAAAGTTATTTGGAAAATCTGGAAAAGATAGAGAGTAACACAGAAAAATCGAAATTTCAAAGGTTTACTAGGGGACTCTTCCCCTTAAATATAATGTTATTTTCTTAAATAATCATTAAAGCCTAGTTGATTGCATTTGTTGTGTGTCTACAGTATCATTGATTGAATTTCCAGCTAGCCCTGTCATTTCAGCATCAAAGATAATGTCATTAATTTTCTTTTTTGTTATAGTTTGAGACACTTTAGATAGTTTGCGTAAAGAGTCTGCAACAATTCTTTAGAAATTGGAGAATTCATCTTCATCTTCCTTGTCTGCGATTGATTCCAATATCGTGTTTTAAATCTCGGTTCTTTGTCTTTTCCTTGTCGTCCTGCTTCCCTTTAAACTTGCACTGGCAGTCCTTGCCACAGGAGATGCAGACCACACAGAGACCAAGGGTGAGAGTTGTTCCTCGATCAACCTGCTTTGTTCTTCACAATGCAAAGACACAGTTGACTCTGTCTCTGACAAGTTAAATTGCTTTCTGTTTAATTCGCAGTGAAATCGCCCCATGGAAATCAGCCTTTAGGAAGGCGCTTGATCGAAAAATATATTGTGAGAAAAATGCATTTAAAAATTGCACAACTCTAGTTTAAGATTATAGTAAAGTTATCTGAGGTAAGTGGTTTGCAAAAAGCTGACGGCTACATAGAAACAAAAAGTGATAAAAAGTGGTGTTCTCAGTCCTCAAAGGTCCTAGATTCAAAGTTGCTAAGACACTCCTTCATCATATGTTTCTCCCCCATCTTTTTTCACCTTTTGGTCAATTTTAATTTTTTCATATTTTAACTTTTTTTGTTGCTTCTTTGGAGCGTCTGACGATGCTTTTTCTGCAATTTTGATTCTTTTGCAATCCTTTTCCCTTAACAACCTTTTTAATTTCTCCCCAGCTTCCATGCCTAACACATTGAGAAGAAGAACCTTGAAAGTTGCCCCCTTGAAATTGATAGGCGGCAAGAGCAACAGCAGTTTTCAAAGCTCTTCTCCCCACGTATATTGACTTCATATCTTATGCAGCGATCAAGGGCATATGTTCCAATCGTTTGATGTAACCATTCACTTGGATTCTGTGTCTTCTTTCTTGAACATCTTTGGAGCGATTTCTCATCTGAGAGTCTTTGAAAGACAGGAACCAACCTTGATCCAACATCTAGAGGCAAAGTTTAATGACCCTTATGTGGACCGGGCACATCACCATTTGCTTTGGCCCGCTGCCAGAAGCGCCAAGAATTTGCCCCCTCAGGGCAGTGCACCTGTTTTGGTGAATCATTTGTGCTGGAAAGATGAAACAAAATTGCCATGATCCATGATGGATTGCCATCACAGCTTTACATTATCCAAATGGTCCTTTATGACTACTATAAAAATTCTGAATCTTTTTTATCTTTGTTTGGGTAAGTTTCCCTTTGAATTTTTTTTATTTTTCCCTTTGAAACCAGCATTCGAATTTTTTTGGGCCTTGGAAACAGCAACCATATTTCTCAATGCTGTTCTCATGTGCTTTGAAACATGGTTTGTGTATTCTTCCTTTTCACAGGGTTTTTCATTATCGTGCACATTCAATGCTGTCAGAGCATCGAAGGCTTTACTATCGCCATCAGAAAGCATTGTCATGTATCAGACCTTGTCCGAAGATGCTTTGCTGCCTCTACCTCCATAGCCCTTGATGTACCATTCTTGGAGCAGACTTGTGCGTGATCTTCAACCCATTCCTGATTTTTGACATCATCTGGGCTAATGGGGCACTTTGCACAGTAGTTGGACCGTACTTCAATGTTGATTGGCAGTCCAGTCAACAAATCTATAGTGCAAGCAGCACCATTGTGAGAGGTGTGACCCCATTTTTGCCAAGGTCTGTCATAAGACATGGCAACATCAAGAATTCCATCCTATTTCAGAATATGCTTCTTTTAGGAGTTCTCTTGTGCTCTGTGCAATAGATTTCAAATGTTTTTGATGCAGCCTTTTCCAATCTTTTATGTGTATTGTTGTAGGCAATTTTGCACAGCACAGTTGATAAGTCATAGTTTCACACTATTCCTTCATGGCTGAGTGCCCACAACCCACTCCTCTGTTCTTTTATAACACAAGCATTGACTGTTTACTGGTTTGTCATGTCACTTTACTGTTCAGTTTCTAGTACTTCAATTCCTTTCCTGCTTTTACTGTTGTGTCTGTATTGTCATTTGCTAGTTTTCGTTGTTTTCTTTGTATTTTTGTTTTATCCATTCTGATTGTTTCTTTTTCGATATGTATTTTTTTACCATATGTAACATGCACATGTATGTGACCATCTCTGTGAAGATCCATTCCCATAATTGTAATGCTCGCAAAATATTTTCTATTCATATCTTGTTTAAAGCTGCTAAATCTAATTAATTCTTCATCTGATATGTCTGGTTTAATAATGTCCTCATACGTATAATCTCCATAAGATGGATGGGTTGGTAGACATAAGTGGTATCTTCCCCTGCCTTTTTCGATATTGGCATTATTATCTCCAGCTACAGCTGCACAATCTTTTGCCTTATTGGAGTCATTGTCTTTACAGGCTACACCAATGTTCTCCACCACCCAAAAGGGATGCTGAAGATAACGATTTCTCACAGTTCATTGCAGAGTCTGTGTGTAGTAAGCCTAACTATTCTTTGGCTGATAATGCCGGACCTGATATCATGCATCCATCTTGTCAGATAGCCTAAGTTGCATAGAGTTTTAACTCTCTGATAAGTATGATACTTGCGATACACCTACCACTCTAGACAGGTTTTCAAATCAAACACTGTCTGTTTTTTTCTCTGTGGTGCTACTCTTCCTCTTTTGCATCTTATTGCGTCTAGATGAGACATAAGATGTTGCATCAATTTAAGATGACCTTCCTTTGCACTTTCCTTTGGTAGTCGTATACCTGAAGACTCCTCCTTTTGGGTTCGTATTTAAGTTGCTCATGTTTATCGTATCTGACTTCTTCTGGAATAAATTGTAACTGATGAAGATTGTGTGGAGAGTATGTCTTGTCCACTGAGCTGTTATTCTTTACGGTTCTTGGACTGTAATAGTTTTTAATGTCTTTATGTTATACTTGTCTCCAATTTGTTGCAGACATGTTGCTCACCAAAGTTTTAGTCACTAGTATAGTGCTTAGTACTTGCTTGTCAACTGTGAGTTGTTAGTTTCATGCGTCTACTTAAATCAAATTAACTGTACTTTTTTATCTTTTACTGTATGCTTCATCAGAGACATAGATTGCTTTATTCATCAGAAAAAAACGAATGTATGCATAACTTGTTATCGAAGCTGTGACTGACTTTGTATCCTCAATCAATGGATCGGATAATTTGTTTGCTAAACATCATGTTATGGATGCTTATGGAAATTTACGTTATGATCTACTTCAGTCTTACACTAATGCACCTAAAAGTCCTCCTTCTCATTGTTACATGTTGCTTAGTGGGTTTAAGTTTAAGGACTGTGTCATTTTATAATTGTTACTTGTAAACTTTGTGGTTTTACAAGCAGTTGTTTTACCCCAAAGAGAACCCCAATAAAATGTAAGATAGGCCCAAAGTGTTTTTAGGTGATCCAAAGAGCAAATTTAGCATTTAAAGAACTAGGAAAAGGGCATGAGGCAATGAAATCATTTTGCACAATCATGAATATGGCCTCTCCTTTGTCAAAGACAAGCTTCGATAACTGGATACATGAAGAGCATTCAATGAAGAGGCAAAATGTTCTCTAATGGGGGCTCCCAAGGACACAGCCTCTAAGTATCAATTAAGTGATGATGGAAAGTTCTCCAAATGCACAGTGAAAATTGATGGGACCTAGCAAACTAGAGGTTATAGCTCTCTAAAAGGAATTGTAATAGGTCTAGCGCAGGAATCCGGAAAATGCATAGACTATGAACTGATAACAAAGTATTGTGCTGCATGCAAGGGATGGGAAAAAAAAAGGAATAAGTCTTCTCCACAATTTGAAACGTGGAATGCTAGTCACCTAAGTCCCATAAATCATAAAGGGTCATCATCTTCTATGGAAACTGCTGGTGCACTAGCAATATTTAAGCCATCTGGAGAAAAGAATAAACTTCAGTGTACTTCTTACCTTGGTGATGGAGATACCTCCGCATTTATCAGTGTTCAAGAGGCTCAGATATTCAAATAGAGAAGCTCGAGTGTGTTGGTCATATCCAGAAAAGGGTTGGAACCTGTGTACGAAATTTTTTGCAAGATCACTAGGGAAAAGTATTAGCAGATGGGAAAAAATAATATGGCAAAGGGAGACTGACAGCAGCTGTTATCTACATCTAAGCATATAACCAGTAAAGCCCATAGGGGCATCGCACTGATGAAGGTGGTTTCCTCATACCCAAGAGTCAGCAGGATATGTATCATGGTCATAGGAAGTACATTAGGTTAATGCAAAAATTTGGCCTACAAATAATTCCTACAAAAAAAGTAAAACATGCTGCTACTAAACATAAAGTCTAAGTTATCTAAAATACGAAATCCTTCAATGCACTGCTGTTGTTGGCTAGTCTTATATATCCTGGAAGTGAATTCCAATCTGTTATGGTCCTTGGAAGAAACAAAAATTCATAAGAATCTCTTGATACTGGGAGAGGTATAAATATATGTGCATCGTTTGTTGTACTTCTCGTTTGTTGGCTCTGTTCTTTCACGTAAGATGGTATTTTGACTTCAACTGTATTATTCAAAATCTTGCTGAACATTGAAAGCCTAAATATTTTCTTATCGTTTCAAACGTGAGCCAGTTTATTTTTTTAAATAATCTAGTCATTGATCCTTCCTCCCTTGAAAAATTTTTGCTCACAAACAGAGCTGCTTGTTGTTTTTTTTTCAATTTCATCCTTGTGTTTTTTCAAGTAAGGGTCTCACATGATTGAGGCATGCTCCAACTGAGGCTGTACCAATGTGTAGTAAGCAGCACTTTTCACATTTTTAGAGCACATACATAGTTTACATTTTATGAAGCCAAGCAATCTGTTTGCCTTGATAGTTATGCTTCTAAATTGGTTTTCCGACCTCAAGTTCTTATCAATTTAAACGCCAGAATATGTATGATGGTCCACACATTCTAGAACTTCACCATTTAGCGGGCAGATGTTTGTCTGATTAAATTTCTTCCCTCCGATTCTTAATGGTAGCATTTTGTTACATTACTTAATTGGTAGCATCAAGTCATCTTCCATGTTTGTGCCCATTTTACCAGTCTAGATAAGTCATTTTGCAGTCGATCTTCACTACTCTGGTTATTATATAATAAACAGTCATCTGCAAAAAAGCGAATTGGGGACTAGACGTTCTTACTTATATCATTCACAAGCAGCAGACATAACAATGGTCTAAGCACTGTGCCTTGTGAAAGGCTCGACTTCACTCTTTCAGTTTCTGAGCATTCCCCTCTACAATCACCTTCTGGGTCCTATGCAACAGCCAAGCATTCTCCATCTTCCAACAGACGTTTTAACTCCAATTCCACAATTTTCCAACTTCATAAGCAATCTATGGTGGGGCACAGTATCAAAGGCTTTGCTGAAATTAAGGATACGCATATCACTGACTTTCCTTTTGTCTCTTCCAGGTGCCATATCTTCCATTGTTAAAAGGAGCTGCGTTTCACACAATCTTTTTTTACGAAAACCATGTTGCTCGTTTATTAGGATTCCATGGTGTTCACAGTGCTCCATGCGGCAGAAGTAAGAGTAACAGGCTGGTAGTTGACTGCTTCGTGCTTAGATCCTTTGCCATTGGATATTGGTACAACATTATCTGTTTTCCAGATAGATAGTATTTCTCCTGAGGCTACAAAACTATTTTGGTCTTACTATAAGACAAAAAAGTAACCAAATATCAATGCATGCTTTGATGGGCTACAACCAATTTATTCATTAGATATTGCAGTAGTGACCATGTCTCTTCCCCATACCTCATTGTTGTGTGGGACATCTATGCTTCATTGTTCCATAATTCTGATCTTGGTAAAGTGAAGCATCATCAATTTTGCCCTAAAGGGAAAGAAAGCTAGTGTTAATGGAGAATGCAAGAGGACAAAATTATCCAGCCAGTCTTCAAACCAAAGTTAAATATACCAGAAGACATCCATAAAATGATCCTGCCAGTATTCAGAGAGGTATCAAAAGATGACCTTCTTAAAAGATGTCTCCATCAAAAAACCCAAAGCGCCATGGAGAAACATTATACGCTAACAAAAGATGATTGACAGATTACAAATGAAAACAAGACAACATAGAGAAGGCTGATAGGAGTATGCGTTTTCCTGTTACACCCTACCCCTTCTACCAGAAAAAAAATTTTGACGAAGTTACACATTTTTTTGCTTTTTTTCTGATTACAATATGATGCATGAGTTTATGCCAATATAACGAGAAGATAAGTATAATAAATTGTCCATTTAAGAAATACTAGCAGAAGCTAACTAATGCAAGTTAATTTTAGCCAAAAGGTACGAATTTAATGAAAAAACATATGAACCACTACGGGTTCCCCCCATCTAATTGAAGGTACAGAAAAGCTTTGACAAGAGCATGAAGTCTACCATGGGAAGCTAAAAGTTGTTTTGCTGCTGGATTGCGCTCATACAGAAACGTGCAAGCTTGAGATGAGATGGCAGATTTAGAAGGTAACAACTTGAGGTAGTTACCGAACTCAAGAGCCACAAGTACTAAATCTGGCATAGCAGCTGGAGCAGATGCTGGAAGTAAAGCATTGTGAGATGTGAGACATAAATCATACGAATCAATATCCGGCACAAAAACAAATTTTCAATATTGACAGGGCAAGGAAAATCCTGTCCAGTAACAATGTTGAGCAAGTGAAGTAAATCAGAATGATTGTAGGGTGTCCCGTGACTTCAAAAGGACCGTCAAAATTTTGTACAAAGCGAGACACGCTTCTAGATGGAATCGAGTCCTTACCAAGAAAGATGATTTTCCCTTCTGGGATATGATTATCACGTGATGATGCATCATAGAGTTCCCTCTGACCACGACAAAGATCCGGTTTTATCTGTTGAAATTTTGTATGCCCTGTTTTCACATTCTGAAGCAAATGATGCCCATAGTGATACATTGGAAGAGGATACAGGGGGAGCTGAAGAAACAATGTCTCTAGTGAAGGAGCGCCATGCCCAAATACAAGGAACAATGGTGTTATATCAGAAGTACCAGAAATCGCAGAAGTGTTGTGGGTGTAGGCAGCAGGTTGCAAGAAATCTTCCCAACAGCTTAATTTTTTTCACAGTAAATGCAGATTGAGGCCTTAAGAAAGCAATTCACTCGTTCAGTAGCAATGCATTTAAAAATTATCCGTCAGATCACTTTGCAAAGGGGGGGGGACCAAAGGGTAAAAGTACTTCGTGTAGCAGTGTTCTAGCAGCAGTGAAGGCTGTCTTATTTAGGACAGGGAAATCCCGGAATAAGTTAAAATAAGGGCAAACTGCAGTAAGTATCCAATTGTTACCAGAACCAACATAATTAATTCCTAACGTGTGAAAAGGATGCTGTATGAACGAATTTGCTGTTCCTAGGGGATGCCACATTGAACGCAAAGAAGTTTGATGCATTCATCATACAGAGCGAAAAATTCATCGGATGTGGTTTTATGTGATATGTGAGAGGCGTTAGTAAGTTCAAAGTAACATATGATGTCAACGGCGTGTAAATCTTTTTACATTATCAAGTGGATGGATATTTGTTTTCGTTTGGCTGTTCAAGCCACAAAAAGTTTTGCACAGCTACGACTTATTCATGGATGTTGTCTTGCTGGATTTTGACTAGAAGAATTCTGAAAAGAACTCTGTTACTACACGAGAGGATCTAAATTCAATTTACAGTTGGAGGTTTATCCTTTTCCAGTACATTGAATTTAATTCCATTCGTTTTATGTGGTGAAATCCTTGGTGAAATAAAGAATGGAAAAAAAAACTAGTTTCTAACTAGTTTGAGAAACAGACAAGAAGTTTATGAATGAATTACCAGTGTTTTTCCTTGAAATTATTTTATCGGCACAGTGAAAATGTATTATTACAGCGGTAGCTGAAATTACCCCCGAGCCCCCTTGCAACATTTTATCATTTTCCATGTTTCATTTCAAGGCTTTTAGATACCATTGCACTTTGTTGGAACCTGTCAAAAATTTACTCCTTCATTAGCACCTGAATTTCCTTTGGAATTACATAAATTTAGGATTTTTTGAATATATGGCTAAAACTGCTTTGAAGGGTCTAATTGTTCTTGAAGTTAGGAATTGTTTACACCACTGTACTTTGTGTTGCAAAGTTCAACTATTCTATTTCCAAACTTGATCCAATGAACTACCCCTTCATATCATTTATTAAGGATATGAAAAGCAATTGATGTATGTTAATGTATTTGTGTATTTGTATGCAATTAATGTATGATAATTGTATATATGTTAATGTAATGTAACAGTATGTATGTAATTGTATGTATTTCACAAAGCATATGGTTGTAGGGTAAGTATGTCATGTAATGTATTTATGTAATAGTATGTAATGATGTATGTAATGTTGTCTCACCTAGAAAACCCGAAAAATGACTTTCATTATCTTCAACCCAGAATGATCTAAGTCAATACATGTTAGACACTAGGATATCTATGTAATGTATGTATAAATACAAGTGCTTCTAAAAAAATTCTTTTGAGACACCAAATGAGTTTCTTATATATTTTTGATTTTCTAAAAAAAAAGGTATTTTCTTCAACAAAAGCCACAATGTGGTTTGCTGCCTCATCAGCTCTTCCATACTCCTAGGTATGTTGGCTTAAGGTGAAAAAGAAATGGAAAGGAAGCAACGATGGGGAAAGAGGAGGAAGGTGGCAGGAGTAACGCAAGGTTGGGTGGGACACGGGACAGGGGGCAGAGCGAGCCCATTTATCGATTATCATTGAACAGTTGGTACATGACGTTGTGTCTTTTATTTATTTTCTATAAAAGGGTATGGTATGACTTCGCTTGTACCCAATGCCCCTGCTATGATAAGCTATATTCCCGCCACTTGTCAATTTCACTTCGCACATGGTAAACTGCTCAATATTGAAACCTTTCCTCGAACGCGGCCACGTGAAATTTACTGAAAGGTGACTATGCAATTATTTCATTGCTTTTCTATGTTTCTTTATACTTTCGATATAGGGTCGCTCTAGCAACACGAAATTTTAGCGATTATTTAATCAAAAGTGATTTGGATGGAGTGTAAAGTCTGCTCAATCTAACATTGTCAATGATTTGCTGGCAAACAGAAAATATTCACTCCAAAATAATGTATTCATATCATTAAATCTCGTTTGGACCCTCATTGATGAGAGTGTTGATGATTTATTTATATAGGCGCCGACAACGTAGGGGCTTCGGGGGTTCGAGGCACCCCTAGAAATTGCTATGGGTACTTGAGAAATTATCATAAAGCCTGCCCCTAATTTCCCTAGTAGACATAAAATATATAGTTAATCAAAGAACTACACCGCGCCGTTCTGTTTAATTACTTTGGTTCTTTTATTTTCTTTTTATTACGCATGGTTTAGAGGATTTTGAATTGAGCTCCGCCCCCCCCCCCCCTGCGACAATCAAATATCGATACATCTTTACAAATTGCATTCATGGAGGCCGAAGAAGTAGAACCATAAAAATCAATTTAAAAACGGCACATTCACTTAATTCTCATCAAATGTCTTATTCTTACAGATTAAAGGATCACTGTAATTAAAGTTGGTGAGTTTTAATGAGTCAGATTTATCGCAATTAAGCAATTTCTTACATCATTTTCAAACTCATGTGGTTTCACTGGCTTCAATTACTCGTTAACAGACATTAGTATTCACACCACCAAATATGTTGAATCCTGTTTGGGGTAAAATGTTACACAGACTTTTTTATAAGAACTTTAGCACGGACATAGTACCCAGTTTCCATAATGTTTCTTCATTATAGCATAAAGGTTTATAAAATATCCTGAAAAGGTATCTTACTATCCAAAAGGGGGGTACCTATTCACTTTGAAGCATATAGTATCTCAATTATTGCCTTTTAATAATTATACAGAACCACATTCAGTTAGCAGTGGATATATATGGATTTCACAATTGTTTGAAAGAATAATCCTCTCAATGGCAGTCAAAGAATTTTTTAATTGTCACTTAGTAGCTTAAGTTTGAGTGAGATTAGTGCACCAGTTTCTTCATCTCTTTGCCATCCTAGGGATTGGGTTCTGATACAGTGTATCTTAAGACAAAATTTAGTGTTACTGGCAAAAATGCCTAACAGTTTTACTTTAAGTGGTATTTTCTCAGTACTAAAGCTGATTATTATTTTATTATGTTTCTAGATTATCACAGAAACATTCAGAAAGAGTGAGTAACTTATATCAAATTTCTCATTATTTACACTGATCAATCTACTTGTGGCATCAGTTGCGGCAAGCAGTTAATATAACAGTTAATATAGCATTGCTGCCACAGAGGATCAAGTGTTTCTTTGTGTTGGAGATATAACTTGTGAGAAAGTTATCATCATTGCCAAAACTTTTATCATGTTTGCTAATTATCAACATGTTTAATCCATCTACTTCATTACTAATAGGTTTCTGCTCAATTTGTCATTACAGGCGATGGCAGCACTAAAAGTTGTGCTTAATGAAGTTGAAAAGGTAAAAGTAAATTTATGTACATAGACAATGGCAGTCTTTATTTCTACAATCAAATTCAACTCTTTTGTAAACTATTGACTACCCTTCTTCCATATCATGTCATGGACATAGCATACTCAGAGATTCAAGTCTTATCATGCATACTGTCAAGATGTAGTAGTAAGCTGTATGCAGTATGCCTTAGTAAAGATTTGCCTTGCAACTTGACAAGCAGTCAACTTTGTTTCATTTACACACTTTCATTGACACACACTGTGGTATGTTACATCATAAATAATATCATCTTTTACATGCTAGGAAATTCCTTTCACTGCCTCCATGAGGCAGGCAAAGAAGGCAGCCGTTGCTGCCTTCTCACTGAGAAGGTCAGTCAAATTTATCTTCACTGACACCAACAATGTCAAAATTGATACATTGAGGTATAAATCATACTGTTTCTATTTTGTGTAAAAGCATTGAGTTATGATATAAACTATCCTCAATTAGGATGTCAATGGAGAAATTTAGCCACTTTTTACTCTATTTCATACATTTCTGTAAGTCCTACACTAACTACACAGTTTTAGATGTTTTCCACAAGCCATTTAATACCACTTTTTGCCTTTTCTATGATGCTCACTCTTATCTTCATACTCTAAATAAACATGAAATTAAGATTATTTCATCGCTACATGTCAAAGCTTTGAAACATATCAACAGTATTCATTGTATTTATCAATATATACTTATTAGTTGTATCATTGTTTTACAGTGAAGGGATGACATTGAAAATAAAGATAATAAAAAACAAAAGAAAAAAGAGGCAAAACAGGGAAATAACAAAGAAAAGAGAAGGGGGGGGGAAAGGTGCAGGCCCTGCACCAAACTTTCATTGGCTGCACATTTACAAAGTAATGTGTAACTTTTTTGTTTTTGTTTTGTTGCGTTGTTGTAATCTTTAACTGTTGACATTGTTGTTGTAGTGTTTTAATTTTTTTTCAGTGCAGCCAATGGAAATGACCCCAAAAATTTGAAACATTAGAAATGTCCAAAAAATCAATTTTTAAACAATCAAAACTCTACTGAAATTTTTAAGGTGCAATGTGAATGTCACAATTTATGTCTGATGTGCAGGGCCTGTTTCTATGTATGGTGTGTTTGTTTAGTTTAGGTGTAGCATGTAGTTATATGAAATAGATGTAGCAATTAGATTCTGTATGTAGATAGGTGTATATAAATAATTGTAAATAGTACCTGTAAATAGTGTTGATATTAATTTTAAGTATTCTAATAAATTTTTTTATGGTATATTTTGTTACTTGATATTATGGTGTGTTATTTTTCTCCAGAATTATCTTACCTAACTCCTTTATAGGCTCGACACTACCTGGTAATTAATCACCTTAAAACTTGTCAAGAGGTTGGTGCCATCTTGACTGGAGGAGATAAAATCACAATTAGCTAGGCCCACTTCACCCCTTGACTGTTAGATTCATCCTCCCGCAAATATGTTCAACGAATAAGCATTAATTTCAACGATAGCGTGAAATCTAACCTTCTTTAAATTTGTGCTCTTTCCTTTTCTAAATACAAAGCTCCGCCATAATCCGATCAAAGTATTCATAGCTGCCCACCATTGCTGTCTTCTATTCCTTGTATAGCAAGCGATCTCTCACCAAGTTAGCTCTGTTGTCATTACCGTCAGGGCCGAGCAGAGTCCAGTCATCTCCGACTAGGGGGGCAAGAACGACAAAATTTCCCAAAATTTTCGACAAAATTCAGACAAGTTTCTGCAAAAGCATACATAGATCCACTGTTTAATCTATTGTTAAGATCAGGTCAAATTTCGGACGAAATGATAATTTGTGATCCTGGGGGGGGGGGGGAGGCAATGATAATTTGTGATCCTGGGTGAGACTTCAATTTTGCTTGAATTTAATTTTCTTCAACTTTGGATGCTCTCATTCAAGAGTTGAGAAACACCAGAAAATCACACTGCCCTTAAAGAAATCTTTTATAACACTGAAAAAGTTTCTTATATATTTATGAGTTTTGTAATTAAGGTATTGTGTTACTGAAATATTATCATCATGCCTAGTGTTTTATAAATTGTTTAGCTGATTATAGAGAACTATTATTAAACCTTGTATTATTTTAATGATTGGTTTCTCTATAAGAGTATGGTATGACCTAGCTTGTACCCAGTGCCCCTTCTATCATGAGCTATATTCCCGCCACTTGTCAATTTCACTTCGCACATGGTGAGCTGATCAAATTCGAGGCGGTCGTGCTGAAAATAGGGGATTTTTATTAGCTATTTTGATTGACTCGAAGGTAACTATGCAATCATTTTACTACTCTCCTATGTTTTTCAATACCCTGTGTTTAGTGTTGCTGTGTCAACATGACATTTTAGCGATTTTATCATTACCAATTTTGCATATTAGCAAGACCGAGTCTCTCGTCTAATCGCTGACTTAGTCCTGTCAACTTTTAAAGTTTAAACAGTTTATTAATTCAGCGAGTCCATTTCCAATGACATATTTTATCAGCAAAAAGTATATACTGTCGAATTATCCTCCAATTAATATGCCTCATCTACTATTAAAAGCGTTGACTTGTATTGCGCTTTAGTGGTCGGTTAATTTTCATTAGAAGTGTGTTTGTAGTTAATAAGTCTCTTTTTTATAGATCCTTGAAACAGAACGAGAAAAGCTGTAGAGGAGTTTCTTGTGTCTGTTTTAGTTCACCTGGTAAGTCCGCTTTTGTTTTCCGTATCTCCGTTATCATTGAACGACATATACATCTTATACTATACTTTTCTAAAAAAGAAGACGATGCTTTCTAAATTACACGGTATGATATTGTGGACATGTCAACTTACATCTTTTCCATTTTCTTCTAGAGTTTCTGACAAGTTCAGGGTAGAGGTTTGTTCCCTGGTGGTGTACACTGCTTAGTGTCAACCACCCTTAATTTTCTAATATTTTCATTAGCATAGGTTTTCATTAGCATAGTTTTATTGACAGAGTAATCATTTTCGCAAAATCATTAATCAGTACCTTAACTTTTATTCTGAACTGACAACAACGGGCTGACCTTAACTAAAAACGTCTCTAGCTATCTGTTATTCTCTGTGACCAGATTAACATATAAGGGGCAGGCCCGTCGAGAGCAAGGTCAAGTCTTGGGGCCATGAACACCACGTGCTTTTTGACATCTGTTTAACGGCGCACAGGTGTTATCGGCACTAAAAATTATTCGATTTCCCGTTTCAGTCATTTCATGAAATAACAAATTAAATTACATAGAGGTAGTTAAGTTAGTGGAACAGTAAGGGGTTCAAGATGAACTTTTCACAAACTATGGACAACGTTTCAAATTTTATATGGTATTTAACACCTTGGTCTGGATGTACTTTTGTCAACCCTTTCCACTTCTTTAGGATTAACTTTAGCACCTCAAACTATCTCTATAATTTCAATAGACTTCTGTTGATATTCCAGTTTTGGCCAAAATCACATATTGTAAGGGTTTTATCTAGTGCACTATTACTTAGGAAGGTTTCACAAACTATCGACTATATTTGAAGATTTAAATGTAATTGCCAAGTTGATCTAGGTTTTTTTTGGTACCCCTTGCCACGTTGATTTTAGAATTAAACTTTACCACCTGAATTCTCTGTATTATTTCAATTAACCTTTGCCACTTTTCCTTTTTTCATCAAAATTACTTATAAGGGTTTAAGCTAGTGCACTTTTACCTAGGAAGGTTTTACAAACTATGGACTATATTAGAAGATTTACATTTAATTTAGCAAGTTGATCTAGGTTTTTTTTGGTACCCCTTGCCACATTGATTTTAGAATTAAACTTTACCAACTGAATTCTCTGTATTATTTCAATTAACCTTTGCCACTTTTCCTTTTTTCATCAAAATTACTGATAAGGGTTTAAGCTAGTGCACTATTACTTAGGAAGGTTTCACAAACTATCGACTATATTAGAAGATTTACGTGTAATTTAGCAAGTTGATCTAGGTTTCTTTTTGCTACCCCTTGCCAAATTGAATTTAGAATTAATCTTTACCACCTGAATTCTCTGTATTATTTGAATTGACTAAGCAACTTGATCCAGGAGTTCTTTGCTACCCCTTCCATCCTCATTTTAGGAATAATTTTTCAATCCAAATTTGTTAACACTCCATTTTTACTAACATTTGATGGAAGAATTTAATTTACTGCAACATTACGCAAGAGTTTTTCACAAACACTGGATAATGTTTAAAGTGTTATATGCAATTAAGCATCCTCATCTAGGATTTCTTTTCCTACCCATTGCTAACAAATAAAGTAGGATTAGATTGTAGTACCTGATACTACTCCTAATTTACTCTCACGCGGCTGAAATTTATGCTATATTTGTTATCTTTACAGTACTTACAATTCCTATCTTTTCTGGTAAATATGTCATCGTCTTCTCAAGCTTGTAGATGCTATCGTATGACATTATGGGGCATATCGACAGTACTTTTTATATATCTCAAATAGCTATGCTTACAATATATCAGGGACAGTGGAAGATTAGTTTTTGTCATTCATTATGGCCTTACGGTTTTTTAAATAATAACTCGCGAATTTTGCTCTCTTACACATTTATCATTCTGTTTACGACTGGCTCTCGATATCAATGTTCATTGTCAACCGTATATTACCACATGGTCTACCTTTATCTCATAACCATCTTAAGAGTAGCCAAGGGCCGCAAGTTTGATAAAATTTAATTTTTCACTGCCCCTTATTTTCAGCCATTCTTATATATTTCTCTTTTCTTTCAGATAATCTTATATCCAACCCTCTCCCTTCCACAGACTAGTCAAATACTAAGTCAACAATTAGCTTATAATGGGCAAAAAATCGAAAAATAAGTGGACTGCTGACTTGACTGACGCACTGCTTCGCATAAAAAAACGCGCCTTAGCCATGAAGCCCGATGGCGACATGCGCGCACTTATGAAAATTATTCATATTGAGTGGAAAAAAATCTTCCCCTCCTCTATGGTTACAATGATGGGACTTAAAATCAAGCTTAGTAAGCTAGATAAAGAAGGGAGGAAAAAAGAATCACCGAAAGTTCCCTCATCACCAAAAGAGGATAGGAATGATAAGGCAAAAGATGTGAAGCAGGATAAGGTCTCCAACAGTCAGAGTAAAACACTTAGCCCCAATGTAAGCATATCAGATGCATCTTGCAGCGAGGATGAAGGAATAAATGATAACATGAGCTGCTCAACTAATGACACAGATTTAAGTTTAGCAAGCAAGAGGTTATCGAAAGTCCGAAAATCAATTCCTCATCCATTTAGGCATAGCAAGGGCCTCGGTAAATTATCACAGAAAATGAAGGAACATTTACTCCGTTGCTATCGCATTGCAAAGCAGAAAGCAAAGGATCAATCAAAACCTAAAACATGGCGTTATAGGGAAGCCAGAAAATTATGGCTTCAAATGTATCCTTCCTATTCATTATCTTTAGCCAGCGTAAAAGGGATTTGCAAATCTCCAAAGCTAGCGCCTACAGATAGTGACAATGAATCACTTGCTGATTACCTGAGCAGGTTTAGCAATGTTCCAGACTGTACAACGCGACTGAAAAGTATGCGACAGGCCTCATTAGAACTTGCTAGTCAACCGATATACAAATACATTTGTTACAACTGTGGTCGACTGTTACCTTACCGAAAAAGGAACAAAAACTTACAGTTTATCAAATATGATGCTACCTTAATTGGGTTGACGAGTCCACCCATACTGACTATGTACGAGTCAATTGGGGACCTCCAATATCAAGGTATGACAGGGACATGGACATCCTGTAACAACTGCAAACATAGACCAATTGATCTATATAATGCAGGAGACCCTAACACAGGGAAACTGTATGTCCCGGAAGCCTTACAAGAGCTAGCCAGTCCTTATGAGAGGGGCCAAATAGCCCTTGCAGGCATTGTATCTAAAATAGTAAAGCCCCGTAGTGACAAATTTAAGATCTGGGAACACTTTCAAGGTCAATCACTGACAAGGTGTAAACTAGACCATCACTACTACGGCATGTACGGGTTCATGGTCACAAATACCAATGAATCAGAAAACCAGGGTACTAAGACCAACGTAACTGAGGTTCAAGTACGCATTAAACGTGCTTTACTATGGCTACGTAACAACAACGATCTGTTTGAGAAGTTTCATGCCAACTATGACACTTTATACAGATACGACCCTGACAAGGTACTGCACCTACATGCAGCTACTGAGTATGCCACTGACTACAACAAGACAGTAGCATCACATCTTAAGGATGAATCTTGCGGAATAGTGACAAACTTGGATGACTGTGGGATTCACTCCAACTTGACTGCTGAGTCAGACAAAGCAGGCGTGCAGCACCCAAACACCGCTAAGCTGAATAAGAGCTTGACGGAGCTAAAGCAGCTAACACGCGTAAGCTATCAGGATCCGCACCTAGAAGCGAAACTGTGGCCGCATCTCTTTCCCTTTGGGACAGGCGGGTGGTCGCAGGAAACGTGTCTTAAGGCCGGGGAGTATCTGAAACACAGACTCTTAAACTTAGACGCTAGGTGGAGGAAAGACCCCAGCTTCTCCTTCCATTGGTATGATCGCCAAATAAAACAGCGTCTATTTTATGTTGCTAAAGCAAGGCTGGCAAAGCGCATTGACAGACGAGAAACGCTAAAAAGCCTACAGCTACATGATGCAACACTTTATGACAAACTGGGTCAGATTGTCCTGGCTACAATCACAGGATCCAAAAGCTACTGGAACAGTAGAACGCTAGACCTTCTTGCTTTGAGCAGGAAACTAGGAAAACCGACCTTCTTTGTGACATTGACGCAAAATGACAATTGGCCTGAGATCCAGAATCATATCATCAATGGTCCAGGTCATGAGCAGCCTAAGGTCGACGTTGACAGCGACTTCCAACTACAGGACATTCATCCTAGTAGGGAGTATTCCGTCGAGACCGTAACAGCATATAGCAATAGGCTGAAACTCTTTAAAGAGAAGGTCATAAGTAATCCCAAAGGCCCACTAGGACAAGTAGTCGATTGGTGGGATCGTAAGGAATTTCAAAGTAGGGGAGCCATCCATAACCACATGGTCGTATGGTGTAAGGAAGGCACAATCCCTGACAACGTAGTATGTGCAGAAATTCCTAGGGGTGATGCTGAAAACCCTACAGTAAATTCATTAAAATCATTTGTCAAACGACTTCAGATACATAGATGTCGTAAGGATAAGTGTTATACCAGCACCCATGGCAAACCCCTCAAGAAATGTAAGTATGGGTTTCCATATCCCGTACAAGACGAGGAGAGGTTGAACAAGGCAGGTAACAGGTATTTGCCCCGCCGTAGGTGCCAAGAGGATATATTGGTTGTCCTTACAACCAAGAAATATTATATCTGTGGGGAGCACACATGAACATACAAAAGGTCACCACTTCTGGGTGGGAAATGTACCTTGCCAAGTATGTTGCTAAAACAGAGCCCTCATTCCGATTGGAAATATCGAAGGATGCCTCTGATACTGAGAAATACATTAGAACCAGGGTAGTTGGTCGCTTAGAGGTAGATCACATCAACCTTGGTCACTTTTTATGCTGTGCAAGTAGGGAGGTCATATATCTTCCAACAGAATTTGATCCTACCTATGGGTTTTTGAAGCGTAAGAAAGATTTACCTTCTGATCCAGACAGCGAGGATGTCTTCTATTCCAATCTTTTGGAAAAATAGATGGAGCAGAGGCGGATCCAGACTGTAGCGAATGCAGCTGAAGCAACAGTCAGATTTTATGCTTCTTAATGTCTCCCTCTTAAATTCCCCGTGATAATGTTAAGTTTGTGGCTTTCACTTCCTTTTAATTAATTGAATTCAAATTGTTGTTTTCATTGCAATCGTTTGACATTTCAACACTTGCCCACGCACCTCTTCAACTCCATGTCCCAACAATTTCCGAGAAAAGTGAGACTGGATGCCCATGGCAACATAGCCTCTTCTTCAATGACTTGTGGCCAGGTTTTTATTATAGCTTGCCATCGCCTTTTGGCGGGAGCAACACTCAGTTCAAACTTTCCAATCGTCTCCTGAGTTGACTGATGCTCAGATGTAGCAGTCCAATCAGGAACGGAGTTCACTGTTGCTCAGAAAATCTTAAAATAGAAATGTGTAATTGGAGTACAATATTGACTACACTTAGCCCGACCAGCCTCGGAAGGAAGCTAGTATTTGGTCTCGCCGCAATGGCGGATCCTCTCGGCAATCTTCTCTAGAAAATAAAACAGCTTCTTGAAGACAATGAACTGTCTTTACCGGAGAAATATTGCCTTCTTCATCAAGCTCATACGCACATTTTTGACTGCATCCAACAGAAAATAAATCAGGCGAAGAAAGCAGCTGATGATAAAAGTTCTTGCCTCATCTGTGACAATGGGGCAGCGCTGCAGTTTCCTCAATCTGAGCGACGGAGAGCAGGAACCTTCCAGCCAGTTAGGTAGTAACTATATGATGCGATGTAACTTGTTCAATAAATTTGTAGATTATCAGGCCCGTAGCTGCTATTGGGGGGCTTGTGACTGAGTCAGTCACTTGTTTTCCAATTTAGTTTCTGTTGTTTCTATTGTTTTGGAACAACGGCGCCCCCCCCCCCCCAATAATTATCTCCTTCTCACGGTACTGAATTATGTATTAACAAGTTGGAAGGAAACCTCAGCTTTGAAATAAATTAAAATAAGTTAACAAGACATATTAATGACAAGTCATTGTGTGGGCCTGCCAGAGCATAATGATAGGTCTGCCTACCTTTACACTATGGCAATGCCTTTACATTTATTATCTTGGGGGGGGGGGGGGTAACTCCATTAGTCAGTGGTATGGGGTTGCGCCATTCATTGTCTGGTACTGACCCAAAAAATCTGGAAATTTTCAAATAATGGTACCCATAAATGTGGTGCTCGTAAAGGGTATACCCATAAACCCAAAGGTTAAAAAGCATGTGGAACTTTAAGTGTTATTTTACACATAAAAAGTAATGACAATATAATGGTATCAGGTATGTTTGGTGAACAAATACCTCAAAGTTTCTCAAAATTATACCCATGAATCCAGACTCTCAATAAAAGCATTCCCATAAATCTGGAATTTTCTCAAAAAGGACACCCATAGATCCAGAACTTCTGATGAAAAAGGTACCCTTAGACCTGGCACAACCATTTATATTTGATATTTAGTATATTATGTTATATGTGTGGGGCATTTATTTTTAGTTAATAATTCATATATTTCAACTAAGTTATGTCAATAACAGGACTTAAGATGCTTTTTTTCTGAAATCCAGGACATCTGCAGATGGAAACTGCTTGTATAACTGCTTGTATAATGCCTTCTCCCTTGCCATTGTTGGTGATGAAAGTTTGACCATGTACTTGAGGTGTCTTACAAGTGTTGAGCTTTCAATGCGTGCTGATTTTTATGCTTCACATCCTGTTTTTGATGATTTTGATAAAAATGATGCTTTTCAAAATCCTGATCACTTGTTTCATTTGGCTTTGTCATTCAGTTCAACTGAATCATTCGATGGTAATCGTATTTCTGCAATTTGTTCTGAGGCCAAACTGAATGCCGAGAATTTTAAATTCTCTCCTTTTCTCTGTATACTTGCCTTAGCAAATGCCCTACAACAGAAGATAGAGTGCTATTATCCAATTGAAAATGAAAGGGCCAGTGAACGAAATGTGTATGAGCATTTTTTCAACCAGACAGTATATCCCAGTGTGGCTTTAGACCCAAATAAAGATGCAATCCATATTTTTCGTTGTGCCATAACACCACATGATTTTGTTTTCAAAAGCACATTTCCAAAGAGCAAAAACCACTTTGTTCCCCTCCTTCCACCAGAGAATTTGAATAGTCATGGAAGAACAACAAATCGCCTCCAGGAGGTTAAAACAACACATCTGACATTGCAGCAACTACCAGTGCCATCTTTCCTATTATCTGATTATGATCAGAGACTCCCAACTACAAATATAATGAAGGAAACTCTTCAATCAACCTCAGGAATACAGAATCAAAATGTTATCGTATCCCCACCTGTCAAAAAGAAACAGCTTTCTATCAATCAGTTCTTTTCTTCAAAGTCTTTGCACACATCTTCTACCACAAAGGGTCTAGAAGAACCTGAAGTTTGTCACATTGCATGTGCTTCTGATCCAACCATATTGTTTCCAAGTGCTCCCTCATTAGAATCTTCAAATGTGAAACAAGATTATTTGCATTCAACTATTCAGCAGAGGCCATCACATGCCAATGATATTGGCAATCATTACAATCTTGTTAATTCGATGTTTGATGGCCAGAAGTATGACCTTCTTTGTAATGTTTGGAAACCTAGTATTGGCTTCAATTTTCCACCAAGCTCATCTGGTCGCAGGTTTCAAATCCAGTGGTTAGATGAGTTCAAGTGGCTCACATACTCTTCATTACTTGATGGGGCATTCTGCTTGAATTGTGTCCTTTTTGGTGGTGAGAGTACCCACAATGCCTCTAAGCTCAGTTGTCTATTCAAACAACCATTCCGATCTTGGGCTGTTGCCATAAGAAGGTTCCATGACCATGCAGCAAAATCTGCTGTTCATAAAACTGCAACTTTGCGTTGCTGCCAGTTTAAAGCAGTTATGGAAAATAAGGAATCTTCCATCAAGGTGAAGTGTGATACTGCAGTGTTAAGACAGGTCGAATTGAACAGAAAGAAGCTTTTGCCAATTGTTGAAGCCATCATTCTTTGTGGCCGACAGAACATCCCATTAAGGGGTCACAGAGATGATTCTTCTAGTTATGATGAAGTCTCTAGTAACCCAGGAAATTTTCAGGCAATCCTTAATTACCTTGTCAAATGTGGTAACAATGTGTTGTTTGACGAGCACTTACGGAATGCGCCAAAGTCAGCTACCTATCAATCCAAAACAACACAAAACGAAGTCATCGGTATTTGTAAGCGGCTTATAACAGATCATCTCGTTAAAGAAATTAGAAGTTCAATTTATTTTTCAATTCTTGCAGACGAAGCTTCAGATATCAGCAACTGTGAGCAAATGGCTTTTGTTATTCGCTTTGTTGATGAATCAGCCCTCATCCGTGAGGCATTTCTTGGATTCTTTCCTTGCACTGAAGGACTCTCCGGAAAGGCAATTGCCAAGCAAATAATTACCGCTGTTCATACTTTGGGCCTTGATATGAACTTATGTCGTGGTCAGGGTTACGATGGCGCGGGGAATATGTCTGGCAAGTATAATGGTGCATCAACAATAGTCACAAACCAATACCCCAAGGCAATATACGTGCACTGCAAGTCTCATCTTTTGAATCTGTGTGTTGCTTCATCATGCGATTTGGAGCTGGCACGTAATATGATGGGACATGTAAAATCTGTCAGTGACTTTTTTAATGTCCACCCAAAACATTTTGCGTTGCTCCAGGAGCAAATTGAAAAGCTGCTTCCAACATCTCGTCATAAGCATCTCCTTGATGTTTGTAGAACTCGCTGGATTTCTAGAATTGATGGGTTGGACGTCTTTTTAGAGATAATCGTCGCGGTTGTGGGTTCGTTAGAAATTGTAAAATGCAACGTAGATAGATCTTGGTCTCCTAATTCATCAAAAGATGCACTGAGTCTCTTTTTCGCTACAGTTTCGTTTCAATTCATTGTTAGTCTCGTTATCGTTGCTCGTATCCTGGAAGTTACAAGGCCTTTAACAAAGCAGCTCCAGTCTGCAAGTATTGATGCCACAGAAGCAATAGAAAATATAACACTGCTTTTCTCTATGTTAATGCGTCTCAGAAATGAAATTGATAGTGTTCACGAGGAATGGTATACCGAGGCTGTTTCCATAGCAAGTAAAATGGGAACAATCCCTGTGCAACCAAGGACTGTTACGGTTCAAGTTCACAGGTCAAATGCTCCAGCTTCTTCCCCCTCAGAATATTATAAAAGAAATCTAACGATACCATTCTTGGATCATCTTACAAATGAAATCCAACGACGCTTTTCGGGTGTAAATACTGATCTACTGAATGCTTTCTATGGACTTCCGAAAGTTGTTGTTCGTGATTCTAACTGGTTGCCAAAGTTCAGGAAGTTTTTGTCTCTTTACGAAGACGACCTTCCTGAGCCTCGCTACATTTTGACGGAGCTTAAAACCTGGGAAACAAAATGGAAAATTTCGAAAAGTGCATTGCCTTCTAAACTTTGTGATGTTTTGCCTCTCATCGATAAACTCACATTTCCCAATATTAACGCAGCATTGCGATTGGCTGCCACATTTCCCGTTACTTCATGCTCTTGTGAGCGCTCAGTCTCAGTATTGCGTCGCTTAAAGACGTATCTTCGTAACACAATGTCGCAAGAGAGAATGAATGGTTTAGCATTATTAAATGTACACCGGGAAATTTCAGTGTCTGCAGAAGAAGTTATCGAACACTTTGCTAGAGATAATCCGCGTCGTATGAAACTACGAGATATCTTGTCAGAGCAAACATCTCGTTAAGGCTTATGGTCTTGTTTTGTTTTCAAGTTCACATACTTTCAATTACCGTGAAAACTAATCATTTACCTTTTTGTTCGTTGCAATGTTTTATGACTCAGTAGAGATTTTTAGAGTTTAGTTGTTTAGTCGATGGTAGCTTTATATAAGATTTGTGTAAATTTTGTTGCGAACCAATTGAGCATATTTTCCCTCCGTTTAGGCTGCGAGCTACATCCATGAATTTAGATATAGAAATCTGTGCTGACAGCTGGCCCACCCTTTCATGTGAGAAATACCTTTCATGAGTAAAGGCTTTCATACTATATACGTTGGTAATGTAACAGAGCATCAAACTTGAATTTATTGTGGAAAGTAGGTACTTGTCAAGACTTTGCGATTTTGACATGGTTTTCTTCATTTTGCATCTTTGATTCACAGAAAAGCTTAGTTTTGGTTTTGAAATGGTATGTCATTCATTTGATAAAAGGCAGCACAAGGACCCTATATTGTTCATTCAGCTCTAATAAGAAAATGAAGTATCTTTTGAAAATATTGTCTCTGTGACCACAGTCTATGTTGTCGTGCATACGTAAGCAATCCATACTACAGACGTTGCAATGTCTCCATCAGAAGTTTCTTAACTCAATGACTTTCACTCGCAAATGGTTGTGGACTTCATACACTTAGCAAAGATTGGCAGAAAGATTGCCAATAGTCCCAGACTGAGCTTAACTTTTAAGCTCACAGACTCATTTTGTAAGATTTGCGTGTACAATCTTATTTAGTGACAGAAACAGTTGTTAAAAATAGTGATAATTTTGATGCTGTCTATTTTGTGTATTACTGCCTGTTGTTGATAAATGGAATTGTAAAAAGCGCTCAATGAACAGGAAAAACCCACACTAAAGCTTCCTGTTTTCGTTTTGGAAGTTAACATCGTTTTGGAGGACATCTTCTTTTAAGTGACTTCTTCCAAATATTGGGGACCACACCCAACCAAATAGAACCACACCCATTTTAAGAAACTCATTTTCAGCTACACTCAGAATTTCCCCTGGATCCGCCCCTGATGGAGCGTCCTGCTCAGCTCGAGAACGTTCTCTACGTTGAATGGGCTGAGACGTACATGATTAATAGATCTTCTTCTACTTCTAGTAGACACCAAGAAGATGATGAAGCTTCTGATAATGAGGAAGATACGCATGCTGCTGCACATGTTAACCTCGTTGACCAGAAAGGTAGGAGATGGAAGAAGCGCAACACAGAAGCAGTTGCTCGCTGGAAATTCTACCTGCCTAACGGGGAACAAAACCAGCACTTAAAAGTTTGAAAGAGGGATTGGACACCCCCCTCGAACACATTTGTTTCTTGAACATAATGTGGAATAATATATGTTAAACGACTCACCTTGATTGCCCCGTCACACCCCGCCCCTCCCCTTTTTACCAAATATAACACGTGGTATTTGAACAAAAAAAAACATATTGAATATTTAATGTTGGCTCTGAACCATGATGAAAAAGAAATCATTTTATCGTACTGCAGAATATTATGATATAACCAATTGTAAATAAGCACTATGCTGTTGCTCTTATGAGAAAATTCAAAGTATACTTTACATCCACTTCTAAAATGCTCGTAAATTCAGCATCAATGCCCTTTGACTTATCTTTCAGTCCCGAAGAAGGGTATGAAAACTTTTAAATGACGCAGAGAAGTTTTCAAATGCTTTGCAAGGAGTTGAGGCCTTTTTTGGACAAACAAATAACACATCTTTGCAAACATTTTTTGGTAGAAACTCAATTGGCCATAACTTTGTATTACATTTCCTAAGAAGTCAGACGGTAGATATCAAAAAGCTGCAAATGCATTTAGAGTTACAAGAGGCACTGTTTCCGTTGTGGAAAGAAGAGTATGCTTTGTCATACCTGAGGTGACTGGGCCAAAATACATCAAAGTGCCCCAAAACAGAAAAAAAAGGTCAAAGAGCTTACATCAAATTCAAAAGACGTCATGATCTCAATTATTATGGGTTTATTTTTCTTTTCAAGGAAATTGCCATAGATTTGGGAAAACTGTTATAGTTTCAGTATAAATGGGTTCTTCACCTAGTTAGGTGCTTATTCACAATAAGAAACACTTGTTTTAAACATGATCAATGCTATCACAACTCTTAGACAATAAAGACCACACAATACCATCTGATAATTTTTCATGTGAACAGAATTTTTTCATTTTGGGGTGAAATAAGTTTGCAAAACAGCATTTTGGGATTGAAAATTTTGATTCATCAAATTGTTTTGGCCTTGTAAGTACAGAAATACGACCAAGACCCTTGGAATGAGAAGAAGGTAAGATTTATTTCATGGTTTTACTTTATATACTCCTATTTTGAAAATATACTTATTTTTCTACCATAGCAACTGCCTGAGAAGGCTTTTGGCCCAATGGAAAATGAGCCCAGGTCCCTGCATTGCTCAAAGCCTTATTTCATAGTGAAAATCTTAATTTGTTTGTTATGATGACATGAAGCCAAGTTGTGCTTGCAAATGCTGCCAATGCTTATTGCTCAGATATTGAATGTGATGATGATTTAGGCATTTTTGAGACAAAACTATGACTCCCAGATAACTCATCCCACAAGGAGTACCCATCCTAAAACAAGCTTTCAAATAAAGTTGACAGAGTTAGTACATTGAAAAAGAGCGAATGAAGTGGGATAATGAAAAAGTAGGAAGTCTGATTTCCTTTTTGTATGAGCATAAAGTTTAAATAGACTTTGAGTGAAAGCATATGGAGGCAGATCTGGTCAGAATGTATGAAGAAATAGGACAGCTTATGGCAGCATTGTACCCAGAGAAAGGATTTGACCCCATTGAAATTAAGTTGTTATGAACAGATGTTATTAATGAAGAAAGGTTGAAGCTTCAACAACTGATTTCTGATCAAAAAAAGTAAGTCAAGGTAGGATATTTGCAGATGAAAAGCCAGTTGAAGCAAGTTTGGCAAAATTTCAAAAAAGCTTTTATCCATTGCACAAGGCCTGGGAGCGGAAAATTGCTTGTTGAAAATTGGGATCAACTTATTATGATTTGGGGTGGGTGAGAAAGCAAGGTCAGTTCTCGCAGGAAGAAAAAACAGGGTGATGAATGCCAATGAAATCTTTGGGCAAAATGTTACTGCAAGCCTTTGAAATATAGCAGACCAGTGTTGTAAAGAGTATCTAAAAGTGAAGATACAAGAACTGTTTTTTGAAGCACATTTTGGGGGCAAACCACACAATTTTTTGGGTAAAAAAGGTTATTAATATGTCAGCAAAACTCGATTCTATCCTGGCAGCCTGAATTTAATGCTACTTTTATGTTGAATTGTTTTTCAAGTTATTCAAAATTAGAGAATAGGGTATCACTATCTTGCAAAAATTATTGGATTGTGTAAAGTACATGCCCCTGTTTTTGTATTTAACATAAGTATGTACAAATCAAAGCTTCTCAATACACGATGTACACTCTACTTGGAAAAAGCAACAGATTACAACATAGAGAACACAGAACTGAATATAACCTTATTAAAGTATAATTAAATTATAATGGGGTACCCTAGGGGGAAGGGGGCAGGTTATTTCTAATACATACTTACACTTGGATCAAAGTCAAGAAAAATGTGTAATTTTGGGATGCTAGTGGTTTAAGAATGAGTGAAGGCCTTGAGGCCGGTTTCCACTTGAGCGAATTGTTGAGCGAATTCGTCAACGAATGGAATGTCCTTTGTTCTCTCAGAGTATAGACGAATTCGCTAGCGAAGTATGAAAGTTGAAAGCAGTTCAACTACCTAGCGAATTCGCCAAGAAACGAACCAATGGCAGGGAAGCTGGAATCATCTTTTGTTCAAGTTGACCAATAACAGCACACTACTCACTTTCATCTCAACTCTATTGTTGAGGCTATCTATTAAAATGGCGGATGACGAAGCGTTCTACAGTGGTAGTAGGTCGATGGTTGATGAGGAAGGCGAAGGAGTGAGAAATTTCTTTTCACATCATGAGCTGGAGGAGATTTTGATAGAAGAGGTTAAGACTTTTCGTTGCATCTGGGACACGAAGTGCAGAGGCTTCAAGGATTCGGGAGGTGTTGTGAGAGCAGCCTGGAAGGCCATATCACAAAAGCTTGGGAAAGATGGTATGTCTATCTCTTTGCTTGATTAAATCGCCTGGGGTACCCTGTTATATATTATTTGTGCTACGCCTAATATTTTCAAGTGCATGAATTTCTATTTGTAAGTGTTGTTTTATGTCAGAATAGCTTTGAATGTGCATTTTGCATGACACAAGAATACAATTTGACTGTTATCATAGAAGGCCAATATTTACATTTGTAAGCTCATACAATATGTTTTATACAAGATGTTTTTAAAATAGATAGGTGTTCAAGAACAGCACTTCTGTTGAGTGTTTTGTCTTCAGAGTTCATCGTTAATAAATTTTTCTGAAGGCAAAGTTATTTATATATGCATTTCTGTATATGCTAGTGTATTATGATCGATATATAATATTTGATTAATATCTTATGGGCAATACATTCTGTTCCAGAGGAAACACTTAAAAAAATGTGGAAGAACCTAAGAGACGTCTTTACAAAGTGCCACAAAAAAAGAGAGATGATGACTCGTTCTGGGGCAGCATATCAAACCAAAGTGCCGTTTCTTTGCTGAAATGCAGTTCATCAGAGACTCTAATTCAAACAGGCTTTCCACAAGCAATATAAATTTTGATGTGGGAAATGACTCTCTTTCTCAACAAGGTAGTCCCTTGAATATATCAGGGGCCCAAGAGAAAGAGGGGACTTCCTCTGTGCCTGTGGAAGTCTCCACACCAAGAGTGGCAAAGAGGATAAAGAAGAATGCAGTGAGTACAGATGTTGATGTCGCAATTATTGAGGCACTAAAGAAAGAAGAAGAAAAACCAACTGTAATGGATGCTGATGCTGCATTTGCAAACAGTATTGTGCCCTTGCTGCAAAATTTAGAACCCAGAGCAAACAGAGAAGCAAAAATTGAAATACAGCAAATTTTGTTGAAGTATGAATTTGATTACCAGAATACATAGTAACATAATAAGACACTTAAGCCATAGTATAGTTTTTGTATTTCAGTTACAATCATGTTACATTTAAATGAAGTTTTGCAGATACTAGTCTGTGGTTCATTGGTGCAGCATATCACATTTTTTTGGATTACAGTATTTTCTCAAACAAATGTCCACATTCTTTTATACATCCATCTCCAATGAAGCCCCCTTTGCTTTGCAAACTTTGCACAGAAGGAATTCAAAAGATATTGTGATAACAAAAAGGATACAAATTAATTTACTTATTGATATCTTTATGTGTATTTATATACAAGAGAAATATTTTTCTGTTGGAAGTGTTGAATTGGATCCCAAAATCCATCTGCTAGAGAAAATGCATTATGTAGTTAAATCCCATTTCCTAAAAGAATATCTTGCAAACACTTTTTGTCTGGTTTATATTTTTTGCTTAAAAGTTTTTAGCTTTTACCTCATAAAATGTTTTTGACTTGTTACAGCTATACCTTTCTGAAGCTATTTGTTGCATGTTTTTTTCAAATACCTTCATAATGAATGAGTAAAAAATTTATTTTCCTAAACACAATTTTGGGTAGTTTAATCAGTCTTCTCCTTATGAGTCAAATGGATTTGATGTTCTTCTAATCATGTCCATCTGCCAGGGAACTTGGCCAACTTCAGAATTAAAATATTCTTTAAAATCATCCCTTATAACTTTAGCATCTCTTGTGTAGTTGTTAGAACCAGCAGTTCTCATCGGTTGCAATCCATCATTAGCTGTTCCCTCCTTTCTCCAGTCACCTTCTGCATATCCTGTAGGGCAGTATGGACTATTATGACCAACTTTTCTTCCATGCATCAAAAAATTGTGTAAAGCCACAATAGCTTTTGTTACTGCTTCTACAACTTCTACTCTTGCTATAATTGGCCTCCTGAAAACTCTGAATCGTGAGGCACAGATTCCAAACACATTTTCAACAAGATTTCTGGCACGTGAAATGCGATAGTTTGTAATTCTTTGCATGGTATTCAATGATGTGCGTGGATATGGTTTGATCAAATATTCTTTCAATGGGAAAGCTTCGTCGCCTACGAAAACAAAAGGCAGGGCCTTATCATACCTCTCTGGGCATCTTGACTTAGGAAGGCAAAGTTTGCTATGTTCTAAAGCAAATCCAAGATCACTTGCTGCAAATACACCACCATCACTTTGTCTGCCAGCATCACCAATGTCAACAAATGTGAATTCATAAAATGGATTCACAACTGCCATTAGCACAATACTGTGGGTTCCCTTGTAGTTGTAAAAATATGAGCCAGATCTTGCTGGGGATTGCATCACCACATGTTTCCCATCAATGCACCCCAGACAGTTAGGAAAATTCCAACGTCTTTCAAATGCATCGGCTATCTTTCTCCATTGTTCTGCAGTATTTGGGTAGTCAAGAAACCCATTATGAAGCAATATCTTCCAGATAGCTCGGCATGTTTCCAGAATAATTCTGCTAATTGAAGTTTTGCTAATTCTGTAGCTGGCTGCAATTGTTGCTTGGGCATCCCCTGTAACAAGATACCTTAGTGTAACGCACAGTCGCTCTTGAGGGCCTATTGGTTCTCTCTTAGCAGCATCTTTCGCAATTGCATGGCCTACCAAGCTGAGAAGCTCCTCGAACTTTTGGGGTGTCATTCTAAAATGACTGAAGAAATATTCTTGATCGAACATCTTCATGTCTCTTATCAGCAGATGGTACTCTCCCTTCTCCTTCCTTTCCTGATAAATTCTTCTCACCCAGAATTTTCGATTTCCATTCTTCTTTTGTTTTCTTCTTCGTCGCAAGAGTAGAAGTAGCAACAGTTGTCTTCGTGACACAGCCATATTTGTTTTCTTTCAAACCACTTTTGGCGCCAAATCAGTTTACCAAATTCGCTGCAAATCCCTCTGAGTGGAAACACGCTTGACGAATTCGCTGACGAATTCGCCGAAGAATTCGCTCGAGTGGAAACCGGCCTTTGCAGGCAACCTGTCTGGGCATTTGGGGACAGTTTCTCAATATCTTTCAAGATATGATCACTGCTAAGTATCTGCTAATTGCATGATGGGCTTGGGTTCCTATTGCAAAAAATTATACCTTCATTTTATAAGAAATATTATCAGATCCTGCTTCACATAATAAATATTTTATCTATAAAGGTTAATTTTCTCAATGGCTCAGTTGAGGAGTTTCCCTTAACTGTGCAGACTCAAATGCTATCATATTTTTAACATGTCAAGCCTGAAATTGGCTGCACATGAGACAGAAAGATAATTAAATAAAATATTGAACCGGTGTTTTACAGTTTGTTCTCATTGGTTCTATGATGCAATCTATTTAATCTCAAATTCCTCAATTGGGCAATATGAAAGATTCTTCAAACAACTTTCAGCCTTTGCTATTGTGATTTAATTTCCCCAAGGGTGCTCTTAGGACTTGTTGTTAAAATAATATCATCACTCAGTGAGAAAAATATTTCAAATACTGATTTGTCAACATGTTAACATTAACATTGACATTATTGTTACTTTTAACATTGAAATAATTTGGAAGTAACTCAGCCTTGCTATCTGTTAGTTCAATGGCAACTCTGTTTCTAACCTGTTTGGACAAGAGTTTTGCTGCAGCATCGGGTTTTCACAGGTTTTCTAAGAGTTTTATCTCTTAGATGCATCATTTTTTGGATCCCACCCCTTATGCATAATTTGTTCTGTAGTTTTATATCTTTTTTGTAAGGTTCTTCAACGGAGATTGCTTTTTGATAAGTTCATCAAGATTAGCAAGGAATCTGCAAAATTTTGCACTTAGATCACTATTATTTTCATTCAAGTAATCAAAATTAAGGCTTTGAAGGTCTGCAAGAAATTTTGTCCTGGTCAAACTTTGAATGGTCATGTTGATAATATGAGAGATTGTTAAATATTGATGGTTTAAAACAGCCTTTCTAACAATCAAAAGTGTGGAAAGTAATCAGCAACTTGAATTAAGTTTTTACCACTATTGATGTCAAAGTTAGAAACATGTAAAAAATATTAACAATAATGGTAGAAGAATGGTCAGATACTTGAGTAGATGTATTATATATGGGAGAAAATTTGAGAAAGAAGAAGACTGACAATATCACAGTTAGAGAGTCATAATTTAGGGTAAACCGGGGTAATTTGGGACAGGCTGGGGTAATTTGGGACACTTCCTTAATCCTTTAACTTCTTGTTGTGTGTGAAAAAGCAACTCTTCAGCTTCACTCTGGTAGGTAGGATCAATTGAATATGAAGTTTGTTGTATGATATAATGAAGAAATTTGAAGGAGAGGTATTGGGCCTAAGATTTTGTTTTCATAAAACCATGGAAGTCTGGGTTAGAGCATATGTCCTTATAAGGCACCCTCAGTTACCAGCCTCCTTTTCCTTGATTGCCATGGTAATAATGTAAACATAGACAATCAATCAGGTGAGTCTCCTGCATTAGTTTGCTAAGTTTATCAAGTCATCATGGTGCGAAATTATCAGAAGAAAGTTATCAGAAAATTCAATGAAAAACAGCTGGAAGAGGCTGTTAGGCAATTTGTTAATGGTGAAAAAAGTTTGAGACAAATAGAAAGAGAATCTGGCATCCCTAGAAACACAATCTCTAGATTGGCAAAAGAAGAGCAGCCACACAGATTTGGAGCAGGTAGGACAACCAAACTTTCTCATGAGACAGAAAGCATTCTAGTTGATGCCATCAAGTATCTTGGGGAGCTTGGCTGGCCTATGGATCTGCAGCAAATTAAATCGATTATTGAATCATATTTGATAAAATCAAATCAAATTTCAATCTTTCCAAACAACACCCCAGGTGAAGATTGGATTCAAGGTTTTAGGAAAAGATGGTCAAAGGAGCTGAGTCTTCGGAAACCAGAATATGTGACTGCAGCGAGACTAAAAGGTCTGACAACACATAGCCACTGCTGTTAAACCCAAATACTGGTAGTATGTTAAAGAATTTCTTTAGTCGCTGTACCAAATGTAATTCATTTCCATATGCTATCAAATTATAATCCTTCTTCATATATTCTATTTCACCAGTGTTTGGATTTGGAACAGGTATTTCTAATAATGTACATACGCAATTCATATCATCCAATCCATCTGTAGATAACAAATTGATCTCCATCCCCTTCTCTAGAAACCATTGTTGTATGTGTTCTATCATGTTATAATATTTGTCAAACATTAATTCCTTATATTTCGTTGCATGTTGTTCCAACAGATCAACAAATTTGTGTATTAATCGCTTTGGTGACTCATATACCTCATAATGTGTATAATACTCATCATCATCCTGTTGTTGATCTAGTTCTGTGTCAGTAGATTGGAGTCTAATGTCAAAGTTTGCAGCCATAGCAAAAGACAATGGAACATTAATGGATACATGATTAGTAGTCGATTGATGTTGCTGATCAATATCATCATCATCATCATCATCAAGTAGAGACTCATCACCGTACACTACTTGTTCATCAAACAATTGAGGATCATGTTGACCAATGTCTAATGAATTTCTACATTCTCCAGTATACACTGTATTACATTCATTCTCGTTCTCATCATCATCATCATCAGTGTGTTGTATTGTGGAATATTTATCATCAGGTGGGAAATTACCTGCCTTAGGATATCCATTACCATGCCACTCAAAGTAATAATTTTCATATGGATCATTATGAACAAATACCTTCAACCAGTAACCGTCATCATTTCTAGGTTGAGGTGGTGGTGTATTCTTTATCGTTCTCTGTACAATAGTACTAACATCTTCATCCTCTAATTCATACGCATAATCAGGGGGGAATCCATCTCCTGCCCATTTATATCCACCATGAAACTCATCAATACCATCATCGATTGGTAGCCAACTTCCACGACCCAACGGACCGCAAATCATTGCTTCATTATGTGGATGAGTAGGTCTTAATTCTCTAGCACCAGTCCATATAAATCCTTTCATACCTCGCCGTATCCATGTTCCTACAGCAATATCATGATGTTTATGTGCTGTTTCAGGAAATTTTGACAATGGTACTTTCTTCAATAACGACTCAAAGTCAAATGTAATGTATTTTGACGTAAACATCGAATCAACATCATGTTCTGGATCAAATATAGTGTGTGGGATGCTAAATACATCACATGCCTCTTTAATCATATTTTCGTGCTTTAATACCATACCACGTTTATATGTTTTCTTTATTTTATTACAGTGATTTTGCACATGGCGCCGTACTCTCCAGAACGTTGACTTTCCGAACAATTTACCGCATCCAAAGCATTTAAACTGTTTACATAGTAATCGTGTTTTGTCCATAATTGTATAAAATCGATTATCATGCAACAATAGAGACAATGTTTTATAAGGTGTTTTGTATACATCGATTGTTTTGTCACATGAATACACACATTTCAACACTGGTGTATATCTTTCTCGTAATGACCTAGTTCTCCTTCGTGCAGCTCCGTTGCTAGAATTACTATCATCTGGTGGCATTGTTTCATCTAACGATTCCACTACAAATACGTTGATACGTGTTCGAAATAAGTACTCTAAATATGGCAATAGTCTCAAGGATACACCTTTGAAATTAGTATCATTGGAAATTCTGTAAAAGTGTTTATAGGTGGTATAATACCGTTCACCCAAATCTTTAATTTCTTGCCCCTTTGTTCGTCGTCCATAAAATGTATTTGGATGTTTACATTGTAAATGCCAGAACGCCAATTGATAGAAAAAACATAGATTTGATAGTCGTTCTTTACTGTTTGGAGTTGATGTTATCGAGTTTAAATACTTCAATGATACCAATATGTTCTGATTACTAATAGTCGTAGCATATTGGTGGTGTTGTTGTCTGCTCAAGGCTTTAATATAATCACCTATCAACTTAGCCTGTTTCTCTGCATCAGTCATCTCTGGATTAGTAGATCTAGCATCATCATCATCATCAATCATTGATGACATAGTTGCATCATCATCATCATAATCAATACCACTAGTTCCATCATAAATTGTATTAATTAATTCATCATTAGCTCCCAACTCATCTGCCTCAAAGTCAATAAACGGATCTCTACTATTATTAGCAACAGCATCATCATCATCATCATCGTCATTATCGTCATAATGCATAACATCATATGATGATGTATCATCCATAGGTTCGTCATCGCTTGTATCATCATCATCAGGAAGTGCATGACCATACATGTCATCTCTATTTGTATCAATGTCAGTATATATATTACTGTCTATCATTGGAAATAATTGCACACTCATATGAGTAGCTCGCACTATAACAAAATTATAATTTTGACCACTGAATATATCGCGAACTTGTGTAAAGAAGTCGCTTGATTCTATATCTGTGAACACCTGAGCTTCATCCCTCTCGTTTCTAATAGTCCAAATGTTTGGAACTTGATGAATAACGTTTCTATCTTGAACATCACGAGACAAATGATCATTTCTACAAAATGTTTCAAATGAATCTGTTTGTGAATTATACAACAAAAACCCGAATGCAACAGCCCTTTTAAACGGTACATGTACTCTGCTTAAGTCAAATATTGATCGTAATGCTGTTTCAACTTGCTGTAGAAATGGTATAGTTTCCAATAAATTAACAGTAATCTTGTCAATACCACCATCATATTGATCACAACGAGTACGAGATACATATTCTGATACATTTGATCTATAGACATCTCTAATTCTGTTCTCGTATTCAGTCCGAACATCGTTCTCTGCAGCATCGCGTAATTGTCGTTCTAAATGTCGCGATGGAATGTGAACACCACGTCGGCGCTCATAAGCCTCATTTAATCGATGTTGCAACATACCCATCCCCATCAACGTATTACAATCTCTTTGCCATGGTTTAGTTCTATGTTCCATATCTAACCACGTGCTAGTATGTTGTCGTTGTGATGGGTATCTAGATGTTGAACACCCTCCAAAATGTGCAACATGTTGTGCTTTGTGTGCATTACACTCTGCAACACTATCAAAGTGTGCTTCATGCAACAGTTATACGTGCTTTCATTTCCATGAATACGTCTTCATCAGCAATCACTCTAGCATAATGTTGATTATTCTTCACTGTACTACTCTTGTTACTCTCATTTAATATAAACTGTCTGTACAATGAATATATTTTTACTTCCAATACCAACACTGTATAATTCACTGTACATTCTGACATTGCCAAAGGACATGTTGAAATACTTTCATGCACTATTCTCAAGTTTGGAAAAGAAAATATCTTTCTCTTAAATTCCTCCTCTTCTAATGATACGTTAACAATCATTGTTTGTACCTCTTCTTGTTTTAATACATTGCTTGTTGTAGGTTTAAAACCACCTCCTAATGCATCATTATTAGCAAGGTATTCAAAATGACTTTTTTGTGTACCAAATACTGCTTTGTTGTTATTGTTGTCTTGTTGAGTATTATTATTATCTTTCTCATTTTCTCCAACAAGTGTAAAAAAGTCATATAGAAACATGAATGTTTCCAATTGATAACAAGTTGGAAATATGAATTTTAACAACTTTGTATCATTCTCATAAAGACCATTATCCTTCACACTCGAACTTGATGATATAAACAATTTGGTGTCATCATCGTCATTGTCATTAAAATTCATCTTCTGATCCTCTCCCTCTTGTTTTGCAGCGTCTGATGATGATGATTTTACTTTTTTTACTTTAGGTTCTTCTTCTTCATTGATAATAGATGTTGTAGTTGTCATAAATCCACTAGTTACTCCTCCTCCTCTCTTTCTCTTTGTCTTCAATAGTCTATTTGCTTTTCTATTGCTGACAGCAAACATTGTTGCATATGACCTAAATAAAATTAAAATACAATATATACTTTATATATACATACTTTCTAAACTACCCATGTTTTCACCACCACCTTTTTTCCTTAACTGTTTAACACCAACAAGCAGTACATATGACTCCAAAAAACATGCAACAAGTTTTCTGTCATCAATACTTTATTAATAAAAACTCCTGCTTAAAATCATACTCAACTGTTAATGTTATCGTGCTATACCAGTTAAATACAAGTACGTAAGCTCCTCTATTGCTAGTAACAGGAATACATCTGCTCTCCATCATTTTATCATACTTTATATAAAAATCACTAATAATATATTGAATACCATACGATTTTAACATTACATCATTTCTAATATCATTATAATCACTGTCTTTACGATACTTGTGAGGTAACATTAAATCTACAACATTTCTATCAATACCAACTATTTCACCCTCACTACAAATCATAACTGTAACGTATCTAAAGTTAACATTATGTAGTTCAACAGCTTTCTTAACTTCGGTAGAAATTGCATTGAAATTCTTTATAGTAAGTAGAAATCCAATATGATCTTCCAACCCTTCAATAAGCTTCAAAATAAATGTTCGTTCTTGTTGAGAAATTGATTCATCATCATCATTGATACATTCAGTACATACTTTTAACGGTAAAAAGTCTTTTGGATTGTTTCGTTTAAATGGTACTTTTGTACTGTAAAACACTTTTAGTAATCTGTTCCTCCTCTTAAAACAAGAATAAGGATTCAAACTTCTGTGAAACGACACATGATGCAGCATACAATAATATGTTAACTTGTTTCTCATCACATTCAATAAATGTGTATAAATATCCGATTGTAGCAGAAAATTGATGTCCATATCATCAAAACAACTTAATTCATATCGTAATAGTACGTATGGGGGTGATTTTGTTGCTACTGAATGAAAATCTTTACAAGCCAATTTACTTTCTTCATCAATACCAACTCTCTATATGTTGGTTTAGATCCTATTGTTGAACGTCCAGGCGTTACATGAAGTAAAACTCCACGCATCGATTGTGTCATTTTCTACAATAATAATAAAATACTAATTACCACCTAACTACTAGTCACTACTAACACCATCGTTTATAAATCTAAAGGTACGGTCGTAACACCGTCTGCAAGTACTCGACGTTTACAATAGAAAGAGTTGAATAATGTTTTCTCTTGTTCATATTGTATCATTTCTTGAAATCGTCTTTTAATTCCTCTATTTGTACCAGTACCGCTTGGTGTTGGTTCAGTACTGTCTGTTTTTAATGCATCTTCAAATAATTCGTATACTTTCTTATTATCTCCACTCGCCTTATCATGAAATAATACTTGTTTTTGAACACCTTTTAGTGAACATTTTACAGTGTTTGTTGTTTCATCATATACGCAATAAGATTTTGAACATGATGCGATGTCTGTTTTTAATGCATCTTCAAATAATTCGTATACTTTCTTATTATCTCCACTCGCCTTATCATGAAATAATACTTGTTTTTGAACACCTTTTAGTGAACATTTTACAGTGTTTGTTGTTTCATCATATACGCAATAAGATTTTGAACATAATGCGACCATTTGGTGTCCTTCACACTCTACTTTATATCTGTTTGGCTCTCTTTTTCCATACTTGCATTTATCAGTTAGAAAGAATTCGTCTTTTAACTCCTCGTATAACTCTAACTTATCTTCAGCGATATTATCTTCAAACTTTTCATGACTCATTGCAATATAAATAGAATCGGTATCAGTTTCCATTAGTTGAAATGATTCTGGTTTCAAAATTCTTTTTAGGAAATCAAAGTAAAATCGTAGAACAGATAGTTTCGCTCTATCAAATATTGTCTTTCCTATGAATCTCAATTGATCATAAAATATTTTGTCATGCTTCATCTCTGTTTCCAATAATTGAGGACCAATTCTTTCATACTTTATAAACCTGTTAAGCGACACAATTTCTTCTTTACTATATGTTATTAGTTCATCAGTTGTATATGCACCAGTAGTAGTATATATAGAGCGTGTAATCAAGTCGTGATGCGCGGAAAAATGACGTAATGACCGTAAGTGACGTAATGATCACCACAACGAGGTTGGGTGACCGTAAACGAGACAGGAGGGTGTGAGAGACAACCGTACGTGGAGGATGAAGGGACCGTAATTTTTGATACGGAGATGACGGTGGACCTAGGCCTGCGGGAGTGCCCGAGCCAAGTATAGAGATAATAGAGACAACAAGGACTATGTTATACAGTATTATAATATGCCATAACACGTATATAAGGTCAATATAACTCAAGAATAATAAAGTTTGTTAATGTTCTTCTTCTTGCTCCTTCAACCATTCTTCAAGCTCTTTAGCTCTCTTTTCTTCCTCTTCCTGCTCTTTCATCCATTCTTTATATGTTAGTCCTTTGTTGTTCCACAGACACACATATTTGTCCATAATGTGACCTGAATAACATAAGTTTAATGTTCTTTATTAACTTTTTCTTCAGCCTTTCTTTCTTCTATAAGTTTCTTTTTCGTCTCTTCCCATGCTTTAGCCCAACAATTAGGTAATTCTCTACCAGTATCCTATTGACCTTGAGATTTTGTATTTAGAAGCTCATCATAAAACTGTTTTCTTCTTTCTTTCTCAGTTTCATCGTACAACACTTGCTCTCTTTCTCTTCGTTCTTTCCGTTCCTTTTTTCGTTGCTCTTTTCGCTCTTTGCGAAGCTTTTTTCGTTCTTCTCATTCCTTTCGTCCCTTTCTTCTATTTGAGACACAGTCTGAGCACACACAATACCATATAATAGATTCATCTAAATAATATAAACAATACTATAATAAGGATATAACAGTATAACTGATTACTATAATAACGTTATTAATGTTCGTTATCTTCTTTAGATTTGAGATATCTTGCTTGAATATCATCACACAATTCTCTCATTTTGGTCTTTCCTCTTTTTACCCACTCGTCATATGTTTCTCCCTTTGGTCCATGAGATGGTACCATTCCTCTTCCCTTGTTAGATAATCGTTCTAGTGCTTCATCAGCAAGGGTGACACCCGGTTTTTTCTCTTCTACGTCACATTGAAATGGCAGCATTCCCCTGTTAAACAATCGCACTAATCAGTCACCATTTAAGGTTAGACCCCCTTTTTCTTCCTCACCTTGTTCTTTCTCCTTCTCTTCTTTTTCCTTCTTCTTATCGTCTCTTTCCTTTCGTCTTCTACTTTGTTCTTGAGCAGCTTTGATTTTTGCTTCAGTAAGTTCGATCCCCCACTGAGATATTGCATTCCTCAGCTTGTCTTTATCTTCCATTTCGGCATCTTCACTAGTAGAGTCAGACTCTGTAGTAGTAGATTTCTCTTCAGCAGGGTCGGTATCATTATCAGATCCGAAAAATGCGACTGGATAACATTCACATTCCATCTCTCTTCTACCATTTTTGAAGCATCTGCACCATACCTCATGTTCTGTATCACCATACTCTGCTCTCTCCCAGTATTCTTTACCTTTCTCTCTATATGGCAACAGTAGATCATCAACATCTACACCTATATAGTAGCTAACTGTACACTTGCAGTTCTTCTTTGCCCTTTTTGTTTTTTGACGGGTTGGTAATCGTGGTTTTGATGGTGGTGTCTTTACATCTGACTGAGGAGTCGGTGGAGGAGAAGGCGATGTTTCTTGGCTTTTTCTTTAGCTCTTCTTTCTGTTTCTTCCCATGTTCCTTCTTTTCTGTCTCTAGCTCGTCTGTCAGCATCACACAGTGCTTGATCTCTTGCTGCTGCCCCACTACGATAATACTGAGATATTGCATTCCTCACTCTGTCGTCTTTCTTGTCTGTATCTTCCATTTCGGCATCGTCACGAGAGGGCGATCGTTTCTTTACATCTGGCTGAGGTAGTGGTGGAGGTGGTGGTCGTTTTTTTCCATCTGGTGGTGTACCTGTCTCGTACGTAATAGTGGTGGGTCTAGTAGCACTACCAGTCACAATGACTATATTCTCTATATAGTCAGTGTGCATAACATTGACTTTATCCATCGATGCTCCGCTAAATGAATACTTCCCACTAGGAAGCTTCATAAATTTAAACTTTTCTCCATCTCCAGTACTGCCATCTTTCATCTTGTTTACAAAGTTTACTTTCTTACGTTGTGTTACTGTTCCCTGTCCCATAGAGAAAACCAGTTGACCTGGTTTAATATCTATATGTTCGGCAATATCATCATCAGCTGTCTTATTTTCAGCCATGTCGTCGGTTTTTATGGCCAGACTACTGACTTGAGTTGAGTGTACGCTTCTTATATACCACTATCTACTCAGGAAGTATTTACAGCCAGCGTATGATATCGGCTATAATATTTTACAGGAAATACCAGATTTATAGTAGCCTATGCGATCGCACAGAATATATAGCAGAATATATGGTTGAGATTTACATATTTTCCAGACATCATTGTCTGATGTAGGGATTACCGTAAATTCCACATAATCATTGAGCACCGTATTGGGATTAGCGTAAATCCCATATACGTTTACCGCCCACAGTAAATATATCATATGACACTGTGAATTTGTCACATGACACCGTAACTTCATAACGTAAAGACACATGACACCGTAAGGTCACACCGTAAAACCGTAAAAAGACAATGGACCGTAAAAATACCGTAATTCCGTAAAGACCGTAAAATTTTCCATAAAATGAGCCAAGGACGGACAGTCGGCAGTCAGATTTTTGCCAAAAATTTACGGTGTGTCAGTGTCAGTGTGTATGCGAACAGAGATGGCTGGACGAACTTACGGAATGATGCTTGCGGATAAGATGAACTTGGATGGGCGAGAGGGGAGCATTTTGCGGACATTACGGTTCGACGCCGCTGATTACAAGTCGAGACATGGTGCCACAACAGGTGCAGTGCCGTCGTCACAGATAAACCTTAAGAACTATAAAGAGATGGCAGAGGAGGACGGTCGGAGATTGGCGACGGTGGATTGCACCATTTGTTGCGAAAATGTGACAACGATCTTCGCACATGGTATGAAACTTTACAAGTTGCCTCAATGCCAACACATGGTCTACAATCAGTGTTTGGTGTGCATGTATGCAGCAGGCGGAGACAGGCATTCATTCAAGATTATGGTCGTAAACGACGATGGGACACAGGAGGAGGTGCCGGAGACGATCACACAGAACTCCAACTATGCATATATCAAGTGCCCCCACTGTCGGTAAGTGTCTGTTTTCCTTATCACGTACATATATGTTGTTTTACGGTTTACGGTGTGTGGGATGGAGATGGGGATTTTATGGTGATCATATGTTTTACGGTGTGTTTCTTATTTTGCAGTCAACCGTGTGTATTATCAAATGCCGATCTCCACGAAGCAGAGATGGAGACAAGAAATTATCGAATGAAGCAGGTCGTGGAGATGTATGAGGATGGTGAGGAAGAATGGAGGGAAGAACGAGCTTAGCTGCATGCAGAAAATGACCATTTGAAACAAGAACTTGAAGAGATGAGACGAGACCGAGAGATGGCAAGTCAACCCTTACGAAGAGAGATCGAGCGACTGAAGACTGCATTGGCGAAGACACGAGTTGCAAAGGCAGATGAGTCAGACAGAATTTCGATCTTCGAAAGCAGTTGTGGGATGTCACCCAAATTGTTGAAAAACATTGACATGAAGTGCAAGGACATACGACTGACTTAATATCCGTAATGAGTAGAGGCAAGAAGCGTAAATTTTCAGATGATGATGATGTTGTTGCCCAAGGAGTGTCATCCTCTGATGATGATTTGCCTGCTCCGTTTACGCCTAGTCGTAAATGCGAACCAGGTGTCTCATCCTCTGATGATGATTTGCCCCCTGCGTTTATGCCGACACCCAGTGGGTTGGTTGAGGATATTACGGTTGGTAGGGGCAAGAGGCGTAGATGCGGAGCAGGCACCTCTTTGGCAGTGACATCGTCCGTAGATGATGATAATAATGATGTTCAATGTGTGTTCAACAAGTTTATGGTAGATAGAAAGTAACGTAAAAATAAAGACATGTATTTTTTTGTTAAGACTTAGTTATGTACTTAATATTACAGTTTGTTTTGATATCTAACTGATTTTATTGAACAAATGTCTTTTATTCATGCTTTGTCTTTGTCTCCAAAACATCTAAGCACACAGGGAAGAAGGCAGGATGGGTTAGGACTGCACTTGAGGGCACATTTCATCATGCACCCTATGTTTACGGTAGCCCCATCTCCCCCATCAATAGTGATGTCTTCGTGAATACGAACATCGTGAGGTGTTAAGATGCACTTTTTGCTTTCTTCTTGATAGGGGATATGATAACTGTGATAGGTAATGTCCAGTACGTCTACAAAGTGTCTTTGGCTTAGGGCATCTTTCACCCAAGAGACTTCAGCCCTCTAATCTCCAGGAACGAGGGTTTTGCCAAAGAACTTTAGATCGTCCGTAGAGACTTGTAGAATTACTTTATTCCCATAACAAAATCGACTCTTTAGGAAATTCAAGGTCATATAATTTTGATGACTTCCTTTCTTGAATATTTCCTGAGCAGCAGCTTGTGCAATGACATTAGATGGCAGCATTATGTCAAATGTATGTAGAGTTGTTGTTGTGTCAGGGAACTCTTCAGTGTACTTGACATCAACATGGTACTTTAGATCACCATAGGAGAATGATGTTGCTTGTCCAATAAGTAAGCACACGCATGACACAAGAACGATGGGCAACATTATTTCTTGCTTAAACGGGAACATGTGTAATCGTTGTCTTCTGACCGTAGAATGCACTCATAGATAATATAGTGGATGTATCGTAGTATATCTCTTCCACTTATATTATAATTGTACCGAGGCAGAAAACACAACTGATATACTGTCCATTTTAGTAAGCAAATAAGTTGTTATCATAAAATCCAAATAATTTTACAACAGTATTACGAACATACAGATCGTTTGACAGTACCTGATGACTCTGAATAGCATTAAGGTTGTAGGATGGTGTAATTGGCCTAAATCGTTGTGTATTATTCCAAAAGGAGTAGGCATACATTTCAGGATACGTTTGTCTACACATTATGTACAAAAATAGCAGGGCATACTCTCCATAACATTAGTAAGGGGAGATTGTAATTGTTTGTTGTAATAGTTGTATGTGATTTTGTCCATGCTGCGTTTCAGTAAGGTGTCTTTACATTTTTGAAATAAATTGGGTGTGAAGCATTGTATAGATAATACTCTTTCCATTGATAGAGATCTGAAATGTTGTCTCATGTATGAAAAGGTCAGGATAAGTTCGGTAAATATCATGTAGTGTTCCATCGGTTTTCTACCATATGAATCGAAGAAATACACATGATGTTTGTTGTCAAAATATATACAGTACCTTGCCAATGTATTCCACCACTTTTATGACTTCCAGTATTTACGATGAATCCAATAGGAAAATTCTGTATTTTGTTAGACAGTAGTGATGATATTAGAAACTGTCTGAACATTTCAAGAGAGCTATTCATGTGTGTAACATCATCTATAGTTAACACACCTGCATAAATTTTTGCAAGTTCCTTACTGTCTTTCTCAACACAGTGTTGAATGTCTACGTTATCCATTCTATATTTGCTGTTTTAACATGTTATACTTCATACATAAATGATAAACTATGTTAAAATAACAGTATATACTACTCATAACAAAAAGTTGTTGGGTTTTCAATTGTTTGTGATTATAGTAAGTAGTCTTTAATGGCTTGTCCATTTGGTTGTATTGAGAAGGTACGTTCATCAAAGAGATGAAATCTCAAGCATCGATCTGCATCGAGATTTTTACCTTCAGGTAGCTCCAAATGAAACATTAGACCTGCTGTACGCAAATCTTCTGTAATTGAACCATCTTTGTTAACAGTTGTAAATGTAAGGGTATCACCGTTATTTACATCATAATCATGAGTTGTAATCATTACCTCATCATTGTTTGGCATAAGTGACTCTTTAAGTCGTCTGTACACAGATCTATGATCGTCTGTGTCTAGCATTTGATCCCACATAGATGAGCAGTTAACATAAAATTGTAACTTTCCTTTGTCAGGTAATTTGTACATTATGTGTGGATTGATTAGAATGCTACCGGTGTTCCATGTTTTGTGAGCAACAGTCATGGCTATTTTTTCAGGCACCTTGTCGATTGACACTTTTACATCATATTGTTGATGTCCTGTGTTGTAGTTGTAGGTTTGCATGGTGTGTTTTGTGAACCTGTACTGATCAGGTTGCATGTCGTTATAACTTTGAATATATTCTTTCATATATTCTTCTCCCAATGACACAGCTACAACTTCCATTTTGACGTTTGAGATTCTAATTGAACATTTTTCAGCCTTAGTTTTTAGCTGTGGAATTGCAGTGGTACCACCTCCATTAGGACCGGATAGAAGGTAGTAGGACGGGGATGATCGTGTGAAGGTTAGTGTAAGACGATTTCCAAAATTCAGAGGTGTAACATTGTGATTTTGAGTAAGAGGAAACATTATCTTGAATCGAAAATGTGCCTTTCTACCTCTGAAAAATAGACCGCAGAGTTTGGCTCTAGCTTCATTGTTAGCATTAGTAGGCTCTGTGTTATCGTTCTTGTCAGATCCACAATCCCATTCATCCATGTGACCAGCTGTTTCTTTGAAGAACCCCTTTGCTAACAGAACTCCGTTTTCATATTCTTTGCGACTGGTGTTGAGGATTGTTTGAAAATAATCTATATCACATAGTCCATATTTGCATAGTTCTTGATTGTTGATGTGTACAACGAGAGATTTGAATAAGCTAGGTCCAACATTGTTGACTGGGCTGATACATTTCTGTATGTTTTTGGCAATATTTGATCCGTCTGCAGCCCACGGTTGTTCTTCATAACATTTGAGCATCAAAGTCGATATAAAATTCATCAGTGTCATAGAAGAGACCGGGCATTTATTCGAAGATTACTGTAAATTGAGATTCTTCATGGGATTGCTGTTTTGAGGTCTATAGGTTAATTGTGACCTGTTTGCTATGAAATTGCTCATAAATGTTTTAGGTTGGAAATTGAATCGACCACTTCCAGGCTGATGTACTGAATAAAGTGACCTTGGTCCAAATGTTGCTGGTTCTAATGAACTTCCTATCAATCCCTTGGTTCCGATGATCTCACTTCGGTCAAAGTTGTTTTTTCCTTCATCGCTAGGAGCATTACCACCAACAAGTGTTCTACCGCTTCGAGATTGAGCATATTTTAATCTTGTTTGTCGTTCTTCCTTTCGTTTTCTACTTTGTGATTTGTAGGACTCCAATGCCAGTCCTAGAGCAATAGCAGTTCATGATCGTTTAGTTTTCGTCATGATGATCTTAGTATTGGTGTGAGCTATATGGGATACTTTATACTGTCTTTTAAGTATTATTTTGTGGTATCTACCTTATAAACAGTTTTAAATGTGTAATAGTCAGTTGAATTTTAACAGTCCAACAGGACTATGCATTCCAATTGCTCGTGCCAATCCGAGTCTTGTAGCCCTAGCTCGTTGACGACGGCGACGACGTTGACGTCTTGATGGTCTTCTTGATGTAGTTGTAGCTGATTTTTTTGTAATTATAGATTTGGATATAGGAATTGATGACGACCCTCTGTTAATTAGTTTTTGTAGTTTGTTTGTTGCATGAGAGATACCAACAAAATCCTTGGGTACAAAAAATTTACTAAAGTTTATGAACGAATTTAGTATCAAAACTACACGAAATCATTACCTAAAGCAAGTTTAGAAGACAGCATTGTCACATCGTCAAACTCAAATGTGTATCCCAAATGCAAAATAGTACTTCCAGCATCTTGTATGTACTTTGCTGTTGGATCAATCATCCGAAAACTATGGGGATTCAACAAAGTTCAACTAACTGAAACCTTATACGATAGTAATAATACAAACACAGTAAAAAGACAACCTCTAGACATTATATGCAACAATTTTACACAATCTTTTGTAACCACATGTAGACTAGCAAAAGCAAACGTAACCGGATGGGTGCCACAAATGTTATTCGGTGGTGATTCTGATTTGACATTTGAAAAAGACAAAATTGGTTTATTTAAGCTACCAGCCACTAATCCTGACAATACTTACTTGTCAAGTATTTGGTTTTATGATTGGGTTCAAAACAAGACTGGATATTTTACGGATGGTACTTTCTTGAACGTTCCGTATTGGTCGCAAAACAGAGTTAGGATGTTCAATGCTGGTGACATTTACATGTATGGAAAATCTGTGGTCGTACCAACAACACACGTTGGAAACATTTTATCTCCACTACTTACAATTGTGCCTGCTCCAAATTACTACTTTGGATTATCAAACATAGACCTATCTATGGCTAATACAAATACTCAAGGCAATTCATTAACTGTTACAATCAAACGACCTATGTATACCGATTTGGAAAAAGGAAGCAATCTGGACGACTTACACGTTGCTCTACTTAATGAATACGGTGACCTTCTATTTGCAGGAAAGCTTATTGTTCAATTTAATATAAGACGAAAGTAATAAATATATGCAACAGTAAAGAATAAACAACTGTCAAAGTAGAAAATATAAGACCTTATGCAATAGAAAAGTACCAAGCTATTGGTATGTGGTATTATTGAGATATGTAAAAATCATGGTGTATTACAATACAAATCCACTAGCAGCATACAGCAATCTTCAATACCCTGGTAGCTCGTTATATAACAAAGGATATAGTGGCATTAATAAACGAAAAAAGCGTGTCAACATTGTGAGGGGACGAGGTATTTTATCATCTATTGCGAAAACAATAGGCAAACGTTCTGTATCGGCTGTAAAATCTGGCGCAAAACAAATAGCACGGAAAGGAAAACAAGCTGCAATTTCGCAAATAGGAAACCTAAAGCAAAAGGCCATAACTAGCGGACAATCACTGCTAAATAAGGGAAAAACAGCAGCAACATCGCAAATAGGAAACTTGAAAGATAAAGCTAAGAAAATAACCACCTCCAAATTAAATGATTTAAAGAACACTGTTGCAAACAAAGTTAAACAGAAAATAACAGGAACAAAACAATCACCAGAATCGCTGTTAGCAAAAGCCAGTACAGCATTAAAAAGCACATCATCATCATCATCATCATCATCACATAAAAAGCCAATCGCTAGCATCACTCTACCAACCACCCGTAAATCAGCGAGACGCCACAAGATACAAAGGCGTCGTAACAGACGACGGGCCGCACGAATGGGACTAGCTAGAACTGTTGGTTTTCAGTTGCCAGTTGGAATGTTATAAACAAACTGATTGCTATGGATATTAAACTGTTTGGAAAGAGACAACTAGAATTACATAGTTAAAAGACAGCATTAAGTGTATATCACAACTCTTACGGTTGTCTATCATCATAAGTCATGACGAAAAATAAACGGTCTAGGGCGGCTAGTGCGCTAGGACATGCATTAGAGTCCTATGAATCAGAGAGAAAAAAGCGGAAAGAGGAGGCAAATACCAGAAAAAGACAGCTTAACTCTAGGTCTAGTAGGGTTATAGTTGGAGGAAGCGCTCCAGATGATGGAAAAAATAATTTCGATAGAAGCGAGATTATCGGTACGAAAGGATTATTGGGAAGCTCAGAAGCACCTGCAACGTTTGGACCAAGATCATTATACACAGTTCATCAACCTGGTAGTGGGAAATTCAACTTTCAACCAAAAACTTGTATGAGCAAGTTCATTACCAACCGTCAACATTTGACATTTAGACCGCAAAATTCCAACCCAATGAACGAATCGCAATTTACCATCATTTTTGAACAGTTACCAGGACTGTTTTACGACACAAATGAAATGTATTTAGATTTTGACGCCCAAATGTTTTATCAGGAAGAAGCGTGGAAACCAGATGGAAGTAATCTTGGGCTAAAATACCAAAAGTGCATTACTCCGGTTAACAATGTCGGTCCAAGTCTGTTCAAAGATCTAGTTGTTAACATCAACAATCAACAGTTGTGTCAATATAGATTATGTGACCTAGATTACTTTCAAACGATATTGAACACAGGCCGTAAAGAATATGAAAGTGGATATCTGATGGAGAAAGGGTTCTTCAAAGAAACTGCTGGCCATATGACCGAATGGAATTGTGGTGCTGACCAAGATAACAGGAACCCTCCTGTTAATGCAAACAATGAAGCACGAGCAAAACTTGCAGGGCTGTTTTTCATGGGAAAAAAGGCACATTTTAGATTCAAGCTGATGTTCCCACTAACCCAGAATCATAATGTCACCCCATTCAATTTTGGAAACAGGTTAACACTGACCTTTACTCGATCATCTCCTTCCTACTACCTACTGACTGGTCCAAATGGAAGTCCAATTGCCGATCTAGAAACCAAAGCTGCAAAATGTTCAATTCAGCTCTCAAACGTAAAAATGGATGTTGTAGCCGTAGAAATGGGGGAAGCATACATGAAAGAATACATGAAAGAATACATCCAAAGCTACACTGACATGCAGCCTGACCAATATAGATTTTCCAGGCATTCTATGCAAACATACAATTACACTAAAGGACATCAACAATATGATGTCAGAATAGCCGTTGACAAGATTCCAGACAAAATTGCCATGACCGTTCAACACATGGCCTGGAACACTGGTAGCCTTTTGGTCAATCCTCACATTATGTACAAACTACCTGCAAAAGGAAAATTGCAATTCTACGTAAACACATCCTCTATGTGGAATGAAATGTTGAAAACAGAGGATCACAGATCTGTTTACAGACGCATGAAAGAGGCAATGATGCCAAATAATGATGAAGTGCTCATAACTGTTCACGATGTTGACGTCAACGACAAGACGGCTGAATCAGATAGTGGATATAACTTTTATGCAGATACGCTTACGTTCACAACGGTAAACAAAGATGGTTCAATCACAGAGGATATGCGTACGGCTGGTCTAATGTGGCATTTGGAGTTCGAGAAAGGGATAACTTTGCCTGATAATCGGGTAATCAAATTTCATCTGTTCGATGAACGCACCTTCGGAAAACAACCAAATGGTCAAATGATGAAAGATTACCTTACCTAAAAATTGTGAAACTTACTAAACAGTTTGTGCTAGTAGTATACCGTTTATTTTACTTTATTTTTATCATTTATGTGCAATGTCACTGATAGCTGTAAGCAAAAGTATGGATAACGTTGAACTTGTGTAGATGTAGACAGCAAAGAGCTTGCAAAAGTTTATGCAGGCGTCCTTACTATTGACGATGTAACACACATGAACAGCTCGCTTGAAATGTTCAGACAATTTTTAATATCGACCTTGCTATCGAGCAAGATACAAAACTTTCCAATTGCATTTATTGTCAATACTGATCTACTTTGACAGTAATCATCGTGTTTACTTTTTTGATTCTTATGGGAGAGAACCAATGGAACATTATATGATTTTTACAGAACTAATGCTGACCTTTTCGTACATGAGACAATACTTCAGAAGCCTTCCTATGGAGCGGGTATTGTCTACCCAATGTTTTACAAGCAAGCTGTTTCAACGAAGCAAAGACACTCTTGTGAAATGTACAAACAATATAACCTACAATTATTTCAACAAACAATTACAATCTCCGATCACTAACGTGTGTGGAGAATATGTCCTACTGTTCTTGTACATAATGTGCAGACAGAAATATCCCGAAAGATGTGCGTATTCCTTTTGGAATAACAGGGCACGCTTTACTCAAATCGCTCCGTCTTACAAACTTACTCCGTTACAAAATCGTCAGTTGCTTAGAAATGATTTATATGTTCGTAACACTGTTGCTTCAATATTCAAGTATTATGATAACAACGTTTTTGCCGAATAAATCGACATTATATCAGTTGTCTTTTTCTCCATTGCCCTCTTAATAATATAAGTGGAATTCGCACACCAAGGGATATTCAGTTGATCATCAGCTACTGCAAACATCGTATCTAAATGTTTCCAGTTGTTAAAAAGGAATTGACAATGTATTTTACACTTATATCGTGCGTTTGTTTCCTTGTTGGACAAGCATTGTCGTTTAACTATGGGGATATACTTGCGAAAGAAGGAGTCTCAAACCAGAAACTGCACACATTTGAAATATTGATGCCAAGCTCTGTTCTTGCTCAACAAGCCGCTCAGGACATATTCAAGAGCGGAAGCCACAAAAGCTACTTAACGGTAAATTTCCTAAGAAGTCGATTTTGCCTCGGGCACAATGTTATTTTGGAAGTAACCACTGATGACAATGAAAAATTATTTGGGAAAACAGTGCAACCAACAGACGAAAGACCAGAGGTTTTATGGGTTAAGGACGCGCTTTCATCAAAGCTTTTTGAAGATGTTGTGTCTGTCACATATCACAGTTATCATTCTGCCTTTTACGATGCATCCAATAAAGAGAAGATTAATCTGAGATGCATTTTTAAATGTGCATTGAAATGCGGACCAGATCCGTCATGCATTGTGCCATGCGTTACCGGATGCTTTCAAGACAGTGAGAAAAAGCAAGACAAACTACCGTATTAACTGAATATATGTTTGTAATACCGTAAAAAACTACCAGTTATGTTACTTTCTACTTCTCTTTGCTTTACTGTTGTCTACTTCTGACATGGACGATGATGATGATGGCGAAGATGCTGCAGCACCACACTTCCTTCTCTTCCCCACCCCACTATACTTGACACCCCCAATAACTGTAGTGTCATCCTTCTTGGGCTCAACCTCCTCCTCCCAGGGAAAAGCTGGTGGCAAATCGTCGTCGTCGTCGTCTAAAGAATGGACCGTTGTATCCGAATCTCCACCATCATCATCGCTAAATTTTCGTTTTCTACTGTTACTAATTAAATTGTCAGCAAGCCGTTTTACTTCATCTTTAAAGCTGTCTATCTTTGACTCGTAGTCATCCAGTTTTCGCAATACTTCTTGTAGATTGTCTTTAATTTAAAATTTTCTTTTGTTTATTCTACCTTTCTTAATGTTAATTCAGTTTTGTCGAGTTTAAGATTTAAATTGTCTTTTTCCAATTTTTTCTATCTCTTCCTTCCAAGTCTTGTTGCTTGCTTCAAACATTTGAATCTGTTGACGATCGTCAAAATGTCTCAATTCAATTTCTGCACTGTGCAGATCAGCGTTTGAAATTAAACACGCGGCACTAAAAATAAAAGTAAACATCATAAATGTAGTGCTAAAAAAAGGGAAGGATGCTAAGGTCGTTATGCCCTGGGTTGAAAGACCGTATAAAAAACAACAAGACACTCACAGACAAAATGGACATCTTGTGTAGGTATAATTTGAATTGTGTGAAACAAAGCATTCGGTTCTAACTTCATCATCCTCTTCGGCCTCCATTACGATCTTAAAAGATGTTCTTCTGTTCGCGACGTAGTGACAGGTCAAGCACTGGGAGCAAAGCATATGCTCACATTCGGGAAGGCAGTACACTTTCATTCCATTGGGAAATACATCGTGAATGGTGTTTTTGCAAATGATACATTCCAATTCTGCTAGTCGTAAGTGTTTTTGCTCTCCAAAATCCTTGTAATTGGTCAGCAACAATTGGGATGATGTTACTGGCGTTTGTAAATTGTATCTAGTGCTATACTGTGCAGGATCGAACATCAAACTCTTCAATTTCTCTGTTCTATTTTTAAAGGACAGTCCTTGATCCATCATCTGCCCGAAGGTTCTCAAATCATTAGCCATGTCTAAAATTTAAAAGCCACCGTAAATAATATAAAACATCTTAACGTAAACAGTAGACAAAGGATTAAGATAAGTCGATTAAAACAACAAAGACCATATTTTACGGTAATTAGATGAATACGGTGATTATAAGAAAATCAAGTTTGTCTAGGATGAGTTACATGTTCTAAAGTTTTTTTGAAAGACAACCCCCCTATAAAATAAAGCAAAATGACTCCAGTTACTCAATCAAAACGTCATGGACAGTAAAGAGTCAAAAGCTGATGAATCTTTCGTTAGAAAGGATCAAAAGTCTGATGAAGAAATGGCTAAAGAATTAGGTTGTACTCCTATTAAGATAGAAGATGATGACAACGACAGCTTTGAAAACAGAAGCGGTCGTTGGAAAGTACACAATCCTGAAGATGGTCCTGTAGACACGAGCAAGTATGACAAAATAGACATTCAATTGACTTCATCGTCAATGTATGTTGGCAACGACGACTCAAACGTTTTTAACCTTGTGCCACAAAAGCAACCCGCCCTCGACACAGGGAAGATAAGCTGGCCCGAAAAATGGATAAAGGACAACAAAGGTAACATGAGAATAACCAGTAAAAATGGTAAGGTCACCATCACTGGAAACATGTACGATGTAAATGTCGTGAAATTCGACAAAGTGCATAAAGTAATGGTGTACAACGGTCAGGAGGGGTCCATTGTTCAAATTACAAAGAACGATCCAAAAACAGTGCCAAAGGAGAAAGAAAATGAAAATGTTATAACTAAGAAAATTGTGTTAGACGATAGAGACAAAGAGGTTGTAGCCCTTTGCAAAAACAAGAACAGCAAGCTAAATTCTGAGAAATTACACGATTCAATTCATGAGTATGTGCAGTCGTTCCAATAGGAAAATAGAAAGCGGAAGAACAGATCGACAGAGTGCACTGTTCCCAAGAAAAAATGCAAAATGGGAAAAGAATGTCCTTGCGATTATTCTGTTTCTTTTGGGGACGACCAGAAAGAGCATATAATTAAATGTCTCTGTTATCCCGCAGTCTGTTGGTCTGATGATGAGGAATTGTCCAAACAGCAAAACAAGATGTACCATATCAGAAAATGGCCGTGTTATCCCGAAGAAATAAAGAAAGAACAGTGAAAAAAACTTACTTTAGTTGTAGAAATGTTCGTGTAAACTTTATGCTTGCCGTAAATTTGTGACTGTTTTTTACGTTCTATTATCTGATTTATCAATCATACTTACGTTTCTTTATTTGAAATTACTTCCGACAAAGATTACGGTTTTTTGTGGAGGGTAGTGGAATGTTCGGAATGTTGTTTTGATTTTTACGGTCTTCGCAGGTTGTTCATAAAAGATTATGGTTTCTTATAAAAGTTTACGGTAATAATAAGAAACTCATCTTTGTCTAGGATAAGTTACTTTGTCTAGTCTATAAAATAGACAGGTTTCGTTGTCGTGAATCAGTCCTGACATCATGGAAGGTAAAGAATACGATTTGTTGAAAAACATCGAATTTAAAGAGCACGATTTGGTGAAGAAGCCTAGTTATGATGTGTTTGCCAGAATGGAGTATTACCAAAAGAAATTTCCTCAAAGAGATGAATGCACTTTGGAGGCAATTGAAGAGAAATTCAAGAACAAGAAGTGCCTTATTAAGGACTGCCCCTGTCATGCGGAAAAGGTAAAGAAAGAAAAAAAAGTAAAGAAAGAGCAATAAAAACTGACTTTAGTTGTTGAAATAATGTGAATCGCATATTGAAAAGTGTAGTAAAATGTTGTGGTTTTTACGGTATTTGTCTTTGGTTACGGTTTCTTATATTATTACGGTTTCTTATAAAATTTTACGGTCTCTACCCCCAAACCCTGGTTCGGTCCCTGACCCTGGGGGGTTTCCCGCATTTCCCACTATGACGTCATTACGGTGACTTTTCCCTTTTTATGGTCGGGTCGTGTGCCCCTACGGTTTTTGCACCTCCCTCCCTTTCCCTTTACGGTTCCTTTACGGCTCACGTGACCATTACGTCATTCCCCCCTCATACGCTTATAAGAAACTCAAAGTACGACTTTGTTGCACGCTGTATATATACTACTCTTCTTTTCATCTTCATCTCTTAACTCTATCTCTCTCTGAAACATGTATGATGAGAACTGCACCATTATGACAACTGACTGGTGTGCTTGGACGTGCTCTTATATATAGGTGCTGTGCATTCTAGAAATTTCTATTATATAGTCTAGAATGTTTCAACGACACTACAAAGATGAGTTTATCAGGTGATTCAGTGTTATTGTATAACTTAATCATGACCGTGAAAGACGTGAGGTTTCTGTCTGATGATGACTTAAGGTATGTTGTTGATGTTAGTAGGTAAGAAAAGGAGGGTACTGTTTCACTTGGTGTTGGTTACATGAAGTAGTAGTTACGAAAATATTTATGAGATAATAAACCTCGATCTGATGTTAGCCTAACTTACCATGACATAATGAGTCTCAATCTGACATTAGCCTCGATCTGACATTAGCCTCGATCTGATGTTAGCCTCGATATGATGGTTCTACGCAAGCCTCGATTTCATGATTAATATATAGTTCAATATTTGCTTAAATTCAGAGATATTAATAAATCTTAATCATTCAACATGAAGAAATCAATTTTAGTTATGCTGATGTGCATTACCCTTGCACTGTATTTATAAGAGTCTCCAACATTTAAAGTTACCACATGGTTCCTACGTGGTAAATGTAGGAGCAAATGGTGGAGAGGTTGTACAAATATTAATGACGTCAATAGTAATAAGATGATAGAAGATAAATTCAAATGACCATGTTAAAACTACTACAACAAACAATTGGGTTCTGATGGCCTAGTGGTATAATATGTGGTTAAATGTTAACAGTAAGTTTTGAGCCATTAGTAACACGTAAAATCGGAAAGGCGGTGTGCGGGGAAAACCGTAAGGAGGGAAAGGGAAACGTAAAAAGGGGCGTAGGACCGTAAATTGGGAAGGTGGGGGACATGGGGAAACGTAAAGGGAGGGGGTAAGGGTCTAGGTCTTGGCCCGGCGCCCGGGCACAGTCCCAGAAGTATAAGGAGACAAAGCATAAACAATAGCAGTTTTTTATCATCGGTAAATATGAAAAGAACTGAATTACAATGTTATATGAATATTTCTACTTTCTTCATCTTCTAATTCTACAAAACGTTTGTCCGATGGTAAACCAGACCATTCTTGCAGTGGATTATTAGATCTTTCACTGCTAAACAACTGAGGACACTGAGGTATTTTAATGTTTACAAAAAATCCATTAAATCTCGTTAAATGAGCAGTACAAATGCGTCTAAAAAAACAATTACATTGGTTACGATCACGATTAATTAATATCGGTTCTATTGGCAAACACGCATCAATACACGTATTAAAACAAGTCTTGCAAATCCAAACATTACATTTATTACAAAAAGGCCAAAGCCATTGTAGATTTGTTGAAACTACAGTAAATATTTTTGTAATTCGGTCTAGGTTTCTCAAATAAGAGTTTTTAATGCATTCTTGTTTACAGCAGTCATTACCATGTTCCCAACAATTAAATTCGTAATTTAACTTTTCAGAAGGGCTTTCAGCGTTTGCATTATATTGATATGCTTTTAACATCGCATAGTTTCCATGTTGTGCATTTGTTAGTTTCTTTGTGGCTCTGCTATGATAGTAACAAACATCTTCAATGCACATAGGTAAGTTATGAGACAGAAAAACGTCTTGAATAGCTTCTTCACCATTTTGACGTACGCTAACATCGTCCAACATCAATGGTGTCATATTAAGATTTAGGTTTGTATCTACGATCGCTAGATCTACCCCTATTTCCGCCATAATTCTTGTCAACAGAACGAAACTATAAAATAAAAAACACGATTATACTACAGTTAACATATATAAAATAAAAAGATAAACACGATTATACTACAGTTAACAAATGTCTAAATCATCATAAAGAAAGTACTTTCCTTCAATGATCACATCATCATCATCATCATCATCATCGTTATAATAATTGATCATTAGATCATCATCGTCATCATCATCATCCATCACATGATGATTTAAGTATGCTGCTCTAAACTGAAATTCGTCTTCATCCATTGGGTCGTCATCGTCATCATCATCAGCCCATATATCACAATAAACTGGTGCTTTGGTAATAGGATGAGTTCCGTGTAGTGTATAAATTTCAAAGTTGATTACCCCTGATGTGAAATCTCTCTGGGTTTCTTCTCTACTGACTTCTTCAGCTGCAATTCCTGAAAGTACTTTGCTATTTCTTGCAGTGTCCGTGTTCTTGAAGATTTTAGCAAATGACAGTTTGTACAACTCTTGCTTTCCTGCCATCTCGTAGAACTGAAGTTACAGCTACGCGTTTGTCTTTTTATAGCTTTTCCGACCGTAAATATGCAAATTTACTGTACCTTTGTACCTACACCCACACACCGTAAAAGAGATATTGAATTACCGTTAAAAAGAAAGTTATTCAAAAGAGACACCGCAAATGTCAATACATGTATTAAATTACCGTAAAAAGGTCAAATCTAATCTCTATTTGACAAACAGGTTAATCTATGACTGATAAATCGTCTTACATAATCTCACATTATAAAAGAACTGTCTAGCAGAGTCTGCAGTAAACTAGTGTTTTTGAACAGGTCAGTGGTACGCTTGGAAACAGTCTCCAAGAAAACTTTCAACCATATCTGGTCAATTCAATACTTTTTTAAGTGAGTACTTCATCTTTTTTATAAATGCCATGGGTTGTGACTTGGTGGAAGACTGAAGAATCCTCTTCCTTTTATTGCAGCACGACGACTAGGACGACGACGGCAATGGCGACTGCGAAAACGACCGCGACTGTCACGTCTTTTTCTACCAAAACCAAGACTTTTTCCAATTTGTTTTCCAAGTAGTGAAGTTATTCCTAACCATCCCCCGAATGCTCCCATATTTCTACGTAGTATAGTAGTGTTACTATAGACAGTTCTCATTCTGAATATAAACATGATAACATATATAATTAACTTTAACTGTTTTGACTATTTTTAATATGGTACAAGTGCTCTTCGTCTTTTTTTGCATACTGTACGTCTGTGTCATTTAATAACAACTGACCGACATCCGTTGGCATCGTAAACAGGTTTTCGTCTCCTGCGTCCTTTTCGTTTTCGTCCATCCCCTCCGAATGCCGAATTCATTATCGCATTAGTTCCAAACTGTGTTGCTCCTGCAAGTGCATTTTTAGCTACTGTTTTGGCAATTTTAGGAGCAGCCTTTTTCGCAGCAGATTTGACAGCACTTCTAGAAAGACCTTTGAAAAGAGCAGATAACCATCCCATTTTCTTTATGTAATAAAATAAGTAATAAAAGTAGTATAAGAACGAAACTATTATTTATATATTAACTAAACTAAAATTATCAAGTCTCTGTCTGTTTCTTGTATTCTCTTAGTTAGTCACAAGATTGTGTTTTATTTTCTGGTTCGTTAGCGTTGACAATTTTCAACTTTTTCCACGATTCTTCTCCTTTGCTTTTAACAACTTTGCGTTTTCTCTTTACTGCCTTTTTCTTTCTAAGTTTTTTGCTTTCTCCCTCTCTGATAGTATCAATGATTCTTTCCTTTCCTTTATCATAGTAAGCAAAATGAGTATGACTCATGCCATTTGAATGTACATCTACAGCCATCATGCGGGCAAACTCTAGTTTATTTTTGTAACTTAATGGTGGATTTTCAGAAAATGTAGAGCTGTTTACCAGTATTTTAGGATTTTTTTTAGCTCTATAGAATTTTCTTTTTACCATAGGTTTTGCAGAATCATTGTCGGTGGGGCCTGATTCAGCAGCAGCTGCAGTACGGTCTCCACAGCCTGGTTTTGCGGTGTTATCATCGTCATTAACTTCTCCACTACGTAGGACAACAGCAGCATTACTTGATGATGATGACGATGATTTGACATTTTTGTTTTCACCATCATCACCAAAAAGAGCTTGTGCGAGATCAGCTTCACTTCCTTCTACATTTGATGCACTTTCATCATTTGATGGTGCCACACCATTTTTGCCTACGGTTTCTACATCTTCATCAACTACAAGAGCACCACTCTCTTCGTCGCATGATGTTGTGTCGTCTGTGTTCATAGATACACATTCGACATTGGTACTTTCACAAACAGAGTCTGTGTCAGAACCAACTTCATCATCATCATCGTCAGTGCAACCATCGTCAGTTACTACATCAGCATCATCAAAGGCTGCCTTTACACCAGTAATGCTTCCATCGACTATGCAATTGTTGCAACTTCCAAGGTATGTAGCAAACAATTTTAATTTGTCATCATCAGATATGAATTTCACTTGAGAATTTGTTTGTACAGAATACATTGATGTTGAACATTCTAATAAATTTTCTAACAGTTTAAAATTTTGCGAATGTTTTTTCTGAGCTCTAGCTAGAATTCTGATAATGACTCCAAGTGTTGAGATTGGTGAACATACTTCTTTTTTCAATTCGATTGCAAATTGGCATTTTCTCAAATCATCAAGAGGTGTAGTTTCAGGAAGGTTTAGCATTTCGAAATTGATGAATGCTTGAGGAATTCCAGGAGGAAGATTATCCCTAGTTCCACCTTTTAGATCAACCATGTTTCTCATCAGGAAATTTTGAGCACTAGTTGCTTGGGTTGATGGAAGTTTGATGTCGTACACAAGCAATGAGTCGCTAGCTTTTTTTTCCATGTTTTTGATCAACTGTTCTTTTTTGGTATCAGGAATGTATTGCAAACCGTTGTACGGAGGATCTTTGTTGTCCATAGATTTCTTTCTACCTGTCATGTGTTGATCAATTAACGCATGCAGTGTGTCTCTAATGGTTGGTTTAAATTCGTAGTAACTTTCATTCGTATTGAAATGATATCCTTGAGCTTGATCATGATTCTTCACAAAATTGCACGGATCCATGCTTGATTATGGAGAGATAGAACGAAATGACTATATCATATTAAGTTCTATGATTCTTGTATAATTTTTTTATAAAAATAATCATAAGCTGTTAATTTTTCTAGAATCAATAGACTGTTGCCAGTTACCACCAGACTGACACATGCAGACTTAACAGTGCAAGCAATTATTAATTTGAAAGAGACTTTGTTAGCCAATTTGAACATGCTATTTACAAACTATACGATTGTGCCGTTTGGATTGTTGAAGAGAGAGAAAGGAAAAGGTTTTCTACGTCATTTGCCATTTCAAGCACAGTTTTCTTCGCTTGTTTTGCTATGTAAAGATTTTTTTTAATGTTCTGGAGGTTCCATTACAAATTTATGTACAAATTGTAGAAAATATGATGTATATGATTGTAACTATGGAAATACGTCGTGTCACAATTATTATTGTTTTACATGTTTAGTTCTACATGTTCATTGTGATTTTTTTTTTACTTGATTAAATGACACTATTTCATTGTTTTTGTGTGACGTACATGTCAGTTTAATTTTACATATGGGTTTGTTTTTGATGTTGGTGTACGGTGATATTATTCATAAACCATATATTTTAAAGACGTTTTTATATGTTGTGTATGCCACATATGTTGACACTGAGTGTGATTTAAATATTCCTAACAGTTTTCCTAACACTTTTTACCATGATGTTGTATCGTATTTGTACGAACACGCCACACGGTGTATATATCCACGAACACGTGTCACATATCGTTATCGCATATGTACAGATGTTTTGTGATGTCCAGTGAAGTTTATTCAGATAGAATACGTGTTTGTTTAGAGAAAGAATTTGGATGTGTACCTAGAAGTGCTAAATCTGCTAATCAACATTTAGATATGTTCACACGATTTGAGTATTTTGTTAATAATTTAGAGGTGGCAAAATCGTGCGTTACATCATGCAGAATTTGTAGTAAAAAAGTCGTGGATTTTGTTCGCTTATTAAATATTACAGTGTAAGACTGATTAACGAAAGAAAGAGACATTTTTTATATATTTTTATAATCATAACATGTAAAACTATCAGTATAATCAATGAAAAGTGTTCATATTATAAACAAAAAAGTTCTTTTTATTCATTGATTTCATGATCTTCAGTGTACTGTGCTTTAGCGGAGGGGCCATAATCAGTAATATCGTCATCATCATCATCATCATTGTCACTTTCCACAACAGTAGCAGTTGGTCTTTTTCTTTTTCTGGAACGTGTTTGACGTTCTCTTTCGTCATCATCAGTTTCTGGAACAACGCTTAATTGCTGTTGTTGCTTACGACCTTTCTTCCCTTGTTGGTGTTTGGCAACAGCTGCTAGTTGTCTAGCTTTCAGTTTGGGGCCCATAAGCCTTTTTGGTGTGTCAGGAACCATGGTAACATGCTCTTCAATGTCATCAGAGTTGTGCAAATCTCCTGTTGTAATAGCAAGATTGTTTGTTTGGTACAAATTGTTCTTCATAAACATATTGTGTTTCATCAATGATTTGAGTGTTGTGTCACCAAGATTGAAGTTGATTTGGCTGTGGCTTTCCTTGCACAGATTATCGTCATTTTGTTCATCATCTCCACCTTCTTGATCATCCATAGGATCAGTATACCCCAATGTCAAAGAGAAATAGGTTTGGACATCTGGAGACGGTTTCTTGAACCATTTGATGAGTTCGTTTGTTTCAAAACTTGACAGAAGAACTTGACTGTTTTCTTTGGTTGGTTTTTTTGTTTCTACATCAATCCTCTCCAGAACACAGGACAGACCAAACCATTTTGTTACAGGGGTGGTTGCTACACCATAATATTCCGACTTGCATGTGACAATGGTTACCCTGTCTTCTTCTGTTCTTTTTGACCTTTGGTTTAAGAAGTTTGAGAGTTGAATTGGGAAAATCAATCCTCCCACTTGATGATGCTTGTTTTTTGATATGCTGTCAAACATGCGTTTGCTTTGGTTCACTTCGTCTGGTGTCAGGGGGAATCCTTGTCCAACAATTATGCCATCAGTTCTTCCGATTATTTGCTCTAGTGCAGTCATGATTTCGGATGGTTTCATTTTTCTTGAACCATGGCTTGTGATGACATCATGTGCTTTCTCTATGCTTTCATCTAGTTTTCTTTTTGCTGCAAACAGTTTTTGTTTCAGGCATTGCATGCATTTGAGAGAGAGTCTGCACTCTGCTGATACACATTGCTCTCCAATGCCACTGGTGCATTTTCGTACTTTTTGTAGTTCGATACTCTTCTTACATTCTTGCTTCCAATCATCGTACTCTAATGTGTTTTCTGGAATCTCCTTATCCATGAAGGATACACAGCGAGCATTGAAATCGAGAAATTCATCTCTTCTTCCTGTTCTGGGAACTTCGACAGAACTTATATTGTCAGTAAAAAATGTAACATATTTTCCACTGAAGTTAGATGCGTTGTAGAATGCTGACATCTTGAGGTCGTATGAATCTGAGATGGCAGACTGAGGTTAGTGCTCCACAAGGTCTGTATTTATAGGTTTTACGATGGGCATAATTAGCATTTCCTACCGTAGTAACAGATCTTTCAATTGTTCGTATCTCTAATAATCATTCACGCACTTTTTAAAACGTCAATTATTCCCTTAGTAACTGTCATTTAGTGTGTTTCAGACGATTTAAAATTTGCGTGTTTTTCCCTTGACAACACCAATTATTATTCCCTTAGTAACTGTAACTTAGTGTGTTTCAGACGATTTCAAAACTTTCTGTTTTTCCCTTGACAACAAATGCTAGCAACCTTTGTCTCAAATATCCTATAAAAGCCGAGATGTTGGTTCGAAAAAAGTTCAACAGACAAGTTCACTTCACAACAACTGGTTAGAAGTTTTGAAGAATCTATTGCTGAAGAGTGTTACATCAACTAGCAACGGTTGGTACTTTTTATTATTATCATGTCTGAAGATAATAATAATGACACTTTTTATTGTCGAAAATGCGATCTTACATATAGCATAAACTGTGAGGATTCGTCGTTACCATATACCCAAGAGAGTTTTACCGAACATAATGCTACTCAACATAATTTCTGTAAAAAGTGCGGTAGACACTATTTGATATCTAGACTTAAAGAGCATGAAGACAAATTTCATCCGTTTGAGTGCAATTTATGTTTTAAGCGATTTTGCACTAGACATTCGTTATACTGGCATAAAAAGTCAAAACATAATGCAATTCCTTGCATTTTATGCAATAACATCGACGGTAATACGCACAGATATGAGGAGTATTTTGAGACAGCTAGACGATTACACGCTCATGTTAAGACACATCATCCCGGACAGGTGTTACATTTGTGTGAATATAAGGGCAGAGGATGTTCTGGTGTATTTACTACCGTTGAAGAATTAATGAAACATCATAGAACGGTTCATAAAAAAGAATGTATCAAATGCCCACCGTCTTCGTATGATATGCTGGGAACACCATTTACATATCCATCGTTTTCAAATTTAAGCAGATTAAGAGAACATATTGCAACAAATCACAGTCAAATTCCATGTTTTTATTGTGGGGAGGTGTTTCACTCTAAAGATGAGTTATATATTCACCAAAAGAAACATTGCCCAACAACGTATCAATGTTCAAGCTGTGATAAAAAGTTTGATAGCGTTACAGATTGCAATGCACATGAAGCAGAACATGTTGCGCATTTTGGAGGTTGTTCTACATCTAGATATCCATCACAACGTCAGCATACTAACACGTGGTTAGATATGGAACATAGGACTAAACCATGGAAAAAAGATGTTGATACTCTAGTAGGAATGGGAATGTTGCAAAATCGTCTAAATGATGCTTACAATCGACGGCGTGGAATTCAAGTGCCTTCGAGACATTTGGAACGACAATTACGTAAAGCTGCCAATACAGATGTTAGAAGCGAATATGAAAATAGACTTAGAGATGTGTATAGAACAAACTTATCTGAATTTGTATCTCGCACTCGTCGTGATCAATATGATGGTACTATTGACAAGATTACTGTCAATTTATTGGAAAATATACCATTTTTAGAACAGGTTGAAACAGCGTTACGATCAATTTTTGATTTAAGTAGAGTGCATGTTCTGTTCAAAATGGCTGTTGCATTTGGTTTTTTGCTGTATAATCCACAAACAGATTCGTTTGAAACATTTTACATAAATGATCATTTGTCTCGAGATCCTGAAGATAGAAACGTTATTCATCAAATCCCCAATGTTTGGACTATTAGGAACAAGTTCTATGAGGCTGAAGTTTTCAAAGATATTGAATCAAGTGATTTTTTTACACAAGTTCGTGACATTTTCGATGGTCAAAATTATAATTTCATTATTGTTAGAGCTACCCATATGAGCGTGCAGCTATTTCCAATGATCGATAGTAATGTGTATAATGATGTCAGTGCAAATAGAGACGATATTCTCGGTCATGGACTGTTTGATGATACTAGTGACGAGGAGGATGTGATGATCGATGATAATGGATCGTATGATCTTAATTATTATGATGACGATAGAGAAGACGAAGCTAGACATCCATTTATAGATTTCGAGGCGGGTGAAGACGGTGCCAACGATGAATTGATCAATACAATTTATGATGGAACTAGCGTTGTTGGTGATGATGATGATACTACTATAATGTCATAATTACCTGATACATCTAACAATACCGAGATGACCGATGCAGAGAAACAGGATAAATTGATAAAGGGTTATCTTAAAGCATTGAGCAAACAATCTAATGCCAAAAACCGAGGACAGGGTACGGAGCAAACTAATCATAGCGTTTTGGTATCGTTGGGCTATTTAAACTCAATAACATCAACTCCAAACAGTAAAGAAAGACTATCGAATCTATGTTTTTTCTACCAGCTGGCGTCTTGGCACTTACAATGTAAGAATCCGAATACATTGTATGGTCGATCGAAAGGTCAAGAAATTAAAGACTTGGGTGAAAACTATTATAAGACGTATAAGCATTTTTACAGAATTTCAAATGATACAAATTTCAGAGGTGTATCGTTACGATTATTGCCGTATTTAGAATACTTATTTCGAACACGTATTAACGTATTTGTGGTGGAATCATTAGATGAAACAAAAGATGATGATAATCCAGGGTCTGCACGAAAGAGAAAAAAGTCACTAAAAGAAAGATATACTCCAGTGTTGAAATGTGTCTATTCATGTGACAAAACAATAGAAGTAGTTTATATATATAGCGTGGGATCTAGTCGTGATGTGCGCAAAAAAGACGTCACGGCCGGTAATGACGTAATGGTCACCGCAACGAGGTTGGGTGACCGTAATCGAGGCAGGTGGTGTGCGGGTCAAACCGTAAGGAGGGAGATGGGAAACGTAAAATGAGGATGGGGACCGTAATTTGGAGAGGGGTGAAGGGTGAGAGGGAGGGAGAGGGTACGGTCCTAGGTCCGGATCCGCGCCCGAGCACAGTCCCAGAAGTAAAAAAGACAAAAAATAGAAATAGTTGTAGTTTCATTGTTTTCATTCATCAACAACCACTGTAAGCTAGACGATGGGAAGTGAGGAGTAACATGTTTCATTGTTACAAAAGGAAGTATGAAATGCATTCAGTTGATGATTGCAGTCTAATCGTTACATAAGGAAGTATGAAATGCATTCAGTTGATGATTGCAGTCTAATCGTTACATAAGGAAGTATGAAATGCATTCAGTTGATGATTGCAGTCTAATCGTTACATAAGGAAGTATGAAATGCATTCAGTTGATGATTGCAGTCTAATCGTTACATAAGGAAGTATGAAATGCATTCAGTTGATGATTGCAGTCTAATCGTTACATAAGGAAGTATGAAATGCATTCAGTTGATGATTGCAGTCTAATCGTTACATAAGGAAGTATGAAATGCATTCAGTTGATGATTGCAGTCTAATCGTTTCATAAGAAAGTATTTTATTCTGTCGATATGCCAAGCATGCAATAAAGACCCTGACCAACAATATGGTAGTAGAGACAAAAAAAAAATATAAAAATTCATAAACAAAAAAATATAATAGTTTCACAAAGTTATATTAATGTTTTCACGCTCTATATCTTCTAATTCCCTAAAACGTTTCTCTGATGGTAAACCGGACCATTCTTGCAGTGGATTATTAGATCTTTTACTGCTAAACATCGGAGGACAAGTGGGCTGTTTAGAGTTCTCAAAATATCCATTAAATCTTGATAAATGTGCAGTGCAAACACGTGTAAATAGACAATTACACTGATTTTTTTCGCGATTTATTAATATTGGCTCTATTGGTAAACACGCATAAACACACGAGGTAAAACATTGTCTGAAAATCCAAATATTGCACATAGTACAGAACGGCCAAAGCCATTGTTGATGTTGGGACTGAGTAGGAAATATCTTTGTAATTCGATCTACGTTTCGTAAATAAGAGTCTTTAATACACTCTTGTTTACAGCAGTCTTTTCCATGAGAACAATAAAATATTTGGTAATTTAGTTCTTCACACGGGATTTCGGCGTTTGTATTGTACTGATATGCTCTTGTCATTACAAAGTCACCATGTAGAGAATTTGTTAGTTTCTTTGTGACTCTGTTATCATAGCACCCAATGTCTTCAATACAAAAAGGTAAGTTACGAGATGCAAATTCTTCAGGAATAGCGTTTTCACCATTTTGTCGTACTCTCAGACTGTTGGACGTTAAAGGTATCATATCTAGCTGTAGATGTGTAGTTACAACTGCTAGATCTACCTCTATTTCTGGTGCCTCTCCCATATTGTTTGCCATCAGAATGAAACTATAAAATGAACACGATTTTACTATTAAACTAAATCAGATATAATAACAAAACGTTACATATTGTAACTAACATAAGTCCAAATTATCATATGCATAGTACATGTCTTCGATGATAACATCATCATCTTCATCGTAGTGTGATCGATATTTTGCAAATAGATTGACATCATCCTTTACACCTTCATCAATATTATCATCTTCGCTATTACAATCATCGTCATTAGAGCTATCCATATAGCATCTTCTAAACTGATATTCCATGTCATCCATAGGTTCATCATCATCATCGCTGTCCTCCCAAATGTCACATTAGACAGATTTCTTAGATATCGGATCTTCTCCGTATAGTCTATATATTTCAAAACTAATTACCCCGTTTGTAAAATCTCTGGGTTCTTCTCTTTTATGTGCTTCCTCAGCAGCAATTCCTTCTCTTCCACCAAGAATCTTACTATTCTTGACCGTTTCACTGTCCTTGAATATTTTCACAAAGGTGATTTTATACAGTTCTTGCTTTCCAGCCATCTCTTCTTGAACTGAAATTACAGCTATGCACTTGCTGCTTTTATAGCTTGTTTCACCGTAAATATGTAAATTTGCTGTACCATTGTACCCACACCCACACGCCGTAAACGAGATATTGAATTACTGTAAAAAAGGAAAGTCATTCAAAAACGACACCACAAATGTCAATAGAAGTATCAATTTACCGTAAAAAGGTTAAAGTTTACCGTAAAAAGGCTATATTTAATATCTATTTGACAAATAGTCTAATCTTTCATGAAGTGGAGATGGTGGAAAAGTGGAGGTGAAGGTAGAACTTATATAACTTGTGATGTAACGGTTTTGGCGTAGAGTTTTAAATTTAATATAATGTGTATTTAGTATATAGTAGATGTGATTGTATGCATATTTAAAATGATGTTTTATTTGTTGGAATTGAATTGAATGATGACGTTTTTAACAAAGTGTTTTGATTTAATGGAGAAACAGTTTCGATTAGCCTAGCATTGCTGGGCACTTTCATAAGGTAAACTGCATTAGTGTGCTATCTAAGCAAGTACAAAGGGTCAGAGAAAATATATCCTCGTATAATAATTTAAAGTAATTTCTAATATTCTGCACTCTAATAATGATGATTCTGGTAGGGAAGTGTAAAATCTTTATACTGTGAAAGTAAATAGAATCATGATTCAATCAAATGCATATTATACTGGGGCTCTTTATAAATGAACTGTATTGTTCCGCAAGGGATACGGTTTTCAAAATTCAGTCAAAATATCTAGAAACACAATTGGTATTAGGATCGAAATGATTGTCTTGTTTATTGGGTATTAAAGGATTGGTCAAAGACAAACCTTTATTGATACCAAAACTCGTGTCATCCATACTCATTACCTCCTTGTGTTTTTCAAAAACTGCAATAAGAGTATCTGAAATGATAATAAATTAACGAAAAAAAAAATTCTTAGCAAAGTTATCTAGCTATCCAGCTCTATAAAAGATGAAAAAAGATATATATTTGATAGATAACGTTGATTTTTGAAAGATAGCCATTGAAATGTCACACTTCTACTCCTTTTGTAAAGATATTCAGAAAACACCGGTCCACAACAAAATTTGCAAAAAATAAATTGATCTGCAAAAGGAAAAGCTTCAGGACTGATTGTGACTGTGATAGCTGCACAATTTTTCCTATCATCAATTTTCCTGCCCATAACAACTCGTTGTCATATTAAGACCCTGTTTACACTAGCCAAATGGATCCTACCCGAACTAGCACAGATAGGCTTTACGTTTACACTAGACCTGCTGGATCTGTACTCATTTGGGTCTGCTATCTGGACTTGTACTCACTTGGATCTGTTTTTAGGTCTAGTGTAAAAGGCTGGAACCGAACCAAACCTAGTACACTTTGGATACGAGGCAAAAAATTGTCTCCTTTAGAGGCCAATTGTTGGCGCAAAATTTCAGATTCCATAAATCAGAAACATGGATGAGCGATACAGACAGCAAGTTATCCTTAGTTATACTTGAGTTCCTGCCAGAATTATGGAATGGAGAGGAAGTTTCCTTTCCATACTGTGAGCTTAGGTACTCTGACTTCCATACCTTCCATAGCCAGATCAGAACAATGACAGGCACACCAGAAATTAATAAGTTTTATGGCCAGCATCATCTTCAAGCCTCTTTCACGAGCCAGTATTCCTTCCAGTGTTTGCAGCTCGACCATCTGTAGTAACACCAGCAAATTTTTCTCGCATCATTATTTCATCTACACCAACACCTTTCATGGACGTCAGGAAACAGTCTTGTAGTCCTTCAGCACCTCTCAGTTCTGAACTGCAAACAGTAACAAACCTTGTTTTTATTTCTATTGGCTCGGCTGGTGAGTTGATTTGTTATCATGCTGCATGAAATCAACAGATCTTTCTGTGATGAGAATTTTATTGCATCCTTTAGTTCAGCTTGAAGTTTTTCAGTTTCAGGTTCCGCTAAAATTGTCAGCATATCTTTGTAAACTAATGGATCTTTGTAATGCAAATCCACCAATGTTGGTGCAAATGGTAAAAAAAAGAGCATCCATTCCATTCTCCTTTAAAACGAGATTCTCCATGGGAGGCACCTAACGCCATGAGCAAGACAAACATATCCATTACGTGAATGTTTCTTAGCAGGTTGTTAGCGCGTGTGGAGTGGGGACCTGCTTTTGACGGCAGAATCATGAAAGGGTTTTTGTATCCTTCATGATTCACGTTTCGCTCTCAACTACGCTCTTTCGATATACGCATTAGTCTTTGATTTGATCTTATTTTATGTAACAGTGGTTTAATATACTTAAAAAATCGAAATGGGTTCTCCGAAGAAAAAAGAGAAGATTTTAACAATATTCTTAAGAAACACTTAAATGAACGTGAAACTTGCCTGGAACCTTTGCTAAACACTCAATTGGAAAAATGCTGTAACGCAATGCTGAAATTAACGGGATTCTAACCTAAAAATTTTCAGAAGTTGATGCAAAGCTTTTGGCAATTGAAAAGTCTCAGGAGTTTTTCAGAGCCCAGTATGAAACCTTCAAAAAGCAAGTCGGCAATGCCTTAAAAGACAACAATAACTCAGAAAAGAAAATGAAAAGCTGGCCTCTCAAGTAAAAGATCTGGAAAAAAAAGAGCAAATTCAAACGAAAGCCATTGATCATCTTGAACAATACGGTCGTATAGAAATGGTGGAGAATTGGTCCCTCTACCAACAGAAATATTAAAAGCATGCATCGATGTATTGATTGGGCCGATAACAGCAATTGTAAACAAGTCACTATCATGTAGGGAATTTCCATCATGTTGGAAATGTGCAATTGTCATTCCTTTACTGAAAAAAGTGGGACTAGATCTTATCTGCAAGAACTATCGCCCTATCAGCAACCTTTCTTTCGTTTCTAAAATAGTAGAAAAATCAGCACTTTTATGTTAATCCTAATCAATGTTTTTGAATCATTTATAATTGTAGTCTGTAAATAATTTTGTTGTTGAATGAAAAAATTTGATTTGACTTGATTTGATCTTCTTCAAATTTATTGCAAATCAAGCTAGGAGTCGCTTGCGTGAGCCGATCTTCTTGTGATAAACAGAAAAAATGTCCTTTCCCACTTTCTCTTGAATTTTATTCACATCCAGAATATATCCTTCTTAGAGCGTCCCTGAGGTTTCTTTTTCTGTCACTTGACTGTCAATACATTAATTATCGATTTTGCAGTATTATGATTTTGGCAGCTGTTCTGACAGTTGTTTTTCTTTGTTTTTGTTTTTTTCTTAATCAGCAGGTTCTTCGCTAAAGAATTGAGTTAGCTTCTGGCATTTTGCTGCACTTGTCTATACCAAAACTCTCCTCTTCTTTTGTAGGTACTCTTTACGTGGCATGTTAAGTAGTTCAACAGAAAATGGATATAGTGTCAGCAGTACATAAAAAATAACGAGGTCAATGCTATATCTTAGTTATCTTGTAAAAACAGTCAGGCACTAGGGGTGAAGACTAAAAGACAAGCACGGCTCCAGTGGGACATGGAACTTGAATAAAACCAAGTTAATTTCTAATTATAAATCTACTGTTTATAGAAGGAAGTACGTGGAATAACAAGATAGAATTGGCCAATGAGAATTAAGAATAACAGGAAAGTGACTAATGTGATATAAGCTTGAGCGGTGAGAAAATATACGACAAAGAACTAAGTCATGCACTAAAAGTAGATACTGAAAAGGTACGAAAACGAGATAAGACGCAAGTAGGACTGAAAGGAGGTGATAAATGTTAGTCATAACACTGAGTCGGAAAGAGCGGATAAAATTAAAGAGAAAATATGCTATGACGGTAAAAAGAAGAAAATATAAAAAATGAATGGGAAAACGAGAGTTTTTTGACAATCTAAACACTAGCTTTCAATGACGAAAGGTACAATGCCAGACCACACATGCAAAGAAAGTTGGTGGGGAAAACCCTGCACTTATAACCAAGACAAAAGAGGGGGATGTCGCTTACAATGACACAGCAATGTGATGTGCGATCCATGAAGAATGAACAATATTTAAAAATTCAGGAAAAACCCATAAATGGCCTACTTGCTATATAACAATAGGCCGGAATATCACTCCATACACTGCATTCAAACGAGCCTGACTCCAAAATCTGTGGCATGCATTTCATTTAGGCAAATAAAGCAAGATTTGGTGGGTACAGCAGCTTCTTTATAAAGAAAAATTAAAAGAATGTGAGCACTTATTCAGAGGCATCACAATAAAATTTGTTATTTTTTAGCCTTAACTTGCGGGTAAGAATCCATTTTCTTGTGACGTTGACTGTTTTGAAACGAGGATAATTTTATTGGTGCACAAGCATGATGACCGGGGGGGGGGGGGGTATCTATCTTAAAAAAAGCTCTGTCACAACAGATGCAACTTCACCTATTAATGCTAATCCTGTGAGCATTGCAAACTTAATTGTTTGAATCAAGAACGATAGGAGTTTCTTTTTACATATATTTGATACCTGAGCTTATAAATGAGACATTTTATTAAGATGACATATGATCATTGATGCTTTTGATTTATTTGGTTCATTCTTACTAGAAGAAGAGCCACATTGCATTATATTCAGCTTCGATGTTGCTTACAGATTATCGTGGCTTTTCAATTCAATACTTAATTTGGAAACATTACTGCACTACCCATCGAGTCAGAGAAACTTTGGGCATTTTGTAGGACTGTTACACTGCTACCAAGGAATTTAATGAATTCTTCAGCAACGCCCATGGAGCAGTTTAGCCTAGTGTGTATATTGTTATTTGAAACGAGATGGTCATGTCACTGTTCTTTTATTTTATTTGCATGTAATAATGTTTATGGCGAAACATGCAGCATGATGTGCATCTAGTTATTAAAGCTTTAGTTCAATGATTGATTGATGTACTGGAAAGATATGCAAGAGTTCATCAAACGGTTATAACATACATCCTTCTTGCAAGAGTTCATCAAACGGTTAGAACATACATCCTTCTTACAAGAGTTCATCAAAGGGTTAAAACATACATCCTCCTTATCCATTCCATTATTTCCTTGCCTCTAGGTCTGGAACGTAGAGTTCTAAATGCACATAATATGGTATTCTGCATCGAACGCCTCATAAAGAGTTGTAAATAATTCTTTCTCTAAAATTCTTTTTCTAAATATTGATAAATCCAATTGCTAAATCAACTTCGGTGGAAGTCCCACTACAACTCAGCTACATGAATGAATTTGTGTATTTAGCAACATAGTTTTATGTTTCTAACTTTTCTAGTTTATCAATCATTCATATTTTTGACATACTTCTTATTCTTTAAATTTGCAATGACATTGCAGTTGAACATTTTTTGCTTGTCTTCTTCTTAACTCCAGAGTCACTAACTAGATTGGCTATTGGTGAATTTCTTGATAAAAAATTTTTGATTCCTCTTGCTTATTGTGCACCATGCCGAATCGTACTATGTGTTCAAAAAGTTCCATGATTTTTACACTTCAAAAGAATACTATATTGTCACATGGATTAAACATGGGTAAAACAAACCTTAACTGATATGGCCTGTCAAAATAATATTTCGATATTAAGTTGCTTGCCACATTGGAAATATATGTAATAGCCAAATGCAGTTTATGGAACTTGTCATGAAGATTAGTCTCAATCATGCTCTCTAAATATGGTTGCACATCACTTCTATCTATAAACAGAGGCTCTACCCAATCATCTAATGCTTCCATTACCAACGATTGCTTCACATAATTTTTGAAATCATGAGACTCCCAATTGTCATCAATCCAATCTAGTAACTCAGCAAGTGTGCTGTTACTCTCTATTGTCTTATGAGTTGCATGTAGTTCACCAAAACTGTTTCCTGTGATAATGCAGTTGTTAAACCAAATTCTTCGTTTTAGTAACTGATTATCTCTCATCTTGACTCGTGGTATGCCAGATGTGAATGAAATGAAAGGCTGTGTTATCTTCATCTTTTATAGATACTTTTAAGACTATTCTAGAAGCAATAACACTAGAATGTTCTATACTTAACAACAACGGAATATTTGAGAATTAACACCAACGGAAAGTTCTAAAAATTTAACAATAGTGGAACGTTCTAGTCTCTTCACCATGGAACATCGATCTTAATCACCAATAATCATACTCAGACTTAGACGTGACAATAGTCGGTCTTCTTCTTGTCTCTGGGTTGACAGAAGAACTTGACCATTTTCTTTAGTGGCTTTCTTGTTCTCAACTTCGATTCGTTCTATAACACATGACAAACCAAACCATCTAGTAACAGGAACGGTTGTTAGTCCGTAATATTCAGACTTTGAAGTGACAATCGTCACCCTGTCTTCTTCTTGTCTCTTTGATCTTTGATTCAAGAAATTTGTCAGCTGGATTGGAAACAGCAACCCACCAACTTGATGGTGTTTGTTTTTGGAAATACTATCGAACATACGCTTATTTTGAGTGACTTCTTCCGGTGTTAGAGGGAATCCCTAACCAACAATGATACCGTCGGTTCTTCCGATGATCTGTTCCAGAGAGTAGTATGTATAGAGCGTGCTACTAAGTGGTGATGCGCGGAAAAATGACATAATGACATATAGATCATTAGACCGTGATGCCTAGTTTAGTCATCGTTGTTTATTTCGTTTTCCTTGTATCACAGGTATCATTTACGTATGTTTTTATTTAGTTTAGCGTCATTAAGCTTGTTTTAGCATACCTATTCAGCCCTTCCCTTCCTTTCCCATGTTTTCACGTCGTACTTTTTACGTATTTCATGTCGTTAATGAAAATTGCTCATTATTTTCTAAATATAGATCCTCTTGCTTTAAAGTATATATACAGCACGTAAAGTTTGAAAAGAGAGGAGTTGAAGTGGCTCAAAAAGTACGTGAATTTTCTGTGTTTGTGCTATCTTGGTTATACCTTTAGTCTTTAAGAACTACTGTAAGGATAACTTAAGTCTCACAACACACGGTGTGTGACATTTTATGGTGACAGGAGTGGGATTTACTGATAAGTATTCGTCCTCCCAGAATGTAAGGCTTATGACCACATTCTTCACTCTTATCAGCTTAGGGGTGCAATATAGTATTTATAAGGCACAAAATAAGACAACGACAGTTATTACCGAAGTGTCATCCAGGGGCCATTACAACTAATTTTTAGAGGCTTGACTGATCCTGGACCGCCGCAGCGCGACTTTTCCTGTTCTTAGACCCGCGGTTTCGAGTTGTACCATCAGAGCTGACACCTGAAGTTGAGTTTGAACCTGTTGATGACTGCCTACTATTTCCTCTACCTCTACCTCTCCCTCTACCTCGTCTGATAAATCCACCTCCACCTCTTCTATTAGGATGGTCGTCGACTTTACCACCTAATTCTCTCACCCTGTCATTTATCTTCATATTTCTCAATCTTTTCAAGGCTTCAATTTCAACTTCGACGTCTTTGTCTGACATGTTCACTTTCCTTCCCGTAATCCTAATTCTTAGGCCCTCATCCATCCATATGTCAATCGCACTGACATGGTACTTGTCCGAAATTGTATTAATCACACCAGCAAGAGAACCTTCAGTAGCAATAACATTAGCTGAATACTTTGGTTGCAAATTCATGATCCTGCTGCCCGGTGGATAAATTTCTACCATCACTGGTGTAGACCCAGACTTATTCATCAAGAAATAGGCAAATGGTCGTGGCTCGTAAACCGCTGCACCAATCGGCGCTCCATTTAGCCAAGCGTTCGTGAACAACCCTGCACAGAATGCTATGTCATGTATGTTACCTTAAGAGATTCTGGATATTCGTTGAAATATGCGTGGGATGATGTAGTACTTCATATCATACAGATCAAGTGCCACTAGCAAGCAATCTTGTATTGTGTGGAAGTTCTTCACCCTCGCCACCCAGATATCACTCACATCCATAGTCATGTGTTTCAAGTTCTCTAATTTGTTGAAGTCCTTCCCTCACTAACCGATTCAAGCTTCAGCTCTTGCTCACACAATAAATCTGTCCGACTGTCATTCTTCTCTGCTGTTGTTATGCGTCCACCATGCCCTCCCAATCTCACATATCCTCCACGATTGAACTCTTGCCTATCGTACTCATAAATTTGACTTCGATCGATCTCGTTGCAGTACGACAGTAGTTTAATGATATAGGATATCGGCTTGTTAACTTTGTTCGAAACTACGTTGTGTACATACAACATCACACCATCGTGGACAACCCTTTGCATGAATTGAACTGAAGTACCATACATCAGTGGCTCACCATGTTGCGCCATCGTCAATCGTGCTGTTCTATCTTCAGTGTGTTCAATACAGCATATATCATACATTCCAGTAGCACAGTTAATTCGTGATGACATAAACAGTTTTATATGTGTACTATTCAGTTGACTTATAACATTCCAACAGAACTATGCAGTCCAATTGCTCGTGCTAATCCGAGTCTTGTAGCCCTAGCTCGTCGACGACGGCGACGACGTTGACATCTTGACGGTCTTCTTGATGTAGTTGTTGTACCTGATCTCTTTGTACTTATAGATTTGGATATAGGAATTGATGACGATCCTCTGTTAATTAATTTTTGTAGTTTGGTTGTTGCACGAGAGGCAATAGCTTTAGGAGCTTGAGCTAGTTTTTGTTTTACTTTGTCTGCAACACTAGTTTTCAACTCATTAAGTTTAGATGCAGCTGCTGATTTCCCTTTATCAAGTAACGATTTTCCACTGCTAATGGCCTTTGTTTTTAGATTTGCTAGTTGTGAGCTAGCAGCACTTTTACCTCTTTTAACTAGTTGTTTTGCACCACTTTTTATAGCAGATAATGCTTTTGATCCTAGATGTTTTCCAAGTGATGATAAGATACCTCGTCCTTTTATTATATTACGTCTACGTTTTCTCCTAACAATTCTTCCTGACGAGAAGGGATTGCTATGTAACGAACTGCCTGCGTATTGAAGTCGACTGTAGTTTGCAATTGGATTTGTATTATAATACATTTTATAGATGGTAACAACAATAGACAAGTCACTGGGTAACTACCATGGCATAAGGTCTTATATTTTATATTTCAACTATTACATTCCATTACTGTTGTACATAATGTCTATTTTCGTCTAATATTAAATTGCACAGTAAGTTTTCCAACAAACAGTAAATCGCCATATTCGTTCAGTGTTGATACATAAGATCATTAGACCGTGCTGCCTAGTTTAGTCATCGTTGTTTGTTTCGTTTTCCTTGTATCACAGGTATCATTTACGTATGTTTTTATTTAGTTTAGCGTCATTAAGCTTGTTTTAGCATACATATTCAGCCCTTCCCTTTCTTTCCAATGTTTTCACGTCGTACTTTTTACGTATTTCATGTCGTTAATGAAAATTGCTCATTATTTTCTAAATATAGATCCTCTTGCTTTAAAGTATATATACAGCACGTAAAGTTTGAAAAGAGAGGAGTTGAAGTGGCTCAAAAAGTACGTGAATTTTCTGTGTTTGTGCTATCTTGGTTATACCTTTAGTGTTTAAGGACTACTGTTAGGATAACAGTAGTATGATAGGAGCGTGTAAGACAGTCGTCTTGCGCGCAAAAATGACGTCACGATCGTAAGTGACGTAATCACCCCGATAACGAGGCTGAGTTGGTAACCAAGGCAAAGAAACGAATACGTCCCAACCGTAATTAAGAACCACACTTACGTAATTAATCATGTGAGAGGGGTTAAAGGTTGACGACGGAGGGAGGGAGATGGGGGGTGGTGGGGATAGGTCAAGGTCTAGGTCCAGGTCCAGGGCCAGAGCCAGGGGGGTGCAGGAACGAGACAATACAATTTCAAGTTTTATATTAGAGTAATATGACAATAGATATAAATCAGTAACATATCATAAAATAACTAATTACAACAATTATATTACGGGTCCAATGGTAATTCCATTGTTCCCTCTAGTTCCTTTTGTTTTTCCATTTGTTCGTTTAACCACTGATTATATGTAAGACCGGGTCGTTTATCCCATAAATGGACATATTTGTCCATAATGTGTCCTTCATTAGGTTCTTCGCCAGTTGCCTTATATGTAATGCTGGTTGGCGTCGTGCAATTGCCGGGAATTACTGTCATGCTTTCAATGTTTCCGCTAAAGACATTGACCTTGTCGTCGAATTTAACACTGTCAGGTGTGGCAAGAATGTTCAGCTTGTCCACACCTTCTCCCTTGAACGAACATTTTCCATTAGGAAGCTTCGTTATTTCAACAGGTTTTCCACCTATATGAATAGTTCTAACACTTTTGCCTTTCTTACGTCGTTCCATAAATTTTACATTGTGCGCATGGTGCTTTATATTCATAGGTTTAACACTTTTTATTTTTCTTAGGTGTTTCAGTTTGTCCAATGGAAAACATTATTTCACCAGCTTTAACTTCAACAGTCGTAGATGCATTACCATTATCCATCGTTTCAGTCATACTGCAGTAACGAACTGACTGTAGATCATTACACAGAGTCTTATATAGATAATGTTTCACAAACGCTTACACATACATTACTAGATTTCACAATTTCAGACTATAGTAGTGCTACATAAGGATTGTTTCATGTAATTGCTCCTCAATACGTTTCTGTTTGACAAACCGCTTTTCACTAATAATTCCACTCCATTCTTTCAGCGGAATGTTTGACCTACTACACTTAAACTGTTTGGGACACGTGGCAAATTTATAATTAGGAAAAAAGTGTCTAAATCTAGCAATATGCGCTTTACAAACACGTTGAAAATAACAGTGACAAGTGCGATTATCACGGTTTTGAGCGATTGGCTCTACGGGGATGCATGCATCAACACATAATGTAAAGCAGGGAATACATATCCACAGCCTACATAGTTTGCACCATGGCCATAGCCACCGCTGTCTATATTTTTCGTTATGAATATTCACTATTCTTGTTATATTTTTCATATAAATGTCCTTTATACATTTAGGTTTACAACAATTACTACCGTGAATACAATGTCTCATATTATAATAGAAATTCTCTCCGAAGGTTTCAATATTTTGGTTATACCTAAACTGAGTAGATTGTTGAAAGTTCGCTGAGACCGAATTTCTTAATGATGTTGTCGGTCTATCTTCACAAAATTCAATGTCCTCAATGCAATGGGGAAGACCAGCAGCAGCAAAGTGTTCGCTAATATTATCTGCCGCCGCCTGTCTAATGCGTAAACTGTCAGATGGCAAAGTGTCCACGATGAAAGGTATATTGGGCACAGGTTGAAATGGCACAGTAGGATTAATTTCTGGAGGCAATGGTCCCAGTGGTACATATTCCGCCATTGCAGTCAACTACAAATAAAATACACACATATTATTTTCAATTTATACTATATATCACTTATTACATTTTATTTTTAAGTGATCTACTACAATGGTTCAAAGTTACATGTTCCAGTACCGAGTGATCTCTTCGATGATCACATCATCATCTTCATCACTATTTTCCCACCATCCGCTCAATACTGACGCATTCATAACATCCTCACACCATAACCCCCCTCTTAGAGAGTCCTGGCCAGATGTGCCAGAATTTTCCAGAGAAGGATTAGCACAATAATCATGGTCCAGTATATGGTTTCGTCGGAACAATCGTTCCTCATCGCACATCCAATCGTCGGGATCATCTTCATCATCCCAGAATTCACAATACTCTGTCTCACCTGTTACAGGATTGATGCCAGACAGAGTAACAGACTCTAAATGGTACACACCTGCTTCTTTTCTTTCGTTGATTTCCTCCTCTTTTCTCGCTTGGTATACTTCTGCTGGAATTATACTGGTGTAGTAGCTTGCACTATCGCTAGGCTTTGATTGCAGCTCTTTATAAATCTTTGCAAAGCTCAGTTTGTACTCGTTTTGTCTTCCAGCCATTCTTCAGACATATGTTCTAGACACAGTCCGGTAGTTCTCAATTTATAGAATTTTGATACGGACTCAAGTTACTCTGCGGTATAGACACATTACTATTCACATGACACTACTCCTTTGTACTTTACACCCCCGCATTATTAAATTACATCCTGTGTGTAGGAAGTTGATTCATCGTTCAGACATGAACCTTTGTACACCCACGCCCGCAATATTATATTACATTCCAATGGTAGGAAGTTGATTCAATAAAACGAGACACATGGCAAACAAGTCTATCATACTACCATATAAGGAATACAGAATGGTCTACAGATACTATATATAATTTTACTTTCTACCCACAGTCGCATAACACATCCATATATGGTACGATATTTGACAAACAAATTAATCACTATAATCCATGAATCGACTATTTGTTTAAGAGAATGGTTGCTCTCAAGGCTATCATCTTTCCATAATCGTTGTATATAAGATTCATGCTGCAGCCTGTTCACTTAGACTTCTCTTTTTTCAGATCAGCAACGCAACATACTTGGCCACCGACAACTTGGGTGAATATAAAGACTTGCAGTCATGGCAGAGAACTTTGACAGCTTCATGAGTAAGTAGTTGTATGTACATTTAGTTAACCAACTGTTTACAAACTAAACGAACCAATTGGGAGATAAATGCGATGGCCTCCACGTCCTCTAATACGACGACCACGACCACGACGACGTCGCCGTCTTCGTCTTCTACCATTTCCACCAAACGCAGAATTCATTATTGCATTAGTTCCAAATTGTGTTGCTCCTGCAAGCGCATTTTTAGCCACTGTTTTAGCAATGTTAGGAGCAGCTTTTCTGGCTGCTGATTTAACAGCACTTTTGGATAGACCTTTGAATAGAGCAGACAACCAACCCATGATAAGACATTCTTTGATAGTATATTTATGATATATTATATATAATCTACACTACAGTTAATATATATGAGTCTGTTTCTTATAATTTGAAAGTTAGTTACACCATCGTGGGGGTATCTGTAGCAGTGGTATCGCATGTAACAATTTTTAACTTTTTCCACGCATGCTCTCCGTCATTTGGTACAACTCTTCGTTTTCGTTTTATTTGTCTTCTAGGCTTTGACAGTTTGCCTTTTTCTTTGATTATATCATAAATTCGTTCTGTATTCTGACCATAATGTGCATAATGGGTGTGCATTGTACCATCCGAATGTACATCAACTGCAACAATTCTTGCAAATTCTAGTGTATTTCTATAACTCAGAGGAGGTTTGTCAGAAAAGGTGCAGCTGTTAACCATAGCTTTAGGATATCGTTTGTTAGCTACTGACAATTGTTTTATTGTAGGGTTTGCACAATCCCTAACACCTTCGACTATGGCTGTGTCATCTGCTGCTGCTGCCATAGTAGTACCCTCACCAACACCAGGGGTGGTTGCATCGAAGCGAACAAGAGATGGTGCATTGTTCTCTAATGACGACGATGATGACGGTGAAATTAGCGACTTTGCAGCATTATTTTCACCATCTTCTCCAAAGCGGAGTTGCGCTTCTACTGCAACACCACCAAGATCAAAATCTCTACCACCACCTAATTGGCTCATTGCCACCCCACCAACACCACCACCACACTTTCTATCATCGATAACAAGCCCAGTATCATCATCATCTTCATCAGTATCGACAGCAATATCGTCGTTACCATCATCATCATCATCATCAACATCGGTATCCATATCAGATGCAGTTTTGCCAACAGTGGACTCGCATCCTGACATCGAAGTGTCATCATCAGCTCCACCATTAGCACCTCGTCCGGCTCCTACTCTATAATACGTCCGTTATCACCAGTGTTTCCATTGTCATTGTTGAATGACTCTTTCATGGCACACACTGTGCCATCAGCGATGCAATTGTCGCAGCTACCAAGGTAAGTTGCATACAATTTTATTGTCATCTTCAGACATAAATTTCACTTGAGAAATTGTTTGTGCACAATAAAATGATGTAGACCACTGCAACAATTCTTCCAACAGTTTTACATTTTGTGCATGACGTTTTTGACCTCTAGTGGGAAGTCTAACAACAACTCGCAATGTTGAACTAGGAGACATTAATTCTTTTCTCAACTCTATTGCAAATTGACATTTTTGTAGATCGTCAAGTGGTAATCCTAGTTCGTTAAACATAATGTTGAGGTGAGGTGGAGGACGTTCTTTAGGAAATCGAGCAGGATTATCCTTCAAATCAACAAAACTCTTCATCAGTTCTTGTTGAGCATCAGATGCACAGTGTGACGGAAGTTTAATATCGTACACAAGTAGGGAATCGGTGGTTGTGCTTCTCATTTCTTTCAGCATTTGTTTCTTGACATTTTGAGGAATGTATCGCAATCCATTGCTTGTAGGTTCTTTATCGTTGGCACAATTGTGTTTAGACGCCATATATTGAGCAACAAGAGCATGTAGTTTGTCTCTAATGGTTGGCTTAAATTCGTAGTATTTTTCATCAGGATTAAAATGATATCCTAACCGATCATCATGCTTTGTGAAGAAATTGCAAGGTTCCATCGTCAATTATCGAGAGATGTGGCGAACTAACTATACCACAGCAGTGTATGCCATTCTTGTATAGTTTTTATCAATCTTTAATACTAAACTGTTCATCTTTATAGAGTCAATAGACGACTGGTAGTGACAATTGGCTTACGACACGGTGATCTAACAGTTATGGCTCCAAGCAATTTAAAGGATACGCTTCTTGTAAATTTGGAAGCATTGTTTACCGAGTACGTGATTGCCCCATTCGGTCTATTGAAACGAGGAAAAGGAAAAGGATTCGAACGACATAAAGCATTCCAAATTAACTTTTATTCTCTAATATCATTATGTAAAGATTTTTTTAAAACAAGTAGTTCTAATCCTACCGATAGGGTGTGTTTTCATTGCAACAAATATATTGTATATACATGTAACTGTAATGATAATCCTTCATCACACATTAGCCATGCATCACCAAATAATTTTTGTTTTACATGTTTAGTGTTACACGTACACTGTGATAAGTACTTTTCATCACTGCCTGATACACTACTGTCTTTGTGTGACGTTCATGTCAAGTTGGTACTAAATTTGGGGTTATTTCTGTTGTTAGTGTATGGTGATGTAATCCATAAACCATTTATTGTAAAGACGTTTTTGTTTGATGTGGTACATAACACATATACCGATCTCGATAATCAACTAAAGTGTATTAATAAGCCAATGCCCTCGTCATTTTACTATGATATGGTATCATACTTATACGAGCACGCAACACGATGCATCTATCCTAGAGCTCGTGTTCGTATTTGTCTAGCACAATTTTACCGGTGTTTCTTAACCCTAAATGACGTGTATCCAGATAGATTACGCGTCTGCATGGACAAAGAATTTGGATGCGCACCAAGAACAGCAAAGACCTTTACACGTCAACAAGACATATTTACCCATGTAGAGTATTTCGTAAGCAATATCGAGGTTGCGAAGTCTTGTGCATCAACATGCAGAATTTGTACAAAGTCGGTGCAACAATTTGTTAATTCTTTAAACTTGGCGATGTGAAGAAGAAGAACAAGAAGAAGACAATAACGATAGTAGTATGATAGGAGCGTGTAAGACAGTCGTCTTGCGCGAGAAAATGACGTCACGACCGTAAGTGACGTAATCGCCCCGATATCGAGGCTGAGGTGGTAACCAAGACAACGTAACGAATTCGTCCCAACCGTAATTAAGAGCCACACATACGTAATTAGGGTAGGGAATTGGGGGTTGGTTGGTTTTTTGTCAAGGGTTTAGGTCCGGGTCGAGGTCCAGGTCCAGAGGCAGAAGAAAGACAATAGAATCTCAAGTATTAGAGTAAAAGAACAATAGATAAAACTCAGTTACATATCATATTAATCAATTACAATAAACAAATGTTCTCAGTTAGTTTTTGTCGTCAGCTGCTTTATATGTAATCTTGGTTGGCGTTGTGTAATTGCCGGGAATTATTGTCATGCTTTCAATCTTTCCGGGTAAAATGACATTGACCTTGTCCTTGCATTTAACACTGTCAGGCGTGTCAAGAAAGTTCATCTTTTCAACACCTTCTCCCGTGAAAGAATATTTTCCATTCTGAAGCTTCGTAATTTGTACGGGTTTCCCATCAATATTAATAGTTTTATTTTTCTTAGGTCTTTCACTTCGACCAATTGAAAACACAATTTCACCAGCTTTAACGTCCATCCTTTCAGTCATACTGCAGTAACGAACTAACTGTAGATCATAACACAACGTTTTATATATAGATAATGCTACATAGGGACTGTTTCATGTAATTGGTCCTCAATACGTTTCTGTTCAACATATCGCTTTTCACTTATAATACCACTCCATTCTTTTAGTGGAATGTTTGACCTACTACACTTAAACTGTTTAGGACACGTGGCAAATTTATAATTAGGAAAAAAATGTCTAAATCTAGCTACATGTGCTTTACAAATACGTTGAAAATAACAATGGCAAAGGCGTTTATTACGGTTTTTAGCGATTGGTTCTATGGGGATACAAGCATTAACACATAATGTAAAGCAGGGAATGCAGATCCACAGCCTACATAGCTTGCACCAAGGCCATAGCCACCGCTGTCTAAACTTCTCGTTATGAATATTTACTATTCTATTTACATTCTTCAAATAAATTTCTTTCATACACTCAGGATCACAACAATCATTACCGTGACTACAATGTCTCATATTGTAATAAAAATTTTCTCCGAAGGTTTCAATGTTTTGATTATAGCGAAACTGTGTAGATCGTTGAAAATATGGTGAGTTTGAATTTCTTAATGATGTTGTCGGTCTATCTTCGCAAAATTCGATGTCCTCAATGCAATGGGGAAGACCAGCAGTAGCGAAGTGTTCGCTAATATTATCTGCCGCCGCCTGTCTAATGCGTAAACTGTCAGAGTGCAACGTGTCCACGATGAACGGTATATTGGGAACTTGTTGAAAGGGGACAGTGGGGTTAATTTCTGGAGGCAATGGTCCCAGTGGTACATATTCCATCGCCATTGCAGTCAACTAAAAATAAAATACACAACTATCAATTTCAAGTTAGACTATATATCACCCTTATAACATGTTTTACGTGATCATACTACACAGGCTAGTTCAACACTGGTTTAAAAGTTTGTTATAAGTCCCAATAGCGCGTGATCTCTTCTATGATCACGTCATCACTATCTTCGTCTTCATACTCGTCCCACCATTCGTCCCACATCAAAGATCCTCGGCCAACCGCACCAGGATTTTCCAAAGCAGGATCTGCATTATAAGCATGATCCACAAGATGGCTTCGTCTGAAATCTCTCTCATCGTTACACATCCAGTCGTCTGGATCGTCTTCGTCATCCCAAAAGTCACAGTAGTTCTTTTCCCCTGTGACACGATGTGTGCCAGATAGACTAACGTAATCCAAATGGTACACACCTGCTTGTCGTCTCTGGTTGATTTCTTCTTCCTTCCTGGCCTGATGCACTTTAGCGGGAATGATGCTCACGTCGTCGTAGTAACTAGCAAAATCACTAGCCTTCGGCTTTGCTGGTAACTCTCCAAAGATTTTTGCGAAGCAGATTTTGTATTCTTCTTGTCTTCCTGCCATGCTTGAGAGATGTGGTCTAACTACAGGTCTTGCTAGTTCTCAATTTATAGAAATTTGGAAAGGTCTCATGTTACTTTGCGGCATAAACACATTACTATTCACTTGACACTACTCCTTTGTACTTTAAATCCTTGCATTATTAAATTACATCTTGTGCGTAGGAAGTTGATTCATCATTCAGACATGAACCTTTGTACACCCTCGCCCGCAATATTATATTACATTCCAATGGTAGGAAGTTGATTCAAAAAAACCAGACACATGGCAAACAAGTCTATCATACTACCATATAAGGACTACAAACTGGTTTACAGATACTAAATATAATTTTACGTTCTACCCACAGTCGAATAACACATCCATATACGGTATAATATTTGACAAACACATTAATCACTATAATCCATGAATCGACTATTTGCTTAACACAATGGTTGCTCTCAAGGCTATCATCTTTCAATAATCGTTCTATATAAGATCCATGCTGCAGTCAGTTCACTCAGACTTCTTTTCTTTCAGATCAGTATACTTGGCGATTGATAACTTTGGTGAATCTAACAACTTGAAGTTATGGCAGACAATTTTGACAACTTCATGAGTAAGTACAGTTAATTAATATCTTCTAAATTCCACCGTGTCTTAGTGAGTGTGACATTGATTTTCCAACTTGTGATAACATACGCAAGCCTACTCCTAAACTGTCCCCAAAGAGTCCTCGACCACGAATTCTTCCTCTTCTACGACGACCACGAGTACGTCTACGACGTCTTCGTCTTCTACCACTCCCACCAAGTGCGGAACTCATTAGTGCATTAGTTCCATACTGTGTTGCTCCTGCGAGTGCGTTTTTTGCTACTGTTTTAGCAATGGTAGGAGCAGCTTTTCTGGCTGCTGATTTAACAGCACTTTTGGATAGACCTTTGAATAGAGCAGACAACCAACCCATGACAAGACATTCTTTGATAGTATATTTATGATATATTATATATAATCTACACTACAGTTAATATATATCAGTCTGTTTCTTATAATTTGAAAGTTAGTTACTCCATCGTGAGGGTATCTGTATTAGTGGTATCGCATGTAACAATTTTTAACTTTTTCCAAGCATGCTCTCTCAAGTCACTTGCTACACCTTTTCTTTTTCTTTTCACCTGTTTTCTAGGCTTTGACATTTTGCCTTTTTCTTTGATTATATCATAAATTCGTTCTGTATTCTGACCATAATGTGCATAATGGGTGTGAGTTGTACCATCTGAATGTACATCAACTGCAACAATTCTTGCATATTCCAGCGTATTTCTATAACTCATAGGAGGTTTGTCAGAAAAAGTGCAGCTGTTAACCATAGTTTTAGGATACCGTTTGTTGGCTATTGACAATTGTTTTATTGTAGGCTTTGCACAATCCTTAACACCTTCGATTATGACCGCCTCACCAACACCAGGGGTAGTTGCATCAAAACGGACAAGAGATGGTGCATTGTTTTCCAATGACGACGATGATGACTTTGGAGCATTAGTAGTATAATAGGAGCGTGTAAGAGAGTCGTGATGCGCGACAAAATGACGTCACGACCGTAAGTGACGTAATCGCCGGATATCGAGGTTGAGATGGAACCGAGGCCAACGTAGCGAATTCGTCCGACCGTAATTTTAGGAGACAGATATACGTATACGTATTATTTGGTTGTGGTTGTGGTGGTTTAGGGTCTAGGTCCGGGTCTCGGTCCAGGTCCAGGTCCAGAGGCAAGAAATAATACACAAGTAGTATAGTAGCATGAATATAGATAACAAATATAGAGTAACAATAGTAGAATAAATGTATATTTAATATGTCTCTTTAATAGTTCAATCCATGTCAAGTTCCAACAACGCTTCAGCTCTTTTTTGCTCTTCCATTTGCTTCTGAGCCCATTGTGCGTACGTAAGACCAGGTGTATCATCCCACATGCACACATATGGATCCATAATATGTCCACCACGACTACCACCTGAAGTGTCTTCTTTCTTTTCAGCAGACGCTTCTTTTTCCTTTTGTTTTTCAGCCCAGTGTTTGTAAGTAAGACCGGGTGTATCGTCCCAACACCAAACATACTTATCCAAACCGTTCTCAACACTATCTGGAGTGTCTTCTTTCTCTTTTTCGTCAACATCACCCCCAATCGCTCCTGCTTCTGCTGTTGTTTCTTTTTCTGTGGTCTCTTCCTCGTCCTTTTCCAACACTAATGGTATCTCCGGTGGTCCATCCTGAAAAGGCATTAGTCCTTTATTATAGATTTTCACATACATTTCACCATCAATGACAATACCTTCGTCATCATCATCATCATCACCCCCAACTGCTCCTTCAGCCGCTGCTGCTGCTGCTGCTGCCTCTGCTTCTTCTGCTTTGTGTTCTTTTCTGCATTTTTCAGAAAACATTACTGCGTGGTACAAGTCCTTCACCGCCTTTTGGGTAAGTCGTTCCCACTCAACATAAGGGTCAGGATTTTCACTTGTTGGGTTAGACAGGTCATTTTCCAAGTTAGACAGCCTTTTCTTTATTGTTGATAACAAAGCACTTGCAATAGTACTTAATGTACTATCATACTTGTCATCTGATAGGATCAAGTTGATTACGTAATTCAGACACTTTTCAATTTCTTTTTTGGTTGAATCAATGTGTGCCTGACGACCGTCTTCAGCCAAATACCTCTCATAACGCACGCATTCGCCATTATCATCTGATGATTCGTCCTTTGAATCTTCCTCATCCTTTGAATCTTCCTGATCCAAAAATGCCTCATACATTACACACTCTGCATCGGTGCAAAGACCCTCATACAGCTCTTCTGCCCAGTGCACCAGTCGGTCGCGAAACCGATCTTTATCGATCTTTGCTGCTGCTTTGGCTATCTTCTCCTGTTCCTTCTTCCTCTCTTCCTCTTTCACTTCATCTGAAAATATGACAGCCTGGTAGAGGTCCTTTAACTTTCGTCTTATAGCCTCTGAATCCTTCTGTTCCTGGATATCCATATCGGAAATACGCTTGTATACCTGGGATATAACGTTCATAACAGCAGGGCACTCGGTGTCATAGTCATCATCTGTCAAAACCAAATTGGCCACTCTATCAAGACGTGTTCCAATTTTAGCTTTGACTTCATCAACACGTGCCTGGCATTCTTTATCAGCTGCATACTTTGCATATTTGTCATCCAATTTCAGATCAGCATCACATTGATCCACCCACATCCGGTACAAATCGCACTCTGCATCTGTACATAGATCGTTGTACAGATCTTCGGTCCATTGTATAAGTTTCTCACGAAACCTAGTGTCGTCTTCGATCTTTGCTTCAACCCTGTGCTTTTTCAATTCTTCTTCGAAAAGCTTGATTTCTTCCTCTCTTGTCTTGGCAACAGATGGGTCATTCACCATCTTATTCCAGACATCTCTATATAAATCGTCATCAGGCTTTCTATCAGCAGACACATCGTTGATTTCATTTTCTTGTTTCTTAGTCACAGCAGACTCCATGATGAAGCTTCTGGTCTGAGTACGAGCAGAGCGTTTCTTATATACACTTTCTCCAGTCTATTCATAAAGACAATTGGCGAATAGTCGTCGTGATAATTTGCAGATATCGACAGTCGTACTATCACAGACCATACATTGGATGATTATTATAGCAGCCTATAGGAGTGTCTAAACTTTCCAGCACTCAGTACAGTCTACAAGACTTTTTTGCATATTTTCCAGACACCATTGTTATCAGAGTACACAAGAGTATTACGGTGATCTTCCCACATGTAATTTGATAAGCCGTAAATGGACCTTATCATCCCACACGTAATGTGATAACCCGTAAATGGAGCCGTATTCTTGACACATGATACGGTCATTACGTCAATAACCGTAACTAAGACAATGGAACGTAAGTAACCCCCGTAATTCCGTAAAGTCCGTAATGACCGTAAGGATTTCCCATATATCGACGGTGGTTGGCACATATCTTTACGTTTTCACAGTCTGAGAATACGTTTGATGAGAGAGGATGGCTGCAAATAATCGTACATATGCTATGATGGTTGCGGATCGCATGAATTTGCGAGGATGTCAGGCGCAATTGATGCGCCACATACGGTTCAATGCTGCTGATTACAAGTCCCGACACGGGGCGACAACTGGAGCCATACAGTCTTCGCAGTTGACGGTGGACAATTACAAACAATATGCTGAGGAGGAAGGAAAGAGAATCGCAGAAGTCGACTGCAGCATTTGCTGCGAAAACATTGTCCCAATTTTGTCGAATGGAATGAAGATTTACCGACTGCCACAATGCCAGCATCTGGTCTGCTCGCAATGCCTGGTCTGTATGATGATCAGCTCGGAGAATGGAGACGACTTCAAAATACTGCTCATGAACAGAGACGGAGAAGCCGAGGAAATGCCTGAGTCAATCACACGGAACTCACAGTTTACATATGCACGCTGTCCACAGTGTCGGTAAGTTGTCGTTTACGCCATATTTTACGTTTATTCCTATGATGGTTGATGTGTGAGATTATTTACGGTGCTCAGTGCTATGATATTTACGGTATGTTATTATTATTACGTTTTTTAGACAACCTGTGTTGATGGCCAACGGTGACATACATGAGGCAGAGCTTGAGGCCAGAAATTACCGTATGAAGCAGGTCATAGAATTGTACGAAGATGGCGATCATGCATGGAAGGTGGAGAGAGACACGTTGCGAGAGGCAAATAACGAACTCAAAGAAGCCAATGACAAGTTGAGAAAAGACCTTGCAGACATGACACGAAACAGAGATATGTTGGCACAACCGCTGAGACGGGAGATTGATCAGTTGAAGATTGCCTTAGGAAAGGAGCGTGTCGGAAAAGCAACGGTCATGAAAGCAAATTTCCATTTGCAAAGGCAGCTGCAGGACGTAAGAGCCATTTTAGAAAAACATTGCGACCAGGTGCAATTGCACGTAACTGATTTGGGGGCAGTTTTGTCCCGTAAAAGACTTCATTCGACATCTGCTGATAATTTTGTTGCTATTAATGATGATGATGATGGTGTTAGCCCCGTAAAGAGGGAGCGATCAGATCGCTCATCCTCCTCGGATGATGATCTGCCTCCGGCATTTCCCTGGGAGGACACACCAGCTGCTGAGGGGTCAGCGTCGGGTGGGCGACGTTTTTACCAAAATGGGCGACGGGTTTTGGTTCCACGTCGTATGCATGGAGTGAGCTCCTCGTCGTCTGCGGCGGCAGCACCGTCATCATCATCTCAGTTAATTAATAATGATGATAGTAATACTTTAGAAGAGAACACTGAGTAAAAAGACTTTGTTATTTTTTGATAAGAACTTTTTATTAGACATAGATATGTATTTACGGTTAACTTCTTTTGATTATTATCATATATCTTTATACATTGAATATACGTTTTTTCTTTACGCCTTGTCTTTGCTGTCTCCGAAACATTCGAGTACGCAGGGTAGGATACAGGAGGGGTTAGGACCGCATTTGAGAGCACACTTCATCAGGCATCCAATGTTTACGGTGGCACCGTCTCCCCCATCAATGGTGATGTCTTCGTGAATACGCACATCGTGCGGTGTCAACATACATTTTCTGGGCTTATCTTCGAAGGGGGTATGATAACTGTGATACATAATTTCCATTACGTCCTCAAAATTCTTTTGGCTAATGGCATCCTTGACCCACGACACTTCGGCCCTCTCGTCTCCAGGAAGAAGGGTCTTTCCGAAGAATTGTATGTCATCAGTGGACACTTGTAACATGTAACACTTGTAACACTTGGACTTTATTTCCATAGCAAAATCTACTACGTAAGAAATTTACAGTCAAATAATTTTGATGACTCCCCTTCTTGAATATTTCTTGAGCAACAGTTTGGGCAATGAAATTGGATGGTACCATTATATCAAATGTATGTAGACGTGTTGTTGAGTCACCACCTTTATCGGAGTAATAATTGATATCTGCATGAAACTTTACATCGCTGTTACCATAGGACATCATTGATGATGATGCTTGCTCAATTAACAGCCACATGCATGATATAATTGCAATAGGTAACATTATTTCTTTTCTAAGTGGCATTACCAGCATAATTGTGCGTAAATTATTGTAATTTTCTAGACGTTGTATTGCTTTTTATACTTGATGCAAAGACAAGTGATATTCGTGTATGTCTGTAGTAGTAGAAGCAGCAGAGTACACTGTGGTATACCCACTCACAGTCGTCCATTATATCAGAATTGTAATATGGCAGAAAACTCAACTGACATGATGCAAACTTTAGTGGGCGAATACGTTTTTATCATTAAATCCAAACAGCTTTACAACAGTATTACGAACATATAGATCGTTTGACAGTAACTGATGACTTTGAATAGCATTATAGTTAGAGGTAGGGGTAATGTGAGCAAATCGATGACCACTATTCCAGAACGAATAAGCATACATTTCGGGATATTTCTGTCTACACATTACGTATAGAAACAGCAAAGCATATTCTCCAGATACGTTTGTAACAGGTGATTGTAATTGTTTGTTGTAATAGTTATATGTAATATTGTCTGCACTGCGTTTCAACAACGTGTCCTTACATACACGAAATAGAGCAGGTGTAAAGCATTGTGTTGATAATACTCGTTCCATTGATAGGGATCTAAAGTGTTGTCTCATGTATGAAAACGTCAGGATAAGTTCTGTAAATATCATATAGTGCTCCATTGGTTCTCTACCATAAGAATCGAAAAAGTATACACGATGTTTGTTGTCAAAGTATATACCTTGCCAGTGTACTCCACCACTTTTGTGAGTTCCAGTATTGACAATAAAACCAATAGGAAAGTTCTGTATTTTATTTGACAACAGAGATGATATTAAAAACTGTCTAAACAGTTCAAGAGAGCTATTCATATGAGTAACGTCATCAATAGTTAAGACACCTGCATATATCTTTGCAAGTTCTTTACTGTCTTTATCAATACAGTGTCTAATGTCAACGTTATCCATGTTTTACTGCTAATATACAGGATACACACTAATGCTACAGGTTACTTCTTACAACATCATAAATGATAAACTACTGCATAAACAATGAGTATACTACTCAACATATTGGGTTGATTGGTTCAACTTTCTTTCTCTTTATAATAAGTAATCTTTAATGGCTTGACCATTTGGATGTATAGCAAAGGTGCGTTCATCAAACAAGTGAAATCGAAGGCATCGATCTGCATCGAGATCTACAGCCTCAGGTAGTTCTAAATGGAAGATTAAGCCTGCTGTGCGAATATCTTCTGTAATAGAACCATCCTTGTTTACTGTTGTAAACGTTAACGTATCACCATATATTGTGTATCCAGATTCTCCATCGTTGTTGTTTCTATCATAATCATGAACTGTAATCATTACTTCATCATTGTTTGGCATCATAGAGTCTTTCATTCGTCTGTACACAGATCTACTCTCATTTGTTTCCAACATTTGATCCCACATAGATGAACAATTTACAAAGTATTGCAACTTTGCTTTATCAGGCAATTTGTACATTATGTGAGGATTAATTAATATGCTACCGGTATTCCATGTTTTGTGAGCAACGGTCATGGCTATTTTGTCAGGTACCTTGTCAATTGATATGTTAACATCATATTGTTGATGTCCGGTGTTGTAATTGTATGTCTGCATTGAATGTTTGGTAAATCTGTATTGATCAGGTTGCATGTCATTATAACTCTGAATATACTCCCTCATATATTCTTCTCCCAATGATACAGCCACAACCTCCATTTTGACATTTGATAATCTAATTGAACATTTCTCAGCGATAGTTTTCAAGTTTGCAATTCCACCACCGTTATTAGGTCCAGACAACAGGTAATATGATGGTGATGATCGTGTAAATGTCAGCGTAAGACGATTTCCAAAATTAAGAGGTGTAATATTGTGATTTTGAGTTAGTGGAAACATTAATTTGAAGCGGAAGCGTGCTTTTCTACCTCTAAAGAACAGACCACACAGTTTAGCTCTAGCTTCATTGTTAGCATTAACAGGTTCGTCAGTGTTGTTCTTGTCTGATCCGCAGTCCCATTCATCCATATGACCAGCAGTTTCCTTGAAGAAGCCTTTGGATAATAAATCTCCGTTTTCATATTCTTTGCGACTAGTGTTCAGAATAGTCTGAAAGTAATCTATATCACATAACCGATATTCACACAGTTCTTGATTGTTAATGTGCACAACTAGAGATTTGAATAGACCAGGTCCAACATTGTTTACAGGACTAATGCACTTTTGTATGTTATAAGCAACATTTGACCCATCAGCAGCCCAAGGAGCTTCTTCATAAAACATTTGAGCATCAAACTCAACAAAGAACTCATAAAATGAGTGTCATAAAATAGACCTGGCATCTGCTCGAATATTGTTGTAAACTGCGACTCGTTCATAGGATTACTGTTCTGAGGTCTGTATGTCAAGTGTGATCTGTTTGCAATAAAATTGCTCATAAATGTCTTGGGTTGAAAGTCAAACCTTCCACTTCCAGGTTGGTGTACTTTATATAGAGACCGGGGTCCAAATGTTGCTGGTTCTAGTGAACTTCCAATAAGTCCCTTTGTTCCAATAATTTCACTCCTGTCAAAGTTATTTTTGTCAACATCACTCGGAGCACTACCACCAACAAGGGTTCTAGCATTTCTAGATTGGGCATATTTCACACGTGATTGGCGTTCTTCCTTACGTTTTCTACTCAGTGATTCATACGATTCCAATGCTAGACCTAATGCACTTGCAGTTCGAGATCGCTTGGTTTTCGTCATGATTACTGTGTGATTGATTACTGATATGAACGTATGACTTACGTAGATAGTATGTAATACTGTGTAGTATAAGTGGTAATGTCCTTTAAGTATTATGGTGTGATGTATGTTTTATAAACAGGTATAGATGTGTATACGTCAGTTGATGACGATAACAGCAGTTTTTTATAACATTCCAATAGAACTGTTTAATCCTATTGCTCTTGCTAATCCAAGTCTTGCAGCCTGAGCTCGTCTACGACGTCGACGACGACCACGACGTCGTGATGATCTTCGTCCTAGTTGTGATGTTAATTGATTAGCAGTACGTCGTTTGGATAATGGAATTGCTGATGATGATGACGATCCTTTATTAATTAATTTTTCTAATTTCCTTGTTGCATGAGAGGCGAGAGCTGCAGGAGCAGTAGCTAGTTTATCTTTCAATTTGTTTGCAACAGTACTTTTTAAGGAATTCAGTTTCGATACAGCTGTGGATTTTCCTTTATCAAGTAATGATTTTCCACTGCTAATAGCCTGTGATTTTAAGTTTGCAAGGTGTGAACTAGCAGCACTTTAACCTCGTTTAACTAATTGTTTTGCACCACTTTTTATGGCAGATAATGCTTTGGATCCTATTGTTTTCCCAAGTGATGATAGTATACCACGCCCCTTTAGTATACTACGTTTACCTTTTCTTTTACCAATTCGCCCCGATGACACACGATTGTTATATAACGAACTTCCTGCGTATTGAAGTCCACTGTATCTTGCTATCGGATTTGTGTTGTAATACATTTTATAGATATCAACAAAGAAAGAGTCACTGGGTAACTACCGTGGCATAAGGTCTTATATTTTATATCATCACATTTACATTTCATTACTGGTGTACATAATGTCTATTTTCGTCTAATATTAAATTGCACAGTTAGTTTTCCAACGAACAGTAGGTCACCATATTCGTTCAGTGTTGACACATATAGATCATCAAGATTAGTACCCCGCTCAAGAGTGGTATACATTGGTCTTTTTATGGTTGTAGTGAATGAAGATCCTTGATTGTCGTTATTCATGTAGGACAGATCTATTTTAGATAGTGCAAAATAATAATTCGGAACTGGTAGAATTGTAAGTAATGGTGATAGTATGTTTCCAACATGTGTTGTAGGCACAACAACAGGTGTGGCGTATAAGTACATGTCCCCAGCATTGAACATCCGTAATTTATTATTCGAGTAGTATGGAACATGCAAAAATGTACCATCAGCAAACACTTTGCTTTTGTTGTACACCCATTCATAGAAAAACGAACTTTGTAATCCAGTTTGTTCTGGTTTTGTTACTGGGAACTTAAACAATCCTATCTCACCACCTCGATGTGATAAGTCAACATCACCACCGTATAACATTTGAGGTACCCAGCCGCTACCTCCAGCTGATATCATTCTACATACTGTTACAAATGATTGTGTAAAGTTATTGCATATTATGTTCAATGGTTGTCTTACTATCTTTGTACTATCGTATAAAGTTGCAGTACGTTGTACAGTATTGAATCCCCATAGTTTTCTTATAACAGACCCAACGGCCATATACATGCAGGATGCTGGAAGAACGACTTTACATTTTGGATATAGACTTGTGTCTGATGCTATAATAATTTTATCTTCCAACGTGACTGTTGGCAACGACTTTGTAAAGCTCTGATACCAGTCTCTGTATAATACTGATTCATATTTTTTATATCCAAGAATTTTGTTATTGTCCAATGGAACTTGGGCTTTTGCTAAGTCTTGTACGGATATAGCATCTTTTGTTGAGTCACACAATTCTTTCATTGTAAAAAGCCCATACCTTCCAAGGTTCTTTACAAATCTATCAGGATATTTCTTGTATAATACGTCAATATAGTTCCATCTAAAAATGGGACTATGATATCCAGCAAAGGTGCCGTCTGATACACTATTACTTAACAAATCAGCAGCATAAAACTTGTTATGATCTTCAGTAGAGATACTAGTATCGTACATTCGTTTCATTAAGTTTAAAAATGTCTTCAAATACAGTTTTTAGATCAATATTATCTACAGTAGGATCAATGCTTCTAGTTGCAGATTTTTGTTGATAATTAATAGGAAACATTTGAATTGGACCAAGCATTACTTCTGCAGCATATAAATCGTACACCTTTCTTTCTTTTGCCTCTGTAGGAGTAGGTATTAACACAACTTGTGAGTTATTAATTTTATACGTCACTTGAGTAACTCCAATTTCCCATTCTTCACTGTCAGGAATTTGTAGATAATTTCTGTTTATAACACCAGAGTTTCTGCTCATAAACCTTACTTTGTATGGAAATGTGTCGTACGGTGATTCTGAATAATTTGTATCAATGTCAGCAATTATAGTAAATGATGTTTCGTCAGAATAAAACGCCATAGTAATTCAATGCAATGTGTTACAACGATGTAATTTCTGATTTATAATCATCACTACACAACAGAACTGAAATGTTACATGCGGATACATACTTATTTATATCTATGTACGAATGTTTATCACTACTGACTTTAGAATTTGTTTTCAGGAATGCATTGATAGTTACTGATTGATTGTCGAGAGGATTTATTGTCAATCGTCTGTATGGATATGTATAGAACATCATAGATGAGAACGGATTAGAATCAGTAAGCACAACAAAGTTATCACCAGCTTGTCCTGATGGTGAGGATTGATTAATTGTTACTAGTTGATCTGTTGTTAATGGAATAGTTTTGTCGTATAATATTACATCAGATCGCGGAGTATCGTAATAGGTTACTTTGTCATTTACTAACAGGTGCATGCTAGTGTCTAGTTCTTGAGTTTTGCAGCAGTACGTAAGCACTAGTGGAATTCCAAACTCATATTTAATAACTTTTTGAAATTCTTTTACTATCTCCAGACCAATACAGAATTGATCGATTGCAATATGAGGTGTTGGTATTGAGTGGGTTATATCTTCATTGTTGTCATCTTTTGATATGTAGTTATATACTGATGATGGAGACGGTACTAGCATGTTAACGTTTGTAAGATTGTTAGGTTGGTTTCTATCAGGATAGTTATCACGCTGTTTTGAACAAAACCATGCAACTCCTGGTTGTCGTATTAATAACTTTCTGAAGAATGTATTCTTTGATTGAAATGTTACATCATCCAAGTATTCGGATGACGACTTCGTTAACGACATTATTAGTAGTTATAATATAGAGATAGTTAATTATTTTGTACTTGTGAAAAGAATAAACTAAGTCTAACAGGACTTCCTGTGCGGGACAACAGTACACCATTTGTTGTATAGTAACTAATGGCTGTAGCATCACCAAGTACAGGTTCGGTAAATAATTTATCTAAGTCTGGAACGTATCGTGTTGTTGTTACAAATGATAATTCTTGCTCATCACCTTGCTCAGTTAGTGAATGATGCATTGGACGATCTAGTTCAAAGAATGTTGTTGTAAATGGTTCTCTAGTAGCATCACTATCAGCATTTTCATAGAATACAATTTCCAATGTTTTCTCCAACACTCCAGTATAGATGTTGTCAGGTATAAATGGGCATGATATTATGGTTGATATAATCGATGGATGTCGTAGGGAGTATGTTACATTGTATGGTATTTTTTTCAGATATTTGCAATTTATTGATATTTGTCCCCAATAACATCCTGGCAGCCATTTAATATTTGTTGATGTAAAATACTTTACAGATTCAATATCGTTATAGACAGAACTGCTTTTGCATGCAACAGCAGATGGATTGCATGTAACAACAAGGATATCAACGTATTCACCATCGTTTGAATCTGTTTGAATAAATGGTTGATAACCAGCTTTGCCAGTTTGAGAAGTATAATTCTCCATTGTAAATGTTTGATATTTACCATTTGTTTTCAATCCAATAGGATCGCTATTGGGATCATAATTGGTGGATAGAAATGTTAAACTAAACCATCTATCTGTTAATTTCAATTTCCATGGGATTAGACATGCTTCAGATCTGCAGTCAACCCACAGTGGTGGTGTTGGAATAAGGGGTATATTCATATTTTTAATTCTGTTGTACACACCGTGAGCATTCTTTTTTTCTTCTTTAGCATTAAATAGCAGAGACGATGGGAATTCGGTTAAGTACAACAGGTCGCTCCAATAATTATGGTCTGTAGGTAACGGTTTTTCAAAGGAACGATACTGAGATCGTGGGTAGAATGTGTTATCACACCACCAATTGTCAATACCTAGTAGTGTTGCTAGTGTTCTACTTAGACGAATGATTTGCATGTACCCACCATCACCATTTTCTATTGCTGTTGTTGTTGTTCTGTCTTTATCGTCAATTCCATGCCCTCCACGTCTTACATCAAAATCAAATACATTAACATCACCATCGGTTCTAGATATGCCAATATACGATTCGGAGAGTATGACTTTATGAGGATCATAACTTCTATGAGATTCTGAAGTATCAGAAAAGTATGCAAAAGGAGTTGGATATTCATTGTATGAGTGTAGTAAAAAGTTTTGTAATGTCTCTGGATACGTTTTACCATCATCATTAACAATTAAGCTGTTAATGTCAAATCTACAGGTTTGCTTTGGTAATGTGTTCATAATTAATCGATATCCATCCTTAGTTAGATAATTTTCAACCATAAGGCGTTGATACATCTCTTTGAAGCCAGATTCATCTTCTGTTGTTATTTCTTCAGGGAACGACCATCTTTTGTACCATAATTGATTATAGGACACTAAATGCTCCTTTGATTTATTTACACCAGATTGTGCGGTTGGTAGAGATCCTTGACTAATTCCCACTCTCCATTGTGTATTAGATTTGAACTGTAATCCTCCATATGGTTGATTAACAAAGGAATAAGGAGTATTATCAACATCATCATTTGTATTAGACACTACGTGCCAATAGGCATCCCCACTCTCTCCCAATATATGAGACTCAGACGACATTCTTGATTTTGTTGTTGGTGGTATCACCCAATAGCCAGTGCATAATAATTGATGATTTAATGGTTCTGTTTTGTTTTTCTAGATTTGATCGTCTTGTTAAAACAGATTCTGGTACCCAGATCGGTTGGTAATACTCTCTAATTAATATTTTTTTATACCGTTGATTATCATGAGGCGATGTTAACTGCAGTGGGCGAAATGTATCATTCAATCGAAATTCTTTAGGAAATTGAATTGGTGATAATTCGTTGTAATAAAATGTACCAGAGATTGGATCTTTGTTCAAGTCTGCTAGTTTATAGGTTACTGGTTGTCCAGACGTGCCTACGTCTGTTATCTGAAATATTTGATCGGTAAATGGTTGATGATACCCACGTTGAAATGTTTGTTTTTTAGCAAGTATGCGAACCCATTGTCCTACATTTAACTTTGGGTGTAATGTGTCCTTATCCCAAGATGCAGATGCTAATTTATGATTGCGTTGTGCATGTGACATGGACATATTTTGTCGCACTGTCATAAGATTTGTAGGATCAACAGCATTAGGTGCTATTTGTGTTGTTGATGGTGCTGTATTGTTATATGCATCTGTCAACACAGATAAATCATTTATGTATTTTCCATTGTTAGCATTTAGATGTTTTACTAACACACTTTTGAAGCTTCTGTTTGTTCGTTCAACAATTGCACATTTAATGTCATCATTTTTTGTTGTAACATGTTTAATGTGTAATGTATTTGTTAGATAATTCTGAAGCAATGAATTTGTAAATTCCTTTCCATTGTCTGTATATAAAATATTTGGTCGTGCCATTGTTTGATATTCAAATATATAATGGAATGCTACATTGACATCCATGGCACTTTTGGACTTTATTGGTTCTGTATATAATTTCTTGGTAAATTGATCAACAAGCATTACGATGAATTTCACACCACGATTTTTGGTTGCATATGACGACATATCGAGTAAGTCTCCTTCCCAAATGGCATTGGGATTTAGTATATTGTAAGGACGTCGCATGAATTTTCGTCTTACCGGTCGATTTTTATTTACTAACTGATCGGTTTGTGACCAGTCTTTAACCTCTTTAAGCGATAGACGATGGGCAGCAGCTCGAATTGTTGGATGGTTTTTTGCATACTTGTGAAATGTTGTTAATCCTTTGTATGCTCCTGGAAATGCAGGTGTTCTATATAGCTTGCTAAGTTGTCTGTACAGTACAGATCTATCCATTATTAGAGAGTAAATAACGCGAGTAAAAGACATACATACTACATGTATAGTACTATGTAACAACTGTTGTAATACAATAAGTTTATTTTTTAATATACGGAATGTCTACAAAGGGTAGTACCTTTCTGAGGATAGAATTTACAAGTACAGATTTGCAATAATGATCAGTTAAGATTTCAAAGAGAGGTTCCTTAATAGTTACAGTTGGAGCAGAAGAATTAGAGGGCATATATTTATCTTTTCCAGTTAATGGAAGATCTTCTAGGTTGTGTGTTGTGTCCAATTCTTTAATTCGTTGAACACCAAGACTGTTAAACTTTGTTAGTTTGTCTTGTAGATCGTTAATGAATTGTTTGTGGGCTACAGAGTTAAATTTTCCATCTTGAGAATCATGATACTTTCGTGCACGTTTAAGGTATGATGATGATGATGATGATGATGATGATGATATATCAGTGGTATTGTCATCATCATCATCATCATCATTATCACCATCATCATGATCGTCATCATCATTTCGTGATCGCTTTTGTCCCAATACTACAGGACGACTAGCAGCAGCAGCAGCAGCAGCAGATGAAGAATTGAGTGTTCCTAAGACGGTTTGTGTAATGGTTTTGAATAACTTTTCTTCCTCATTCTGTTTAGCTTGTTTTAGTATGCCACGCATTAATCGTTTCATATGTAACTTGTCATTTTTTCGCAATTTCACATTAGACAATGCATATTGTCGATTTTTATTATTGCGTTGTTGTTGTTGCTCTTGTTTCCCTTGTTTAGCAGGTTGTTTCGCATTCTTTTTCAATTGTGCGGTCTTTTTGGCATTACCATTATCACTATCGTCATCATCTGTACTAGACGTACTGCTACTGTCATCATCATCATCATCATCATCACTATTATTACGTTTTTTATTACGTCGCACCACCTTTTGTCGTGTTCCATCTGTATCATCATCATCATCATCATCATCATCGTCATCATCATCATCATCCTTACGCTTGTTGCGAGAAGTACCCCCGCGCCCCTTTCGTCTTAATTGGTGTTGTTGTTGACGCTGTTCTTCTCTATTAATTTCTTGCTCTAATTCTTGTTGTAACATGGTGTTGGTGTCAACATCATCATTAGCACCAAATCTGGTGTGTACATTAGAATTATTATTATTATATCCAAAGAGAGGATTTGCGCCATACATTCCATCCATCATCACACAGATATGTTGTTGTTGAAAAGTAATGCAACCTACTAACTGACAACGAATATGTACACAATCTATATAGCTGTTTTGCTACTAAGTAAAATTATTCAGTAGTTAAATGTTTTAGTTAATACGGTTCATCATCGATCCATTAGCGCTTTCTCTTGCACACCGTACGTGCATGTCGTTTGATCCACACTGTACGACAACCATTTTCATCGTAAACAGGTTTTGGTTTACCAGGACCACGCTTTCTACGTCTCCCACCTTTCCCTTTACCATGTCTAGGTTCTCTCAATCTAACTCGTAATTGGTATCGTGCCATGATTACAAGAAACACTAGCTAAATGTGTGTAGTATGGTTGGATTATAATGAAACTAATAAAAATAATAATCAGTAACTGATGCGCACTGCAGGTAGGTAGTAGTGTTTAGTAAGCTTGTGACGCCGTCCGACTCACATATCGTGTCGTAGTGAGTTTGACATTCCTTTTACAACGTGTTTTATCATAGGAAAGCCTACTCGCCAACTGTCTCCGAACAGTCCTCTACCGTGAATTCTCCCTCGTCTAAGACGTCGTCGTCGTCGTCGTCGTTTTCGGCGTCCTGTTCCTACTACTATAGGATGACTGCTGCGTCTTCGACCATTTCCCCCCAACAGAGCTGGCAACAAAAGTTGCATCGCCAAACTTGCTGCTATACCAGCCATTATTATTATTTGGAATAATACGGGTTATGATTTAATTTAAATATAAAGAGGAAGTTGGGTACAGTTAACGTTGGACTGTAGGTCTGCTTTTATGAAACAGGAGACGACATCATTGTGTGTAAATTGACACTAGCTAGTATTAGTTACTAATGCTCTCTATGAATGAGTTTGCGTGGGCAATAAGACACCGCATATAACCAGACATAGCAACTAAATAACCAGACATAGCAACTGTAGTGTTATGATAATCGTCTATAACATGCTAGACTTCCGACAATTAATCGTCCAATGTCTGGTCTGATATAATACGACTGTCAATAGTTGCAAAGTATCGCGAAGACTATTCGCTCGCATAAAAACCAGACATAGCAACAGTAATGTTATGATACTAGTCTATAACATACTTGACTATAGACTATATGATAAAAGGACAGTGCGCTCAGTGTCTAGCAGTCACAAAGTAACATCGATGTTGGCTCTATTTCAGCTTCTAGTACTGTTGGCAACATTCGCTCATTTCGGATGGATAGTTCGATACCATGTAATGTCAACCTGTTTAGGTGTGATGCTAGGAATATTTACAGTGGTGGAGGTGACTCTACGAATGTTCACGGCAGTGTACCTAGTGGAAAGAGAACTGATCAATCGAATATATCGTTAGATGATGATGATGATGAAAGTCTTATGTTTCATATCGAAATGCCCTTGCCGATTGACGATGACATGGTTTCAACTGTCTACCAAGGTGATGATGATGATGTTAATTGGGTGGTATCACGGAAAGATGATGATGATGATGATGTGTGGGAGGATTGTGGCGATTGTGGGGCAGTACACTTGCGCAATGCTGACTGCCCCACTCCTGAATATTCAGACGATCCTAGAACGTATGAAAATTGGAAATTTTGGCGTCCAACAACACCGCCTCTACCATCAAAGAGTGAATTTTATGCTGGTGCTGCACGGAGCCCTCAAGACATGGACACCAATAATACCACTACCAATACGATTGATGACTTTCCAGAAAATATGCCACCAAAGATAGTGTCGATAATAAAAGAGGGGTTAAATGGAATGTCCTACACAGAGTGGAGGCAGTCAGCAAAGACAACCATGAAGGCTATGCAGGCTAATATGCAGGCTAGACGTAAAGCAATAGCTAGGGATCTAGCACTGTGTGATGCTGAAAGACGGTATAGAGAAAGAACCGAAGGACCAACATATGAGGAGGCACAACGACGGGAAAAAGAAAAGGAAGATAGACGAAAAAGACGAGGAAAGCAACAATGATGAAGATGAACGTTAATAAATATGTATCACTATCAGTATTATAATTAATAGTGAGTTTTATATATTAGAATTAACATCATCAGTATTTCTTCGCTAATTTGCGTTGTTGAATTCGTCTCAATCTCCGTTCTGTAGGTCGTAAGGCTTTAAGTTGTCTGGTAGTTGGTGTTTCGTCAGGATCCTCTTTCTTTTCACTTAAATACGACGATAATCGTTGTCGTACCGATTCTGCAGAGGATGATAATCGCGATGGTGCGCTAGCAGCAGCACCAGGCGTAGTAGGTTTACGATGTTGTAAATAGTCTTCTGCTAATTTATTTTGTTGTTTGATATTGTCCAACATGAGGATAGAGATTGCACGTCGTTTCTCAACATTACCCTGTCTTTTATTATACTCAAGCATTTCCTGTAATTTCCTTAATCGTCTTCGAAGAGAAGCAAGTTGTTGGTCATGTGATGATGATGATGATGAGGGTGTTGCTGGTGTGGTAGAGGAGGAGGATGAGCTAGTGGGGGCAGTGGTAGATGACGATGATGGTGTTACCATTGCCTTTCTTAAGTATCTATTACCAATATTTTCATACGAAAATCCTCGTTTGTGTAATGCTTCTAGAAATGGTATTAACCCTTGTGGCGCATGTTGTTTGTATTCGTGTGCACCAACCGTTGGTGATGATTCATAATCATGCATCATATAATGGATCATTCTAGATAAATCATTCTTGTTTTCATCACCATGAGCAACTAGTTTATTCTCTACAAATACATTTCCGTTCTCATCCTCATTAATCAGATTTGGATGTTTGGCAAGAAATGACTTTAATGTAGTTGCATGATGAGATCGTGTTTGTAGTGATGCTGGTAATGCAGTAATGTTATCTGCTGGATTAGAGATAATATTGTTGTATTTTTTATTTTCCTCATCCTGAAGTACATCCAATTTAATTCGTCGTTCTGTTTGGAATGCGTTGTATTGTTTCATCCCAATATCTGTTTTTAATAATCTAGGATTTCGCTTGTAACTACTAATTTTTTGATCCAATTGTTGAATTGCAGGATTTGTAAGCGATAATTGAATTCGTTGATCAATGTGTGGATTAGCAACTGTAGCATGTTTTAATATATTTGCCTGAATCATATGATATTGATAGGCCTTTGGATTATTGGCACTAGCTCGCGCTGCATCAACGTGTTGTTTTATTTTATCTTCGTGTAAATTCTTTATCAAATTAGAACATCCATTCATCATTGTGTGATAAAACGATTCTGGCACAAGATACATTTTACCATATGTTCCTGAATATGTTAGACCATTATTATTATTACCAGAAGAGGATGAAGTACCAGACGATGACGACGATGATGATGTTTGTGATGAATGTGCAGATAGCATATCCGGTGGAACAGGATTTCCTCCACCGCCAGCATTACCTGCAGACCTATTAAGGTCTTCGCGTTTAATATTTTTAGCACCTTCATCTGTAGTACTAGTAGTAGTATCAGTAGTAGCAGTAGCACCACCTGTATTATCAGGCGACTCACTACGCTTTCGTTTACGTCCTAATGGCGTATCAGACATTGTTGTTGTGTTGGTTGATACACAATATGTGTGCATTTATATATGTAGCAGGACAATATGAATAGAATACACGTACGTGATGAGTATGAATGATAACAGTATTAATAACCTCACTTACTATATATAATATACGATATATAGATATTATTTAGCGATACAAAGTACTGATGGAGCATGATTTGGATATTGCCATACATGAGTTCCATTAGGAAGAATAGTTTTTGGGCACCATTTTGCTAATGTGGGAAATCTAGATAGTTGATCTTGAAATTGTGCTCTAGACCATATAGAGTAGCTGTTTTTTGTTGTTGGAATAAGTGGAGGGTAACCACCACCACCACCATATGGTCTACCGTATCCAATTAATCGATCTGGTGACCGGCGATGATGCTTGGTGGTATTACCAGTCCTGAATCTCGGGGTACACTTCCTTAATAGGTGGTGTGTGCGGTTTCCTAATTGTGCAACCGCCGCTGGAGATGCGTTGCTTAATTCTCCTAAGCTTGCAGCGTGCTCCATCGGTTTCATCTTCATCCACTTTTGCTTTAGACGCGCTATCTCGTTGGTGTTCAGAGTCGATAGCAATGACTTCTGATGATGATGAAGAGGCTGCGCTGCTGCTGCTGCTGCTGCTGCTGCTTTTTGCTGCTTCAACATCTTGTTCATCATCATCATCATCCGAGACTTTTGTTTTGTCTCTCTTTGTTTCGCGTGTAAATTCAAACGTCCACTCCCGCCGATACCTGTGATACCTGCGTTGTGCAGCATAATACTTTTCCTTCAAGTACCTCCAAAAGTAAGGTAATGCAGAATTCTCTACTCTCTTTATTATTCCAAACACTATAAAGTGTAGTATGTGTGCAACAATCCACACTAGCAAAAATTTTCCAAGAAATATAATCAACTGAATTATTAATGTGTGAAAAGATGTCGATGTCTCCTTTGGACAGCACACACGTTCGTCCAACGAACAACTCATAGTAGTAGCGATAACTATTAGTGTCTTACAAACACTATATTTTGTAGAAAAGGTACTGTACTTAGATTGTGCTACCGTTACAGTATTATTATTATCTGTCTAATGATTGGTAATACCAAGTCTTTTTCCCTTGTAATGCTTTGGCAGTACTCAACGATCTGGAATTTGCATAATTGCTAATTGATGATTTGAATCTTTGATATCCAGTAGGTTGTAATTGAAAAATGTTATTAGATGCAGTTGCTGCTCTATGATTATATTTGCTTGGAGGCGGTTTAGCACCACCACCAGGTCGCCCCATCGCATTAGGTGGTGACAAGTCAAACATATCATTATGAAACAATTCATGTTGTCTTAATGATCGTCTGCTACTGCGCGATTTCCCACTTCTACGACCGGTGCCAAATTGTGTAAATGGTGACGACCTTACATCACTAAAGGTATTTGTGGGTGGGTGTGACGGCATTCTCCATGACATATGAGGATGATGAAATAACTGACCATTTCCCTTCAGAAAGAAGTGAATATTCGGTTTTGGCGTTAATGGATCTGCTGGTCTTGACTGCATTGAGCTTCCATAACTAGTATTTGACTTTATGTAATTCGCAGTTAATGGATTTCTATAATTTGCAGGAATGGACTTGAATCCATGCGAATAGATATTGGATGATAACATAGTTATTACATACGATCATACCCAACACTATCATTTAACTATCAGTAAGTTGTGTATATCGATATATAACATAAACTTGATGGTATAAAATTACCACTGACTATATTATTTACATCCCACCCCCCTGTTTATCCCATGTGTTGATCAAGTATTGTTGTGCAACATGTAGTATTTCATTTACTGTGTCCTTTGCATTAAAATATCCATCACAATACGCATTTAGTACATTCGTAAACGACTGTGGCTGTTGTTGTTGCTGTTGTTGTTGATTACTAGGTGGTGATGGTAAACTGTTTAAATACATATCCATAGAGTCCAACAGATCTTGATAATGATTGATAGGTAACTGTTCTTGTTGTTGTTGTTCTTGTGCTTCATCATGCAGAGGTGATAATGATGATGATGATGGTGATGACGATGATGGTGGAGGTGTTGGTGGTGGCATTTGTTTATATGGAATATGTGGTTGTGATGCAGAGGGTGGCATCATTTGTTTATGTGGAATGTATGATTGTGGTGCTGGTAGTTGTGGTATTGCTTTATGTGCTATTCGTTGTGTAGGAGGATGAGTCATTGTAGGTGGTGGTGGTGTTGCGACTGTATTGGCTACAACACGCGACATTTCGTCGAATACATCTGCCATTACACTTTCGGCACTATGATAGTCATGCATTAACTGTTCTAATTGTGTTGCAGCATCTATATCTTCATTATCATCCATAGGTGATGGTGGTGGTGATGGTACTACTGGTGCTAGTGTTGGTGGTGCTAGCGTTGGTGGTGATGGAGGCTGGTTGGTATCATGATGATGATGATTATGCTGTCGTAATCTATATTGCCTAAGGTCTTTGTTTGATAGTTGATGTCCTGTTACTAGCTTATAAATTTGTGGAGGGTAGCAATCATATGTCTGTCGCAGATATTTTAAAATTGTAGATTGTCGCGAGTTAATTCTTTGACTCATTACATCTTTGACAAGATCCTCTGGTAAAAAGCTTAGAAAGTTTGAAATATAGTACTTATCCAGTTTAGGTTCAATAACATCACTATCATCACTGTCACCTCCATTATTGTTATCAGCATAGGTATTATTTATTAATAATGATGGATCCAATATTGGTCCATACCGTTTGTTTTTACTTGGTCCACGTCCAAATCCTTGAAGATTTAAATATCTAGACACAGCATTGTTGAATAATGATGTATCATTCCTTGTTGACTTTCTTCTTCTAGTATAATGTAGATGTCGACGACTACGATTACGTCGACTACTATTATTGGATGAATAAGTATAACGCGATAAAAGCGATCGTATATGATGTTGTTTGATAGTCATATTGAATAACACACTCTCTACTAATCAACTAATAACACAATACCGAATATACATTGCTATTTCACTATCTTTATAACCATTATTAATACGATACTGCTGCAGCAATCAGTTAATTATGGTATATATTACTTAAATTATTTTTCCAAGTATGGGACCAATTCCTGGAATAGAACCAATCAGGTTGGAAAGTAGTCCTGATCCTCTTATACGACGACCACAACATCTTCGTCTTCGTCGTCGTCGTCTTCCAGCTCCTCTAGTTTTAATTCGTGGTAGGTATGAGGGCAATCGCATTAATCCTCTACCTCGTCCTGACATTGGTCTCTTAACAACAACTCCTATACCACCAAACTTTCTTCCGCCTCCTCGTAATACCATACTTCTTTTTTTTTTTACTATCACCACTTCTTGCTTCCTATCATGCCAAATGGGGTCATGCGCCACAGACCACTACCCAAAGCACCTAGTATTCCACCACCACGTCCTCTAATACGACGACTACGACGACGACTACTACGACGTTTTTTCTTGTATTTACCTCCACAAGTTCTACACCCTCCTGCAAGATATTGTGGCAGATATTTTCGTTGTATACCTATGCCACCAAACTGACGTAATCCATATCTCATGATCGATGATACGACATCATTAGATTTACTAACACATATATCTAATGGTGTTATTTATAAAGTGTAAGTTATACAAGTAAAACTAGACTACATTGTTAGTATCCTTGGCGGTTTTGAAAACATTCCACATTTCACATTATCAATAGGATCTCTACTAATAGAATTAATTGTATACATTAAGTCAGGATCTGCATTGGCCTCAGTTCTAACTACAACATAGGGATAAGAATGACGCGGCTGATGATAAATATGAGAATTTATTTTCTCAAATATTTGTTTAGAATTAGTTGGATGAATATGTTGAAGCATCGTCTTCAAACTTAAATTTGTTGTTGGATTTGGGAATATTATCTTGTATTGTGTGTTTTTTGATATTGTATTGGCATGGGTCTTTTTTGGAAATATATCCTGCCACATATAGAATATGCACAACTTCTTATGATGAGATTCTCTTGTAAATAAACTCATTAGCTCTTCACTCTTTCCAATTTCCATCATAAGATCATCCAACACTACAATCGCATGCTCAACATGTGTTAACGTACGAACCATTTCCTCCTTATTCGTACCATCAATAAAGTGTAATGCTAATGTTGGATCGTCATAATCGTCAAGTTCACGTCTATACGATTCATATATGTCTCTTACTTCGGATAATTGCTTGTCAGATCTGGTTCCATAAAACCAATACAATCTCTTTGTATAAACTCCGTCATGATCGTTTGTTATTAGTCTCCATTGTCTTAGTATTGTTAGTGCTAATTCAGATTTTCCACTCTGTGATTTTCCTGCCAATAGACAGCAAAATGGTGTTATGAATCGAAGATCCTTTGTTGATTTTTCTATATTTGTCGAATTTATTGAATTATCATGATGATAGTTCATCATTTGCTTTATAGATGTAACATTTGCATCTAGCTTGTGTCGTTTACAGTACTCTCCTGCCTCTTTACTTATCATATTATGATAATAGTGCTCTAACTTGTTACATAACTATGTAGTGATCTCTCGCATCCGTCACACAGTGTATCAACAGAATGAGGAGTGCTACACGACGTTGTTCTTGCTGCTGATCGCTTCATATTAGTACCACTATTATACAATACATACATACATACATATATATACGCTTATTACTATTACTTAGACTACAGTCTAGTATACTAGTTATCTTACCAGTTGATCATCATCATCATCAGTGCATGACAACGATGCTACAGTGGTGGTGGTTGTTGTAATGATGCTAGCACAATCATCATCATCATCATCATCATTGTCTGCCTCATTATCAGTAGTAGTAGTGGAATAGTTATCATCATCATCATCATCATCGTCAATACAACTGGATGCCGACGATGATGCCGATGACGATGTGTTACTAACATGACCTATATAATCATAATACGTCGTATTTCGTTTACGTCGCTTTTCTGCCAACATTGATGCTGCAGTTGGTTGTTGTCGTTGTCGTTTTTGTCCGAGCCCTAGCCCTACTCCTAGCCCTAGTCCTCTTCCTCTTCCTCGTCCTCGTCCTCGTCCTCTTCGACCCACCTGATCATCAGCTGCAACAACTGATGATAACAATGATTGTTGCTGTTGCTGTTGTTGTTGAGTCTTTAATTCATCTAACGCAGTCTCATATTCTTTTACAAATGCTGTTAGACATTCCTGAAGTTCGCATTCAAATTTGTCTAATCGTTTCCAATAACATAAATCGTCATATGCAGCTTCAGCAGCTCCTTCAGACATGCATAACTGAGTTTTGCCACTAGTTGTAGTACTAGCAGCAGCACCAGTACCTGGTGGTGGGTCTATATTGGTGTAAGTGGTGTGAATCGGTTATTACCACCACCAGTTTTTTTATTATTTATAGATGATTTTCCATTATTACGAGCGTCTTTCTTATATTTAGATTTGTTGCTGCTATTATAGCTCGCATCAAGAGCATTATGATGTGGACTGTTGTTATCAATACTACCACCACCAACTCCATCAATCATGTCATCACCATGCTGTTCAGACATTGGACCTGGAGTATTCTCAAGAACTCCAGGAACAGCAGATGTGTAAGCTTGAGTTGATTTAATCATATTTACATGACGTATATGTTCTGTCCTTAGTAACTCTGGTAATGCACTACTTTTTGTAAACATATGATGTAATAATGTCCCTGGTGATACATGCGATGCTGTTCGTTTACTAGTTGGTAATTCTCTAGCTTTTTGCGATGTTACGGGTAATCGTTGATGCATGTATGTACCTCTATAATGAATTCTAACATGATCAACAGCATATCTCCAAGGATCTTTCAATATTTGTGATAAATCATTCTTGATCAGATATTTGCAATAATCTATAACAATAAAACAATGTTGTATATATTTACATTTATACCATAAACTAACAGTCTATATATTATCATTAACATTAACGTCTTCATCATCATCATCATCAATATCATCATCATCATCATCTGGTGGTGTGCTAGTTTTGTTCTCGTCGAAGGTACTACTATCCTCCATGCACCGTGTAATGTCTTTAACATATGCATATTTCATAGGACTTGCTGGTGTTGGAGACGACGACGACGATGATCGATTCAAAATAACCACTGGAGGAGGTTTGTCTTCAGTACTACTACTAGTAGTTGGGGAAAATAAATTGTTTAATATTTCTTGTAATTCTGTATCATTTAATACATCTTGAGTAGGTGTTTGACTGTATACAGCCACATCTGCCAATGTAGTTAAATCTGGTGCTATTATAGCTTGCGGTGGTGATGATGGTGTTGTTGTTGCTGCCGCTGCTACTGCTGATGATTGATATTTTGTTTTTTTATGTGTCAATGATTTATATTGACCAATAATATCCTCAGTATTCTTTCTCTTTCGTCCTCTACGCACAGGTGGTGTTGATGCTGGTGGTGGCATTGATGTTGATGCTGCTGCTGCTGCTGCTGGTGCTGTTGATGTATCATTGGTAGTCGTCATCATCATTTTCAGTGATTTGTGCTTAACTGATTCATAATCTGATATTATCTTATTTGCATCCTTTACATTTGTAATAAATGCCTTGTACATTTCAGCAAATATACTGACATATTTTATCAAGGTATGTGGACCAACTTCAAGTTGTATTCTCTTCTTTAGTCTGTTCACACATGTCCCTTTTTGAATTTCTTCTATCTTAAAACTACAGTAATTCACAAATATAGATGAAGACAATGACGGCAGTGTTGGCTCTCCGCTTGGTGACATTAATCCATTTCGTTGCAAGAATGCCAAGTATGTATTATTCTTATCTCCATATTGCGACCATACTGCTGTATCAATATTTGAATACGTAAGGGTGTCAGATCCTCGTCGCCCATGTGGTCTGTACTTTTCTGTAAATACGTAACTTTTCCACATTTCCTTCATTTCAATGAATACGTCTTCGTCAGGAATTACTCTTGCAGAGTACTGATGATTACTTCTAGTATTGATACTATTACTATTGATACTCTTGTTACGTTCACTTAATATAAACTGTCTGTATAATGAATATATCTTTACTTCCAATACCAACACTGTATAATTCACCGTACATTCTGACATTGCCAGTGGGCATGTTGATATATTTTCATGCACTATTCTTAAATTTGGAAATGAACATAGCTTTCTCTTGAAGTCATCCTGATCTAATGATACATTAACTATCATCGATTGTATGTCTTCATCATTCAATAGTTTGCTTGTTTGTGCCTTAGTTATACTATTGTTAAGAAGGTATTGAAAATGGCTCTTTTGTGTTCCAAACGAAGATGATGACGACGACGACGCAGTGGTATTGGTGGTGGTAGCAACGTCACCATTATTATTATTATCCTTTTCATCTTCTCCCACCAGTGTAAAAAAATCGTATAAAAACATAAATGTTTCCAATTGATAGCATGTTGGAAATATTAACTTTAGTAACTTTGTATCATTCTCATAAAGACCGTTATCCTTCACACTCGCAGTAGGTGATATAATCAGCTTCATATCGTCATTATCATCATCATTAGCAGCAGAATCACTCATTGGTGGTGGTGGTGGTGGTGGTGGGGGTACTGGTTGTAGTGGTGGTGGTAACTGATCAGCTCCTCCTCCTCCTACTGGTGTTGTTGTTGTCATAAATCCATTGCTAACATTACGAGCACCACCGACACTATGTCTGTTGGTTGATACTACTCGCTTCACATCACATTTCAATCGTTTTCTCTTTGTCTTTAATAGTCTATTCGCCTTTCTATTGCTGACAGCAAACATTGTGTGTAACCTACATAAAATTAAATTAATAATAACCATATAAGATGATGATAGTAATACTAATATACATACTCTCTAATGTACCCATAATTGTAGGTAATAAGGACACCACCACCACTACCAATGTGTGCAGGATACAACTCCAAAAAAAGTCATGCAACTAATGTTGTATCTTCAATACTTTATTAATAAAAAATCTTGTGTTAAATCATACTCAACTGTTAATGTTATCGTGCTATACCAGTTAAATACAACTACGAATGCTCCTCTACTGCTAGTAACAGGGATACATCTACTCTCTGTCATCTTATCATGTTTAATATAAAAATCACTAATGATATATTGAATACCATACGATTTTAACAGTACATCATTCTTAATCGTAGTATAATCACTGTCTTTACGATACTTGTGGGGCAACATTAAATCTACAACATTTCTATCAATACCAACTATTTCACCCTCACTACTAATCATGGCTGTGACGTATCTAAAGTTAACCTTGTGTAGTTCGACTGCTTTCATAACATCAGTAGAGATTGGAGAAAATCTAGATATGGTAAGTAAAAATCCAATATGATCCACTAACCCCTCAATAAGTTTTGTTATAAATGTTCGCTCTTGATTTGTAGTAGTATCTGTAGTGATACAGTCACTACATACTTTCAATGGTAAGAAATCTCTTGGATTATTCCGCTTGAACTTTACAGGCAATCTATGAAAGAGTCTCGATAGTCTATTTCTCTTCTTAAAACACGAGTATGGATTGAGACTTCTGTGGAATGATACGTGATGCAACATACAGTAATATGTGAGCTTATCTCTCATCACATTCAATAGATGAGTATAAATATCTGATTGCAACAGAAAATTCATGTCCATATTATTGATGCACCTCACTTCATATCGCAATAGCACATATGGAGGTGTTGCTCGTTCAATCGATGAAAAATCCTTGCATGTCACACGATTACTTTCCTTGAACAATAACAACTCTCTAAATGATGTTGGTTTACATCCTACTGCTGGAGGTTGTACAGATATTGTTGTTGCATGAAGTAACACTCCACAATTCAATTGTGCTGTCATAGTCTACAACTATAATAATAATACTACTACTAATAATAATATAAATATCTACAAGTCCAATGGTACGGTTGTAACACCGTCAGACATTACACGACGTTTACAGTAGAACGAGTTAAACAATGTCTTTTCCTGTTCGTACTGTATCATTTCTTGAAATTTTCTTTTAATTCCTCTATTTACACCAGTACCACTGTGTGTAGGCTCTGTACTGTCTGTCTTTAATGCGTTCTCAAATAGTTCATATACTTTCTTCTTATCCCCAGCTGCCTTATCATGGAATAGTACTTGCTTTTGAACACCCTTCAATGAGCATTTAACAGTGTTTGTTGACTCGTCATATACGCAATACGATTTTGAGCACAATGCAATCATCTGACGCCCCTCACACTCTACTTTATATCTATTAGGCTCTCGTTTTCCATATTTGCATTTATTTGTTAGAAAGAATTCGTCCTTTAACTCTTCGTATAACTCTAACTTATCCTCTGCAATGTTATCTTCAAATCGTTCATGACTCATTGCAATGTATATCGAATCAGTATCAGTCTCCATTAATTGAAATGACTCTGGTCTCAAAATTCGCTTTAAAAAATCATAGTAAAATCGTAACACAGATAGTTTTGCTCTATCGAATATTGTCTTTCCTATGAATCTCAGTTGATCGTAATGCACTTTATCATGCTTCATCTCTGTTTCCAATAATTGAGGACCGATTCTTTCATACTTTATAAATCTATTAAGTGATACAATCTCTTCCTTACTGTATGTTATTAGTTCATCACTTGTATATGCGCCAGTATATGCCGATCTGTCATTAATTTTCTTAAGCGCCACTTGTCGAAATTTATCCTTATTTGTAATACAGCTTCCAAAGGCAGAGTTGCCAATCAACTTTGCTGTTGTAGCCTTCATTTCACATGACTTATCAGTATCTCCCTTTATTCGTAGCTCTGTAATCTTGTTTCGAAAATTCTTGAATACTTTTTCCTTATTGTATCTCAACAACACATGAATTTCGTCTACAACAACACCCTTCTCTAACAACCATACAAGATACTCATCAATCAAACCAACATTATGTCCATAATACGAATCTATGACACATCGCCTGTCCTTTACTTTTACTTTATTTCTCTCTGCCACCTCCTTCATAAAATCTCCCACATCATCGATATTGATAGATGCATGTTTTATAATGGGAGCGAAATCTTTAAAATATTCCTTTAAGTCATCAGGAACATGTAAATCGCACACAACAATTCCGAACACTGTCTTATCTTGCAACCCTTTTAATATTGCTTGAATTGTTGTAGTATATGGAGATTCGGGAATTACTTGCAAGACATCGTTAGCATTATACGTTAATAGATGCTGATATACGTCAGGATGGGTTCGTTGATGAGCCTTCCATAAACAGGATCTTATTACAATTACTTTGTAGCCTCGTCGTTGTAGCAATATCTTACGACATCTGTTAAGTACTCTGATATTAGCTGGAGATAGGCCATCTCCTCGAACAGCATGTACGTCTGTTCTGGCACTGTTACATCGTGCGCAGGCATGCCAATAACATCCATCGTACTCTATCACATATCGTTGTCGCTTATCACGTAATTGTAATGAGTTATCAACCCCATCATCTTCATCATCATTAGTATCGAAGGGGTTTGTATCAAATGGTAGTACGCTATCGAATGTAAAGTCATTTGAGACGAAATCTGTATTATTTATCGTAACCATTCCATCAACAACGTATGACCAAGGAAAATACTTTGTAGTAACACCGGCTTGTTCGAACTCTCTCCGTAGAAACATCTTATCACTATCAGACAACTTTATTTTAACCTGTCGTTGTAATACCAACTGATTTGGTTCAATTAGATGTTCATCAATGTATGATAAGCACTGTTCTGCTTCTATACTATCTTTCATATATGGATGTTTATTAGAGTAGGTATGCGTTGTTTCTGTGCGCTGTAAAAAGTTGCCAACGTAATGTTTATACACTATACATTTTCCTGTAAATTGACCTTCACCGAGACAGTGTAGATATAGAGAATTTGCATCAAACCCCTTTATGTATGGATGATTCTCATCATTTCGTCTTGTAAATATGATGCTTTGACCACCAACTTCACTTTCATGAATTGTATGATATACAAATGGATTATCAATGTGATACAACGTCTTATAGTCAACATAACTTCGCAAAATTTGCTTTGCTAATCCAGGAAGACTTATCCCATCTCGTGACATGTCTACCCCTTTTTCTCGTAATGATGACGAATATATTTCAACAGCCTTCAGAAATGGTACTACATCTTGAGTGTTATAATACTTCAAATAATCTCCAAAACATGTCCAGTTTTCTTTCTCCCACAGCTCTACTAGTGTTTGATATTTCTCTAACCCACTTTGTGGTCTGTCTGTATGTGACACCCCTTCCTCATTAGTAAGTTGCTTCTTCATACACCATGTCTCAAATTCAGAATTCAGCACGTTACAGCGTTTTAAGTTGCTATAGAATGTATCATACGGTGGAAGAGTTTTAACTGTTTCCAATTTATTAAAGTTATCCATGAATTCGTATGGAAAGTACGACTTTTGATTCTGTTCCGACTTATCTCCAAACGATCGAACAAAGTCATCAAGGGAAAATCCTGGTGCTAAATACTGCATTACGTCTAAAAAGGCAATTCCTCCATCATCCTTACGTGACAATTTGTTAATAGTCAGACTGACATATCGCGATTGTTTCTTTATAAATGTAAACGATTCCGGATCCACATGTCTATGATTAATCAATATGTCGAATAGTCTGTTCTTAATCAGTGGAAGGTCATAACCGCTGCTATTGAACCCGAATACTGGTAGTATGTTAAAGAATTTCTTTAATCTTTGTACCAAATGTAATTCATTCCCATACGCTATTAAATTATAATCCTTCTTCACGTATTCCAATTCACCAGTATTTGCATTTGGAACAGGTATGTCTAATAATGTACATAACCTATTACTGTCATCAAGTCCATCTGTAGATAACAGATTAACCTCCATCCCTTTCTCTAAGAACCATTGATGTATATGTTCTATCATATTGTAATACTTGTCGAACATTATTTCTTTATACTTTTTTGCATGTTGTTCCAACAGATCAACGAATTTGTGTATCAATCGTTTTGGTGATTCATCTACTTCGTAATGTGTATAATAGTTATTACTATCATCATCATCTCTTTCTGATTCATTAGTTGTAACAGGAGAGTTAATGTCAAAGTTTGCCGCCATAGCGAATGACAATGGAACGTTAATTGATACATGATTAGTAGATGATTGATGTTGATCTTCAACAACTGTCACATCATCATCATCATCATCATCATCATCCTCGTCATCAACTAGAGAGTCATCGCCGTAAATAACTTGTTCATCAAACAATTCAGGATCATGTTGCCCAATGTCTAACGAATTTCTACACTCTCCTGTATACATGTTGTCGCGAGAATAGTTATCATCAGGTGGGAAATTACCCGTCTTGGGATACCCATTACCATGCCACTCGTAGTAAAAGTCTTCAAATGGATCGTTATTAACAAAAACCTTTAACCAATATCCATCATCGTTCCTAGGGTTTGGTGGTGGTGTGTTCTTTATTGTTCTAGCTACAATGTCAGCACCGTCCTCTTCCTCTAATTCGTACGCGTAATTGGGAGGAAATCCGTCACCAACCCATTTATGTCCACCCTGCCAGTTGTCACTATCATCATCACTAGCAGCACCACCGTCAATAGGTAGCCACGCACCACGACCCAATGGTCCGCAAACTCGTGCTTCATTATTTGGGTGGGTTGGTCGTAAGTCTCTACCTCCAACCCATATAAATCCTTTAGTGCTTCGCCTTATCCATGTTCCTACAGCAATATCGTGATGTTTTAGCACCGTTTCAGGAAATTTCGATAATGGTACTTTCTTCAATAACGATTCAAAGTCAAATGTTATATACTTTGATGTAAACAGCACATCTGCATCATCTACAGGATTAAGTATAGTATGTGGAATGCTGAATGCATCACATGCCTCTTTTATCATATTTTCATGCTTTAGTACCATACCACGTTTATATGATTTCTTTACTTTATTACAGTGATTTTGCACATGACGTCGCACTCTCCAAAACGATGATTTTCCAAACATCTTTCCACATCCGAAACACTTATACTGTTTACATAATAGTCGTGTTTTGTCCATAATTGTATAAAATCGATTGTTATGCAATAATAATGACAATGTTTTATACGGTGTTTTGTAAACATCAATTGTTTTATCACATGAGTAGACACATTTCAATACTGGTGTGTATTTTTCTTGTAATGATCTAGCCTTTCGTTGTTGTTGTTCTTGTTGTGGCGGTGTGGGGGATTCTTCTAACGATTCTACAGTGAATACATTAATACGTGTTCGAAATAGATACTCCAAGTATGGCAATAGTCTCAACGACACACCCTTGAAGTTGGTATCGTTTGATATTCTATAAAAGTGTTTATAAGTATTATAATAACGTTCACCCAACTCTTTAATCTCTTGACCCTTTTCCTTTCGCGAATAGACAGTAGTAGGATGCTTGCATTGCAAATGCCAAAAGGCCAAATTATAAAAGAAACATAAACTCGATAATCGATCTTTACTATTTGACGTTGATGTTATCGAGTTTAAATAGTTCAAGGACACCAACACATTCTGATTAGTTCCAGCTTTATTAGTGAATTTCTTTTGTTGTCTGCTTAATGCAAGTAAGTAATCGCTTATCAACTTGGCTTGTTTCTCTGCATCTGTGGTGTGTTGTTCCTGTGCTGCTGTTGCTGCAGAGGTAGGTCTATCATCATCATCACCAATCACCGATGACATCACAGTTGCATCATCATCAAAGTCTATACCACTGGGTCCGTCATAAATCGTGCTTATTAGTTCATCATTACCCCCTCTAGAGTCATCTGCTTCATACACAATAAATGGATTTCTAACAGACTCAAAATAGTTTATACTGTCATCATCATCATCTATCACCAGTGATGCATCATCATCATCATCATCATCATCATCATCACTTATATCATCATCATCATCATCACTAGGGAGTGCATGACCGTATGTGTCATCTCTATTTGTGTCAATGTCGTTATAGATATTACTATCCATCATTGGAAATAATTGAACACTCATGTGAGTAGCTCGCACTATTACAAAATTATAGTTTTGACCGCTGAATATGTCACGAACTTGTGTAAAAAAATCACTTGATTCTATGTCACTGAATACTTGAGCTTCATCTTTTTCGTTTCTAATAGTCCAAATGTTTGGAACTTGATGAATGATATTTCTATCTTTAGCATCACGAGACAAATGGTCATTTATATAAAATGTTTCAAATGAATCTGTGTCTGAATTGTACAACAGAAAACCAAATGCAAGAGCCATCTTGAAGGGTATATGTACTCTACTCAAGTCAAATATTGATCTCAGTGCTGTTTCAACTTGTTGTAAAAATGGAATATTTTCCAATAAATTGACAGTAATCTTATCAATACCACCATCATATTGATCGCGACGAGTGCGGTATACGTATTCTGATACATTTGACCTGTATACATCTCGTAGTCTATTCTCGTATTCTTTACGAACATCGGTCTCTGCAGCCTCGCGTAATTGTCGTTCTAAATGTCGCGATGGAACATGACCACCTCGTCGATGCTCGTATGCGTCATTTAGTCTATGTTGTAACATACCCATCCCCATTAACGTGGTGCAGTCTCTTTGCCATGGCTTAGTTCTATGTTCCATATCTAACCATGTGCTAGTATGTTGTCGCTGTGATGGATATCTAGATGTAGAACACCCCCCAAAATGTGCGACATGTTCTGCTTCGTGAGCATTACAATCTGCAACACTGTCAAAATGTCTGTCACAACTAGAACATTGATATGTTGTAGGGCAATGTTTCTTTTGATGAATATATAATTCATCCTTAGATTTGTATATTTCACCACAATAGAAACAGGAAATGTCACTATGATTATTTGCAATATGTTCTCGTAGACGACTTAGTGTTGAGAAAGACGGATATGACGACGGGTCTCCGAAACGATCGTACGATGATGGTGGACACGTTATACATTCCTTTCTATGTACTGTTCGCTGATGTTTAAGTAATTCATCAGATGTAGTAAATGTTGAAGGACATCCTATGTACTTATAATCGCACACATACACCTGTTGATCTGGATGAGTCTCTGACACATGCTTCAATAAGTCTTTCTTTGTATCAAAGTAATGCTCGTACTCATGTGTGCTAGTATCAATATTATTGCAAAGAATACATGGAAATGCATTATGGACTGATTTCTTATGTCTATATAACGAATGTCTGGTGCAAAATCGCTTAAAACATAACGTACACTCATACGGGTGAAATTTGTCCTCATGATCTTTAAGTCTGTCTGGTATATAGTGTCTACCACACTTTTTACACAGAATATGAGTAGTAGCTCTATGCTGTGCATAATCTTCATACCCGTATGGTACTGATGAATCGTCACAGGATGTTTTGTATGTTAAATCACACTTGTTACAGTAGAACACATTATCATCATCAGCATCATTATCCTGATGATCATCACTTGGTGGTAGTGGCGATGACATTATAGAATAGTATAGTAAAACTAGTACCAACCGTTAATGGTGCAGATACTTGTGTTCTTTATAGTCTTTCGTTCTCTATCGGTCTTGATCCACTTGTTTATCAGCTTTCACTTGTTCTTTACCAACTTGTCTGTTAGTGAACTGAGTTGGTGTAAATCGTGTGCGCTTTTATAGATAAATCTAGAACACTTGTTACTATGAAGATATGCGTGTATCCGGTAAATCCTGTTTTACTAGATAAAAAGTTGTAGGTCTATTGTTTAAATCGTCTATCGCTTAAATCCTGTTTGGAGAGATAAAAAGTTTAAGCTCTATTGTTTAAATCGTGTATCACATAAATCCTTGTTCAAGAGATAAAAAGTTTAAGCTCTATTGTTTAAATCGTATATCTCTCAAACCACATTTTGAGCGATAGACACTAAACTGCCATTGTTCTAACTATGTCACCTAGATACGTATACTGAATGATACACACGTACTTACAGTTGATAGGTGATAGGTAGTACACATATTATACACTGTAAAAGCTATAAATACAGAGAAGGGGACTAGCACTTTACCATCACTTCTTACTTTGCAAGTAGTGATCATAGACCTAACCAAAGAACACTATGGCAACATACTATGGCACTGCTGCTGCTGCTGCTGCATCCAACTCTAATGGGAAATATGTCACGTTTTTCACTGACAACATTTCCTCTGTAGAGGTTCCTAGAGCTGGGCGTAGAGATGAATTTCTAGATTTCAACGCACGGTGTGTCTCTTTCATGGAGAAAGAGATTCCTGAGAAGACTGTAGAATATGATCTGTGGTGTCAACAGACTAAGAAAAGCATCGAACTACAGAAGGTGCGAAAATGTACTAGCGGCATTGGTGAACAATGCGTCTCTGCCGAATGCAGACTATCGCTAAAGTGTATGCAGATGGTGAAGCAAAAGCTACTGTTGGCGGATGCCATGTTAAAGGAAAGTATAGACAAGGCGTATGATGTCATAACACAGCAGGGTACAAGAAAACTGAAACCATCTGAAGTAATGAGAGCCCTGGAACAGATCATCGGAAGAACTGATGGTATCATTGTTGGTCAAGGATTCCCCCTGACACCAGAAGAGGTCACTCAAAATAAACGAATGTTCGATAGTATATCGAAAAACAAGCATCATCAAGTTGGTGGGTTGTTGTTTCCAATCCAGCTGTCAAATTTCTTGAATCAAAGATCAAAGAGACAAGAAGAAGACAGGGTGACGATTGTCACTTCAAAGTCTGAATATTACGGACTAACAACCGTTCCTGTTACTAGATGGTTTGGTTTGTCATGTGTTATAGAACGAATCGATGTTGAGAACAAGAAAGCCACTAAAGAAAATGGTCAAGTTCTTCTGTCAACCCATGAAACAAATGCATTAATCAAGTGGTTTTTGAAACCATCTGAAAATGTGAAAACATATTTTTCACTAACACTGGGATACACCGATCCAATGGACGAAGGTGGTAATGGTGGGGCACAGTCATCAGAAGCAGGTGATGATAATCTGTCAGGAGAGGGCAACAGTCAAATCAACTTCAGCTTGGGTGATAGTACACTAAAGGCATTAATGATGCACAACAAGTTTATGAAAACAAACTTGTACAGATCTAACAATCTTGCTATTACAGAAGCAGATCTACTAGAGTCTGATGATATAACTGAAACTATTGTTACCCCTGCTCCTCGTCCTCGCCCCAACATTCTAGCTAAGGACACACCCAAGAGATTGAAAGGTTTAACAGTCAAAAAGAAGCAACAACTTGCTGCAACAAAAACACAAAAACGGAGAAAGGCACTACTCCCCTCTCAGCAACATACCATTCCTGAAACAGATGTTGAAGATGGTGCAGATGCTGATGTTGCTAGTCAACAACAACAACAACCATTACAAGGATCAAGAAAACGGAAAAGACCTGTGGCTGTTGTTGAAAGTGATTTGGAGGATGAAAATGATGATGATGATGATGATGAAGAATTTGAAAGTGCTCCCCCTCCGCGCAAGTCCTCCGCATCCTTGTCGTCTCAACAACAAGATATTGGTAGAGATGATGAATGGAGTGAATAAACAACATATAAAATAAACAGATATAGATGATATATATTTTGAACTATTAAGAAAAAAGATATATATTACTATTACTACTGTATACTAATTAATGTTTATGAAGTCATTTTTCTTCTTGAATCGTTATAGTGTCTTCGTCTTCTTCTTTACATCGCTAAATTCAATGAGTGAAGAAACGTTTGCACCGACTTGTTACAAATACGACAAGTTGATGCGCACGACTTTGCCACCTCAATTTTGTTTATGAAATACTCTACATGAGTAAAAATGTCCTGCTGACGTGTCAATGTCTTTGCGGTTCGTGGGGCACATGCAAACTCTTTATCCAAGCACACACGTAGTTTATCTGGGTAGACGTCATTGAGTGTCAGGAAACATCTGTAAAATTGAGCAAGGCAAATGCGAACACGAGCTCTAGGAAATATGCATCGTGTTGCATGTTCGTATAAATATGATACCAGATCATAATAAAAAGAGAGGGGCATTGGCTTATCAACACAACTTAATAGATTATCTATATCGTTATATGTATTATGGACAACATCATACAAAAACGTCTTTACAATGAATGGTTTGTGAATGACGTCACCATACACTAACAACAAAAATAACCCTAAATTTATTACCAACTTTACATGAACATCACACAACGACAATAATGTATCAGGCAATGATGAAAAATACTTATCACAATGAACATGTAGAGCTAAACATGTAAAACAAAAATTGTTAGGTGATGGATGACTAATACTTGATGATGGGTTTTCGTTACAGTTACATTTATAAACAATATATTTATTACAATGAAAGCAAGTCCTATCGGTGGGGTTAGTACTACTTGTTTTAAAAAAATCTTTACATAATGAGATTAGTGATTGAAAATGAAGTTGGAATGATCTATGTCGTTCAAAGCCTTTGCCTTTTCCTTTTTTCAACAGACCGAAAGCGGTAATCTCATAGTCTGTAAACAGTGTATCCAAATTCACAAGAAGTGTGTCTTTTAAATTGCTTAAAGCCATCACTGTCAAATCAGAGTGTCGCAGACCAATTGTCACTACCAATCGTCTATTGACTCTATAAAGATGAACAGTTTAGTATTAAAGATTGATAAAAACTATACAAGAATGGCATACACTGCTGTGGTATAGTTAGTTCGCCACATCTCTCAATAATTGACGATGGAAACCTGCAACTTCTTCACAAACCATGATGATCGACTAGGATATCATTTTAATCCTGAAGAAAAATACTACGAATTTAAACCAACCATTAGAGACAAACTACATGCTCTTGTTGTTCAATATATGGAGTCTAAACACAATTGTTGCAACGATAAAGAACCTACAAGCAATGGATTGTGCTACATTCCTCAAAATGTAAAGAAACAAATGCTGAAAGAAATGAGAAGCACAACCACAGATTCTCTACTAGTGTACGATATTAAACTTCCGTCACACTGTGCATCTGATGCTCAACACGATCTGATGAAGAGTTTTGTTGATGTGAAGGATAACTCTGTTCAATTTCCTGCTCAATTTCCTAAAGACCGTCCTCCACCTCACCTTACCATTCCAGGTGATGATCTACAAAATTGCCAATTTGCGATAGAATTGAGAAAAGAATTAATGTCTCCCAGTTCAACATTGCGAGTTGTTGTTAGACTTCCCACCCCTCGAGGTCAAAAACGTCATGCACACAATATAAAACTGGTTGAAGAATTGCTACGATGGTCTACATCAGTTTACTGTGCACAAACAATATCACAAGTGAAATTTATGTCTGACGATGACACACTAAAATTGTATGCAACTTACCTTGGTAGTTGTGACAATTGCATCGCTGATGGTACAGTGTGTGCCATGAAAGCATCATTTAATAATGACAATGGGAACACTGGTGATGTTGGGCGTGTTGAAATAGGTGCTAATGATGGAGCTGGACGAGGTGGAGCTGATGATGACACTTCAATGTCAGGATGCGAGTCCACTGTTGGTAAAGCTGCATCTGATATGGATACCGACGTAGATGAGGATGATGATGATGGTAACGACGATATTGCTGTCGATACTGATGAGGAAGATGATGATGTTCCTGGACTTGTTATAGATGATAGAAAGTGTGATGGTGGTGGTGACGGTGGGGTGCCAACCAGCCAATTGGGTGGTGGTAAAGATTTGGATCTTGGTGGTGTGCTCCGCTTTGGAGAAGATGGGGAAAATAATGCCCCAAAGTCATCATCGTCGTCATTGGAAAACAATGCACCATCTCTTGTCCGTTTTGATGCAACTACCCCTGGTGTTGGTGAAGCTGTCATAATCGATGGTGTTAAAGATTGTGCAAAGCCTACAATAAAACAATTGTCAATAGCCAACAAACGATATCCTAAAACTATGGTTAACAGCTGCACTTTTTCTGAGAAACCCCCAATGAGTTATAGAAATACGTTGGAATATGCTAGAATTGTTGCAGTTGATGTACATTCAGATGGTACAACTCACACCCATTATGCACATTATGGTCAGAATACAGAACGAATTTATGATATAATCAAAGAAAAAGGGAAAATGTCAAAACCTAGAAAACAGGTGAAACGAAAAAGAAAAGGTTTATCAAGTGACCTGAGAGAGAATGGTTGGAAAAAGTTAAAAATTGTTACATGCGATACCACAGCTAGTGCAGATACCCCTACGATGGAGTAACTAACTTTGAAAATATACTAAACAGACTGATATATATTAACTGTAGTATAGATTACATATAATATATGATAAATATACTATCAAAGAATGTCTTATCATGGGTTGGTTATCTGCTCTATTCAAAGGTCTATCCAAAAGTGCTGTTAAATCAGCAGCCAGAAAAGCTGCTCCTACCATTGCTAAAACAGTAGCAAAAAATGCACTCGCAGGAGCAACACAGTACGGAACTAATCAACTAATGAGTTCTGTACTTGGTGGGAGTGGTAGAAGACGAAGACGTCGTAGACGTGCTCGTGGTCGTCGTATTAGCAGAAGAGGGAGAATCAGAGGTAGAGGTTTCTTTGGAGACGTTTGGAGCGCTTTCAGACATGGAATGTCAGGGGATTTTCGTGATCCTAAATTGCATGGTCATGGTCGTCGTATTAAAAGACTTAATGGACGAGGGTTATTTGGGTGGTATGGTAACCCTCTGATGAAGAAGCATAACTAATGAAATGAATTAAAAGATCTTTACATACAACTACTTACTCATGAAGTTTTCAAAATTGTCTGCCATAACGTCAAGTTGTTAGATTCACGCAAGTTATCGATCGCCACTTGTACTGATCTGAAAGAAAAGAAGTCTGAGTGAACTGGCTGCAGCATGGATCTTATATAGAACTATTATTGAAAGATGAGAGCCTTGAGAGCAACCATTGTGTTAAGCAAATAGTCGATTCAGGGATTATAGTGATTAATGTGTTTGTCAAATATTATACCGTATATGGACGTGTTATTCGACTGCGGATAGAACGTAAAATTATATTTAGTATCTGTAAACCAGTTTGTAGTCCTTATATGGTAGTATGATAGACTTGTTTGCCATGTGTCTGGTTTTTTTGAATCGACTTCCTACCATTGGAATGTAATATAATATTGCGGGCGGGTGTACAAAGGTTCATGTCTTAAAGATGGATATCTAGATGTAGAACACCCCCCAAAATGTGCGACATGTTCTGCTTCGTGAGCATTACAATCTGCAACACTGTCAAAATGTCTGTCACAACTAGAACATTGATATGTTGTAGGGCAATGTTTCTTTTGATAAATATATAATTCATCCTTAGATTTGTATATTTCACCACAATAGAAACAGGAAATGTCACTATGATTAGTTGCAATATGTTCTCGTAGACGACTTAGTGTTGAGAAAGACGGATATGACGACGGGTCTCCGAAACGATCGTACGATGATGGTGGACACGTTATACATTCCTTTCTATGTACTGTTCGCTGATGTTTAAGTAATTCATCAGATGTAGTAAATGTTGAAGGACATCCTATGTACTTATTATCGCACACATACACCTGTTGATCTGGATGAGTCTCTGACACATGCTTCAATAAGTCTTTCTTTGTATCAAAGTAATGCTCGTACTCATGTGTGCTAGTATCAATATTATTGCAAAGAATACATGGAAATGCATTATGGACTGATTTCTTATGTCTATATAACGAATGTCTGGTGCAAAATCGCTTAAAACATAACGTACACTCATACGGGTGAAATTTGTCCTCATGATCTTTAAGTCTGTCTGGTATATAGTGTCTACCACACTTTTTACACAGAATATGAGTAGTAGCTCTATGCTGTGCATAATCTTCATACCCGTATGGTACTGATGAATCGTCACAGGATGTTTTGTATGTTAAATCACACTTGTTACAGTAGAACACATTATCATCATCAGCATCATTATCCTGATGATCATCACTTGGTGGTAGTGGCGATGACATTATAGAATAGTATAGTAAAACTAGTACCAACCGTTAATGGTGCAGATACTTGTGTTCTTTATAGTCTTTCGTTCTCTATCGGTCTTGATCCACTTGTTTATCAGCTTTCACTTGTTCTTTACCAACTTGTCTGTTAGTGAACTGAGTTGGTGTAAATCGTGTGCGCTTTTATAGATAAATCTAGAACACTTGTTACTATGAAGATATGCGTGTATCCGGTAAATCCTGTTTTACTAGATAAAAAGTTGTAGGTCTATTGTTTAAATCGTCTATCGCTTAAATCCTGTTTGGAGAGATAAAAAGTTTAAGCTCTATTGTTTAAATCGTGTATCACATAAATCCTTGTTCAAGAGATAAAAAGTTTAAGCTCTATTGTTTAAATCGTATATCTCTCAAACCACATTTTGAGCGATAGACACTAAACTGCCATTGTTCTAACTATGTCACCTAGATACGTATACTGAGTGATACACACGTACTTACAGTTGATAGGTGATAGGTAGTACACATATTATACACTGTAAAAGCTATAAATACAGAGAAGGGGACTAGCACTTTACCATCACTTCTTACTTTGCAAGTAGTGATCATAGACCTAACCAAAGAACACTATGGCAACATACTATGGCACTGCTGCTGCTGCTGCTGCATCCAACTCTAATGGGAAATATGTCACGTTTTTCACTGACAACATTTCCTCTGTAGAGGTTCCTAGAGCTGGGCGTAGAGATGAATTTCTAGATTTCAACGCACGGTGTGTCTCTTTCATGGAGAAAGAGATTCCTGAGAAGACTGTAGAATATGATCTGTGGTGTCAACAGACTAAGAAAAGCATCGAACTACAGAAGGTGCGAAAATGTACTAGCGGCATTGGTGAACAATGCGTCTCTGCCGAATGCAGACTATCGCTAAAGTGTATGCAGATGGTGAAGCAAAAGCTACTGTTGGCGGATGCCATGTTAAAGGAAAGTATAGACAAGGCGTATGATGTCATAACACAGCAGGGTACAAGAAAACTGAAACCATCTGAAGTAATGAGAGCCCTGGAACAGATCATCGGAAGAACTGATGGTATCATTGTTGGTCAAGGATTCCCCCTGACACCAGAAGAGGTCACTCAAAATAAACGAATGTTCGATAGTATATCGAAAAACAAGCATCATCAAGTTGGTGGGTTGTTGTTTCCAATCCAGCTGTCAAATTTCTTGAATCAAAGATCAAAGAGACAAGAAGAAGACAGGGTGACGATTGTCACTTCAAAGTCTGAATATTACGGACTAACAACCGTTCCTGTTACTAGATGGTTTGGTTTGTCATGTGTTATAGAACGAATCGATGTTGAGAACAAGAAAGCCACTAAAGAAAATGGTCAAGTTCTTCTGTCAACCCATGAAACAAATGCATTAATCAAGTGGTTTTTGAAACCATCTGAAAATGTGAAAACATATTTTTCACTAACACTGGGATACACCGATCCAATGGACGAAGGTGGTAATGGTGGGGCACAGTCATCAGAAGCAGGTGATGATAATCTGTCAGGAGAGGGCAACAGTCAAATCAACTTCAGCTTGGGTGATAGTACACTAAAGGCATTAATGATGCACAACAAGTTTATGAAAACAAACTTGTACAGATCTAACAATCTTGCTATTACAGAAGCAGATCTACTAGAGTCTGATGATATAACTGAAACTATTGTTACCCCTGCTCCTCGTCCTCGCCCCAACATTCTAGCTAAGGACACACCCAAGAGATTGAAAGGTTTAACAGTCAAAAAGAAGCAACAACTTGCTGCAACAAAAACACAAAAACGGAGAAAGGCACTACTCCCCTCTCAGCAACATACCATTCCTGAAACAGATGTTGAAGATGGTGCAGATGCTGATGTTGCTAGTCAACAACAACAACAACCATTACAAGGATCAAGAAAACGGAAAAGACCTGTGGCTGTTGTTGAAAGTGATTTGGAGGATGAAAATGATGATGATGATGATGATGAAGAATTTGAAAGTGCTCCCCCTTCGCGCAAGTCCTCCGCATCCTTGTCGTCTCAACAACAAGATATTGGTAGAGATGATGAATGGAGTGAATAAACAACATATAAAATAAACAGATATAGATGATATATATTTTGAACTATTAAGAAAAAAGATATATATTACTATTACTACTGTATACTAATTAATGTTTATGAAGTCATTTTTCTTCTTGAATCGTTATAGTGTCTTCGTCTTCTTCTTTACATCGCTAAATTCAATGAGTGAAGAAACGTTTGCACCGACTTGTTACAAATACGACAAGTTGATGCGCACGACTTTGCCACCTCAATTTTGTTTATGAAATACTCTACATGAGTAAAAATGTCCTGCTGACGTGTCAATGTCTTTGCGGTTCGTGGGGCACATGCAAACTCTTTATCCAAGCACACACGTAGTTTATCTGGGTAGACGTCATTGAGTGTCAGGAAACATCTGTAAAATTGAGCAAGGCAAATGCGAACACGAGCTCTAGGAAATATGCATCGTGTTGCATGTTCGTATAAATATGATACCAGATCATAATAAAAAGAGAGGGGCATTGGCTTATCAACACAACTTAATAGATTATCTATATCGTTATATGTATTATGGACAACATCATACAAAAACGTCTTTACAATGAATGGTTTGTGAATGACGTCACCATACACTAACAACAAAAATAACCCTAAATTTATTACCAACTTTACATGAACATCACACAACGACAATAATGTATCAGGCAATGATGAAAAATACTTATCACAATGAACATGTAGAGCTAAACATGTAAAACAAAAATTGTTAGGTGATGGATGACTAATACTTGATGATGGGTTTTCGTTACAGTTACATTTATAAACAATATATTTATTACAATGAAAGCAAGTCCTATCGGTGGGGTTAGTACTACTTGTTTTAAAAAAATCTTTACATAATGAGATTAGTGATTGAAAATGAAGTTGGAATGATCTATGTCGTTCAAAGCCTTTGCCTTTTCCTTTTTTCAACAGACCGAAAGCGGTAATCTCATAGTCTGTAAACAGTGTATCCAAATTCACAAGAAGTGTGTCTTTTAAATTGCTTAAAGCCATCACTGTCAAATCAGAGTGTCGCAGACCAATTGTCACTACCAATCGTCTATTGACTCTATAAAGATGAACAGTTTAGTATTAAAGATTGATAAAAACTATACAAGAATGGCATACACTGCTGTGGTATAGTTAGTTCGCCACATCTCTCAATAATTGACGATGGAAACCTGCAACTTCTTCACAAACCATGATGATCGACTAGGATATCATTTTAATCCTGAAGAAAAATACTACGAATTTAAACCAACCATTAGAGACAAACTACATGCTCTTGTTGTTCAATATATGGAGTCTAAACACAATTGTTGCAACGATAAAGAACCTACAAGCAATGGATTGTGCTACATTCCTCAAAATGTAAAGAAACAAATGCTGAAAGAAATGAGAAGCACAACCACAGATTCTCTACTAGTGTACGATATTAAACTTCCGTCACACTGTGCATCTGATGCTCAACACGATCTGATGAAGAGTTTTGTTGATGTGAAGGATAACTCTGTTCAATTTCCTGCTCAATTTCCTAAAGACCGTCCTCCACCTCACCTTACCATTCCACGTGATGATCTACAAAATTGCCAATTTGCGATAGAATTGAGAAAAGAATTAATGTCTCCCAGTTCAACATTGCGAGTTGTTGTTAGACTTCCCACCCCTCGAGGTCAAAAACGTCATGCACACAATATAAAACTGGTTGAAGAATTGCTACGATGGTCTACATCAGTTTACTGTGCACAAACAATATCACAAGTGAAATTTATGTCTGACGATGACACACTAAAATTGTATGCAACTTACCTTGGTAGTTGTGACAATTGCATCGCTGATGGTACAGTGTGTGCCATGAAAGCATCATTTAATAATGACAATGGGAACACTGGTGATGTTGGGCGTGTTGAAATAGGTGCTAATGATGGAGCTGGACGAGGTGGAGCTGATGATGACACTTCAATGTCAGGATGCGAGTCCACTGTTGGTAAAGCTGCATCTGATATGGATACCGACGTAGATGAGGATGATGATGATGGTAACGACGATATTGCTGTCGATACTGATGAGGAAGATGATGATGTTCCTGGACTTGTTATAGATGATAGAAAGTGTGATGGTGGTGGTGACGGTGGGGTGCCAACCAGCCAATTGGGTGGTGGTAAAGATTTGGATCTTGGTGGTGTGCTCCGCTTTGGAGAAGGTGGGGAAAATAATGCCCCAAAGTCATCATCGTCGTCATTGGAAAACAATGCACCATCTCTTGTCCGTTTTGATGCAACTACCCCTGGTGTTGGTGAAGCTGTCATAATCGATGGTGTTAAAGATTGTGCAAAGCCTACAATAAAACAATTGTCAATAGCCAACAAACGATATCCTAAAACTATGGTTAACAGCTGCACTTTTTCTGAGAAACCCCCAATGAGTTATAGAAATACGTTGGAATATGCTAGAATTGTTGCAGTTGATGTACATTCAGATGGTACAACTCACACCCATTATGCACATTATGGTCAGAATACAGAACGAATTTATGATATAATCAAAGAAAAAGGGAAAATGTCAAAACCTAGAAAACAGGTGAAACGAAAAAGAAAAGGTTTATCAAGTGACCTGAGAGAGAATGGTTGGAAAAAGTTAAAAATTGTTACATGCGATACCACAGCTAGTGCAGATACCCCTACGATGGAGTAACTAACTTTGAAAATATACTAAACAGACTGATATATATTAACTGTAGTATAGATTATATATAATATATGATAAATATACTATCAAAGAATGTCTTATCATGGGTTGGTTATCTGCTCTATTCAAAGGTCTATCCAAAAGTGCTGTTAAATCAGCAGCCAGAAAAGCTGCTCCTACCATTGCTAAAACAGTAGCAAAAAATGCACTCGCAGGAGCAACACAGTACGGAACTAATCAACTAATGAGTTCTGTACTTGGTGGGAGTGGTAGAAGACGAAGACGTCGTAGACGTGCTCGTGGTCGTCGTATTAGCAGAAGAGGGAGAATCAGAGGTAGAGGTTTCTTTGGAGACGTTTGGAGCGCTTTCAGACATGGAATGTCAGGGGATTTTCGTGATCCTAAATTGCATGGTCATGGTCGTCGTATTAAAAGACTTAATGGACGAGGGTTATTTGGGTGGTATGGTAACCCTCTGATGAAGAAGCATAACTAATGAAATGAATTAAAAGATCTTTACATACAACTACTTACTCATGAAGTTTTCAAAATTGTCTGCCATAACGTCAAGTTGTTAGATTCACGCAAGTTATCGATCGCCACTTGTACTGATCTGAAAGAAAAGAAGTCTGAGTGAACTGGCTGCAGCATGGATCTTATATAGAACTATTATTGAAAGATGAGAGCCTTGAGAGCAACCATTGTGTTAAGCAAATAGTCGATTCATGGATTATAGTGATTAATGTGTTTGTCAAATATTATACCGTATATGGACGTGTTATTCGACTGCGGATAGAACGTAAAATTATATTTAGTATCTGTAAACCAGTTTGTAGTCCTTATATGGTAGTATGATAGACTTGTTTGCCATGTGTCTGGTTTTTTTGAATCGACTTCCTACCATTGGAATGTAATATAATATTGCGGGCGGGTGTACAAAGGTTCATGTCTTAAAGATGGATATCTAGATGTAGAACACCCCCCAAAATGTGCGACATGTTCTGCTTCGTGAGCATTACAATCTGCAACACTGTCAAAATGTCTGTCACAACTAGAACATTGATATGTTGTAGGGCAATGTTTCTTTTGATGAATATATAATTCATCCTTAGATTTGTATATTTCACCACAATAGAAACAGGAAATGTCACTATGATTAGTTGCAATATGTTCTCGTAGACGACTTAGTGTTGAGAAAGACGGATATGACGACGGGTCTCCGAAACGATCGTACGATGATGGTGGACACGTTATACATTCCTTTCTATGTACTGTTCGCTGATGTTTAAGTAATTCATCAGATGTAGTAAATGTTGAAGGACATCCTATGTACTTATAATCGCACACATACACCTGTTGATCTGGATGAGTCTCTGACACATGCTTCAATAAGTCTTTCTTTGTATCAAAGTAATGCTCGTACTCATGTGTGCTAGTATCAATATTATTGCAAAGAATACATGGAAATGCATTATGGACTGATTTCTTATGTCTATATAACGAATGTCTGGTGCAAAATCGCTTAAAACATAACGTACACTCATACGGGTGAAATTTGTCCTCATGATCTTTAAGTCTGTCTGGTATATAGTGTCTACCACACTTTTTACACAGAATATGAGTAGTAGCTCTATGCTGTGCATAATCTTCATACCCGTATGGTACTGATGAATCGTCACAGGATGTTTTGTATGTTAAATCACACTTGTTACAGTAGAACACATTATCATCATCAGCATCATTATCCTGATGATCATCACTTGGTGGTAGTGGCGATGACATTATAGAATAGTATAGTAAAACTAGTACCAACCGTTAATGGTGCAGATACTTGTGTTCTTTATAGTCTTTCGTTCTCTATCGGTCTTGATCCACTTGTTTATCAGCTTTCACTTGTTCTTTACCAACTTGTCTGTTAGTGAACTGAGTTGGTGTAAATCGTGTGCGCTTTTATAGATAAATCTAGAACACTTGTTACTATGAAGATATGCGTGTATCCGGTAAATCCTGTTTTACTAGATAAAAAGTTGTAGGTCTATTGTTTAAATCGTCTATCGCTTAAATCCTGTTTGGAGAGATAAAAAGTTTAAGCTCTATTGTTTAAATCGTGTATCACATAAATCCTTGTTCAAGAGATAAAAAGTTTAAGCTCTATTGTTTAAATCGTATATCTCTCAAACCACATTTTGAGCGATAGACACTAAACTGCCATTGTTCTAACTATGTCACCTAGATACGTATACTGAGTGATACACACGTACTTACAGTTGATAGGTGATAGGTAGTACACATATTATACACTGTAAAAGCTATAAATACAGAGAAGGGGACTAGCACTTTACCATCACTTCTTACTTTGCAAGTAGTGATCATAGACCTAACCAAAGAACACTATGGCAACATACTATGGCACTGCTGGTGCTGCTGCTGCATCCAACTCTAATGGGAAATATGTCACGTTTTTCACTGACAACATTTCCTCTGTAGAGGTTCCTAGAGCTGGGCGTAGAGATGAATTTCTAGATTTCAACGCACGGTGTGTCTCTTTCATGGAGAAAGAGATTCCTGAGAAGACTGTAGAATATGATCTGTGGTGTCAACAGACTAAGAAAAGCATCGAACTACAGAAGGTGCGAAAATGTACTAGCGGCATTGGTGAACAATGCGTCTCTGCCGAATGCAGACTATCGCTAAAGTGTATGCAGATGGTGAAGCAAAAGCTACTGTTGGCGGATGCCATGTTAAAGGAAAGTATAGACAAGGCGTATGATGTCATAACACAGCAGGGTACAAGAAAACTGAAACCATCTGAAGTAATGAGAGCCCTGGAACAGATCATCGGAAGAACTGATGGTATCATTGTTGGTCAAGGATTCCCCCTGACACCAGAAGAGGTCACTCAAAATAAACGAATGTTCGATAGTATATCGAAAAACAAGCATCATCAAGTTGGTGGGTTGTTGTTTCCAATCCAGCTGTCAAATTTCTTGAATCAAAGATCAAAGAGACAAGAAGAAGACAGGGTGACGATTGTCACTTCAAAGTCTGAATATTACGGACTAACAAGCGTTCCTGTTACTAGATGGTTTGGTTTGTCATGTGTTATAGAACGAATCGATGTTGAGAACAAGAAAGCCACTAAAGAAAATGGTCAAGTTCTTCTGTCAACCCATGAAACAAATGCATTAATCAAGTGGTTTTTGAAACCATCTGAAAATGTGAAAACATATTTTTCACTAACACTGGGATACACCGATCCAATGGACGAAGGTGGTAATGGTGGGGCACAGTCATCAGAAGCAGGTGATGATAATCTGTCAGGAGAGGGCAACAGTCAAATCAACTTCAGCTTGGGTGATAGTACACTAAAGGCATTAATGATGCACAACAAGTTTATGAAAACAAACTTGTACAGATCTAACAATCTTGCTATTACAGAAGCAGATCTACTAGAGTCTGATGATATAACTGAAACTATTGTTACCCCTGCTCCTCGTCCTCGCCCCAACATTCTAGCTAAGGACACACTCAAGAGATTGAAAGGTTTAACAGTCAAAAAGAAGCAACAACTTGCTGCAACAAAAACACAAAAACGGAGAAAGGCACTACTCCCCTCTCAGCAACATACCATTCCTGAAACAGATGTTGAAGATGGTGCAGATGCTGATGTTGCTAGTCAACAACAACAACAACCATTACAAGGATCAAGAAAACGGAAAAGACCTGTGGCTGTTGTTGAAAGTGATTTGGAGGATGAAAATGATGATGATGATGATGATGAAGAATTTGAAAGTGCTCCCCCTCCGCGCAAGTCCTCCGCATCCTTGTCGTCTCAACAACAAGATATTGGTAGAGATGATGAATGGAGTGAATAAACAACATATAAAATAAACAGATATAGATGATATATATTTTGAACTATTAAGAAAAAAGATATATATTACTATTACTACTGTATACTAATTAATGTTTATGAAGTCATTTTTCTTCTTGAATCGTTATAGTGTCTTCGTCTTCTTCTTTACATCGCTAAATTCAATGAGTGAAGAAACGTTTGCACCGACTTGTTACAAATACGACAAGTTGATGCGCACGACTTTGCCACCTCAATTTTGTTTATGAAATACTCTACATGAGTAAAAATGTCCTGCTGACGTGTCAATGTCTTTGCGGTTCGTGGGGCACATGCAAACTCTTTATCCAAGCACACACGTAGTTTATCTGGGTAGACGTCATTGAGTGTCAGGAAACATCTGTAAAATTGAGCAAGGCAAATGCGAACACGAGCTCTAGGAAATATGCATCGTGTTGCATGTTCGTATAAATATGATACCAGATCATAATAAAAAGAGAGGGGCATTGGCTTATCAACACAACTTAATAGATTATCTATATCGTTATATGTATTATGGACAACATCATACAAAAACGTCTTTACAATGAATGGTTTGTGAATGACGTCACCATACACTAACAACAAAAATAACCCTAAATTTATTACCAACTTTACATGAACATCACACAACGACAATAATGTATCAGGCAATGATGAAAAATACTTATCACAATGAACATGTAGAGCTAAACATGTAAAACAAAAATTGTTAGGTGATGGATGACTAATACTTGATGATGGGTTTTCGTTACAGTTACATTTATAAACAATATATTTATTACAATGAAAGCAAGTCCTATCGGTGGGGTTAGTACTACTTGTTTTAAAAAAATCTTTACATAATGAGATTAGTGATTGAAAATGAAGTTGGAATGATCTATGTCGTTCAAAGCCTTTGCCTTTTCCTTTTTTCAACAGACCGAAAGCGGTAATCTCATAGTCTGTAAACAGTGTATCCAAATTCACAAGAAGTGTGTCTTTTAAATTGCTTAAAGCCATCACTGTCAAATCAGAGTGTCGCAGACCAATTGTCACTACCAATCGTCTATTGACTCTATAAAGATGAACAGTTTAGTATTAAAGATTGATAAAAACTATACAAGAATGGCATACACTGCTGTGGTATAGTTAGTTCGCCACATCTCTCAATAATTGACGATGGAAACCTGCAACTTCTTCACAAACCATGATGATCGACTAGGATATCATTTTAATCCTGAAGAAAAATACTACGAATTTAAACCAACCATTAGAGACAAACTACATGCTCTTGTTGTTCAATATATGGAGTCTAAACACAATTGTTGCAACGATAAAGAACCTACAAGCAATGGATTGTGCTACATTCCTCAAAATGTAAAGAAACAAATGCTGAAAGAAATGAGAAGCACAACCACAGATTCTCTACTAGTGTACGATATTAAACTTCCGTCACACTGTGCATCTGATGCTCAACACGATCTGATGAAGAGTTTTGTTGATGTGAAGGATAACTCTGTTCAATTTCCTGCTCAATTTCCTAAAGACCGTCCTCCACCTCACCTTACCATTCCACGTGATGATCTACAAAATTGCCAATTTGCGATAGAATTGAGAAAAGAATTAATGTCTCCCAGTTCAACATTGCGAGTTGTTGTTAGACTTCCCACCCCTCGAGGTCAAAAACGTCATGCACACAATATAAAACTGGTTGAAGAATTGCTACGATGGTCTACATCAGTTTACTGTGCACAAACAATATCACAAGTGAAATTTATGTCTGACGATGACACACTAAAATTGTATGCAACTTACCTTGGTAGTTGTGACAATTGCATCGCTGATGGTACAGTGTGTGCCATGAAAGCATCATTTAATAATGACAATGGGAACACTGGTGATGTTGGGCGTGTTGAAATAGGTGCTAATGATGGAGCTGGACGAGGTGGAGCTGATGATGACACTTCAATGTCAGGATGCGAGTCCACTGTTGGTAAAGCTGCATCTGATATGGATACCGACGTAGATGAGGATGATGATGATGGTAACGACGATATTGCTGTCGATACTGATGAGGAAGATGATGATGTTCCTGGACTTGTTATAGATGATAGAAAGTGTGATGGTGGTGGTGACGGTGGGGTGCCAACCAGCTAATTGGGTGGTGGTAAAGATTTGGATCTTGGTGGTGTGCTCCGCTTTGGAGAAGATGGGGAAAATAATGCCCCAAAGTCATCATCGTCGTCATTGGAAAACAATGCACCATCTCTTGTCCGTTTTGATGCAACTACCCCTGGTGTTGGTGAAGCTGTCATAATCGATGGTGTTAAAGATTGTGCAAAGCCTACAATAAAACAATTGTCAATAGCCAACAAACGATATCCTAAAACTATGGTTAACAGCTGCACTTTTTCTGAGAAACCCCCAATGAGTTATAGAAATACGTTGGAATATGCTAGAATTGTTGCAGTTGATGTACATTCAGATGGTACAACTCACACCCATTATGCACATTATGGTCAGAATACAGAACGAATTTATGATATAATCAAAGAAAAAGGGAAAATGTCAAAACCTAGAAAACAGGTGAAACGAAAAAGAAAAGGTTTATCAAGTGACCTGAGAGAGAATGGTTGGAAAAAGTTAAAAATTGTTACATGCGATACCACAGCTAGTGCAGATACCCCTACGATGGAGTAACTAACTTTGAAAATATACTAAACAGACTGATATATATTAACTGTAGTATAGATTATATATAATATATGATAAATATACTATCAAAGAATGTCTTATCATGGGTTGGTTATCTGCTCTATTCAAAGGTCTATCCAAAAGTGCTGTTAAATCAGCAGCCAGAAAAGCTGCTCCTACCATTGCTAAAACAGTAGCAAAAAATGCACTCGCAGGAGCAACACAGTACGGAACTAATCAACTAATGAGTTCTGTACTTGGTGGGAGTGGTAGAAGACGAAGACGTCGTAGACGTGCTCGTGGTCGTCGTATTAGCAGAAGAGGGAGAATCAGAGGTAGAGGTTTCTTTGGAGACGTTTGGAGCGCTTTCAGACATGGAATGTCAGGGGATTTTCGTGATCCTAAATTGCATGGTCATGGTCGTCGTATTAAAAGACTTAATGGACGAGGGTTATTTGGGTGGTATGGTAACCCTCTGATGAAGAAGCATAACTAATGAAATGAATTAAAAGATCTTTACATACAACTACTTACTCATGAAGTTTTCAAAATTGTCTGCCATAACGTCAAGTTGTTAGATTCACGCAAGTTATCGATCGCCACTTGTACTGATCTGAAAGAAAAGAAGTCTGAGTGAACTGGCTGCAGCATGGATCTTATATAGAACTATTATTGAAAGATGAGAGCCTTGAGAGCAACCATTGTGTTAAGCAAATAGTCGATTCATGGATTATAGTGATTAATGTGTTTGTCAAATATTATACCGTATATGGACGTGTTATTCGACTGCGGATAGAACGTAAAATTATATTTAGTATCTGTAAACCAGTTTGTAGTCCTTATATGGTAGTATGATAGACTTGTTTGCCATGTGTCTGGTTTTTTTGAATCGACTTCCTACCATTGGAATGTAATATAATATTGCGGGCGGGTGTACAAAGGTTCATGTCTTAAAGATGGATATCTAGATGTAGAACACCCCCCAAAATGTGCGACATGTTCTGCTTCGTGAGCATTACAATCTGCAACACTGTCAAAATGTCTGTCACAACTAGAACATTGATATGTTGTAGGGCAATGTTTCTTTTGATGAATATATAATTCATCCTTAGATTTGTATATTTCACCACAATAGAAACAGGAAATGTCACTATGATTAGTTGCAATATGTTCTCGTAGACGACTTAGTGTTGAGAAAGACGGATATGACGACGGGTCTCCGAAACGATCGTACGATGATGGTGGACACGTTATACATTCCTTTCTATGTACTGTTCGCTGATGTTTAAGTAATTCATCAGATGTAGTAAATGTTGAAGGACATCCTATGTACTTATAATCGCACACATACACCTGTTGATCTGGATGAGTCTCTGACACATGCTTCAATAAGTCTTTCTTTGTATCAAAGTAATGCTCGTACTCATGTGTGCTAGTATCAATATTATTGCAAAGAATACATGGAAATGCATTATGGACTGATTTCTTATGTCTATATAACGAATGTCTGGTGCAAAATCGCTTAAAACATAACGTACACTCATACGGGTGAAATTTGTCCTCATGATCTTTAAGTCTGTCTGGTATATAGTGTCTACCACACTTTTTACACAGAATATGAGTAGTAGCTCTATGCTGTGCATAATCTTCATACCCGTATGGTACTGATGAATCGTCACAGGATGTTTTGTATGTTAAATCACACTTGTTACAGTAGAACACATTATCATCATCAGCATCATTATCCTGATGATCATCACTTGGTGGTAGTGGCGATGACATTATAGAATAGTATAGTAAAACTAGTACCAACCGTTAATGGTGCAGATACTTGTGTTCTTTATAGTCTTTCGTTCTCTATCGGTCTTGATCCACTTGTTTATCAGCTTTCACTTGTTCTTTACCAACTTGTCTGTTAGTGAACTGAGTTGGTGTAAATCGTGTGCGCTTTTATAGATAAATCTAGAACACTTGTTACTATGAAGATATGCGTGTATCCGGTAAATCCTGTTTTACTAGATAAAAAGTTGTAGGTCTATTGTTTAAATCGTCTATCGCTTAAATCCTGTTTGGAGAGATAAAAAGTTTAAGCTCTATTGTTTAAATCGTGTATCACATAAATCCTTGTTCAAGAGATAAAAAGTTTAAGCTCTATTGTTTAAATCGTATATCTCTCAAACCACATTTTGAGCGATAGACACTAAACTGCCATTGTTCTAACTATGTCACCTAGATACGTATACTGAATGATACACACGTACTTACAGTTGATAGGTGATAGGTAGTACACATATTATACACTGTAAAAGCTATAAATACAGAGAAGGGGACTAGCACTTTACCATCACTTCTTACTTTGCAAGTAGTGATCATAGACCTAACCAAAGAACACTATGGCAACATACTATGGCACTGCTGGTGCTGCTGCTGCATCCAACTCTAATGGGAAATATGTCACGTTTTTCACTGACAACATTTCCTCTGTAGAGGTTCCTAGAGCTGGGCGTAGAGATGAATTTCTAGATTTCAACGCACGGTGTGTCTCTTTCATGGAGAAAGAGATTCCTGAGAAGACTGTAGAATATGATCTGTGGTGTCAACAGACTAAGAAAAGCATCGAACTACAGAAGGTGCGAAAATGTACTAGCGGCATTGGTGAACAATGCGTCTCTGCCGAATGCAGACTATCGCTAAAGTGTATGCAGATGGTGAAGCAAAAGCTACTGTTGGCGGATGCCATGTTAAAGGAAAGTATAGACAAGGCGTATGATGTCATAACACAGCAGGGTACAAGAAAACTGAAACCATCTGAAGTAATGAGAGCCCTGGAACAGATCATCGGAAGAACTGATGGTATCATTGTTGGTCAAGGATTCCCCCTGACACCAGAAGAGGTCACTCAAAATAAACGAATGTTCGATAGTATATCGAAAAACAAGCATCATCAAGTTGGTGGGTTGTTGTTTCCAATCCAGCTGTCAAATTTCTTGAATCAAAGATCAAAGAGACAAGAAGAAGACAGGGTGACGATTGTCACTTCAAAGTCTGAATATTACGGACTAACAACCGTTCCTGTTACTAGATGGTTTGGTTTGTCATGTGTTATAGAACGAATCGATGTTGAGAACAAGAAAGCCACTAAAGAAAATGGTCAAGTTCTTCTGTCAACCCATGAAACAAATGCATTAATCAAGTGGTTTTTGAAACCATCTGAAAATGTGAAAACATATTTTTCACTAACGCTGGGATACACCGATCCAATGGACGAAGGTGGTAATGGTGGGGCACAGTCATCAGAAGCAGGTGATGATAATCTGTCAGGAGAGGGCAACAGTCAAATCAACTTCAGCTTGGGTGATAGTACACTAAAGGCATTAATGATGCACAACAAGTTTATGAAAACAAACTTGTACAGATCTAACAATCTTGCTATTACAGAAGCAGATCTACTAGAGTCTGATGATATAACTGAAACTATTGTTACCCCTGCTCCTCGTCCTCGCCCCAACATTCTAGCTAAGGACACACCCAAGAGATTGAAAGGTTTAACAGTCAAAAAGAAGCAACAACTTGCTGCAACAAAAACACAAAAACGGAGAAAGGCACTACTCCCCTCTCAGCAACATACCATTCCTGAAACAGATGTTGAAGATGGTGCAGATGCTGATGTTGCTAGTCAACAACAACAACAACCATTACAAGGATCAAGAAAACGGAAAAGACCTGTGGCTGTTGTTGAAAGTGATTTGGAGGATGAAAATGATGATGATGATGATGATGAAGAATTTGAAAGTGCTCCCCCTCCGCGCAAGTCCTCCGCATCCTTGTCGTCTCAACAACAAGATATTGGTAGAGATGATGAATGGAGTGAATAAACAACATATAAAATAAACAGATATAGATGATATATATTTTGAACTATTAAGAAAAAAGATATATATTACTATTACTACTGTATACTAATTAATGTTTATGAAGTCATTTTTCTTCTTGAATCGTTATAGTGTCTTCGTCTTCTTCTTTACATCGCTAAATTCAATGAGTGAAGAAACGTTTGCACCGACTTGTTACAAATACGACAAGTTGATGCGCACGACTTTGCCACCTCAATTTTGTTTATGAAATACTCTACATGAGTAAAAATGTCCTGCTGACGTGTCAATGTCTTTGCGGTTCGTGGGGCACATGCAAACTCTTTATCCAAGCACACACGTAGTTTATCTGGGTAGACGTCATTGAGTGTCAGGAAACATCTGTAAAATTGAGCAAGGCAAATGCGAACACGAGCTCTAGGAAATATGCATCGTGTTGCATGTTCGTATAAATATGATACCAGATCATAATAAAAAGAGAGGGGCATTGGCTTATCAACACAACTTAATAGATTATCTATATCGTTATATGTATTATGGACAACATCATACAAAAACGTCTTTACAATGAATGGTTTGTGAATGACGTCACCATACACTAACAACAAAAATAACCCTAAATTTATTACCAACTTTACATGAACATCACACAACGACAATAATGTATCAGGCAATGATGAAAAATACTTATCACAATGAACATGTAGAGCTAAACATGTAAAACAAAAATTGTTAGGTGATGGATGACTAATACTTGATGATGGGTTTTCGTTACAGTTACATTTATAAACAATATATTTATTACAATGAAAGCAAGTCCTATCGGTGGGGTTAGTACTACTTGTTTTAAAAAAATCTTTACATAATGAGATTAGTGATTGAAAATGAAGTTGGAATGATCTATGTCGTTCAAAGCCTTTGCCTTTTCCTTTTTTCAACAGACCGAAAGCGGTAATCTCATAGTCTGTAAACAGTGTATCCAAATTCACAAGAAGTGTGTCTTTTAAATTGCTTAAAGCCATCACTGTCAAATCAGAGTGTCGCAGACCAATTGTCACTACCAATCGTCTATTGACTCTATAAAGATGAACAGTTTAGTATTAAAGATTGATAAAAACTATACAAGAATGGCATACACTGCTGTGGTATAGTTAGTTCGCCACATCTCTCAATAATTGACGATGGAAACCTGCAACTTCTTCACAAACCATGATGATCGACTAGGATATCATTTTAATCCTGAAGAAAAATACTACGAATTTAAACCAACCATTAGAGACAAACTACATGCTCTTGTTGTTCAATATATGGAGTCTAAACACAATTGTTGCAACGATAAAGAACCTACAAGCAATGGATTGTGCTACATTCCTCAAAATGTAAAGAAACAAATGCTGAAAGAAATGAGAAGCACAACCACAGATTCTCTACTAGTGTACGATATTAAACTTCCGTCACACTGTGCATCTGATGCTCAACACGATCTGATGAAGAGTTTTGTTGATGTGAAGGATAACTCTGTTCAATTTCCTGCTCAATTTCCTAAAGACCGTCCTCCACCTCACCTTACCATTCCACGTGATGATCTACAAAATTGCCAATTTGCGATAGAATTGAGAAAAGAATTAATGTCTCCCAGTTCAACATTGCGAGTTGTTGTTAGACTTCCCACCCCTCGAGGTCAAAAACGTCATGCACACAATATAAAACTGGTTGAAGAATTGCTACGATGGTCTACATCAGTTTACTGTGCACAAACAATATCACAAGTGAAATTTATGTCTGACGATGACACACTAAAATTGTATGCAACTTACCTTGGTAGTTGTGACAATTGCATCGCTGATGGTACAGTGTGTGCCATGAAAGCATCATTTAATAATGACAATGGGAACACTGGTGATGTTGGGCGTGTTGAAATAGGTGCTAATGATGGAGCTGGACGAGGTGGAGCTGATGATGACACTTCAATGTCAGGATGCGAGTCCACTGTTGGTAAAGCTGCATCTGATATGGATACCGACGTAGATGAGGATGATGATGATGGTAACGACGATATTGCTGTCGATACTGATGAGGAAGATGATGATGTTCCTGGACTTGTTATAGATGATAGAAAGTGTGATGGTGGTGGTGACGGTGGGGTGCCAACCAGCCAATTGGGTGGTGGTAAAGATTTGGATCTTGGTGGTGTGCTCCGCTTTGGAGAAGGTGGGGAAAATAATGCCCCAAAGTCATCATCGTCGTCATTGGAAAACAATGCACCATCTCTTGTCCGTTTTGATGCAACTACCCCTGGTGTTGGTGAAGCTGTCATAATCGATGGTGTTAAAGATTGTGCAAAGCCTACAATAAAACAATTGTCAATAGCCAACAAACGATATCCTAAAACTATGGTTAACAGCTGCACTTTTTCTGAGAAACCCCCAATGAGTTATAGAAATACGTTGGAATATGCTAGAATTGTTGCAGTTGATGTACATTCAGATGGTACAACTCACACCCATTATGCACATTATGGTCAGAATACAGAACGAATTTATGATATAATCAAAGAAAAAGGGAAAATGTCAAAACCTAGAAAACAGGTGAAACGAAAAAGAAAAGGTTTATCAAGTGACCTGAGAGAGAATGGTTGGAAAAAGTTAAAAATTGTTACATGCGATACCACAGCTAGTGCAGATACCCCTACGATGGAGTAACTAACTTTGAAAATATACTAAACAGACTGATATATATTAACTGTAGTATAGATTATATATAATATATGATAAATATACTATCAAAGAATGTCTTATCATGGGTTGGTTATCTGCTCTATTCAAAGGTCTATCCAAAAGTGCTGTTAAATCAGCAGCCAGAAAAGCTGCTCCTACCATTGCTAAAACAGTAGCAAAAAATGCACTCGCAGGAGCAACACAGTACGGAACTAATCAACTAATGAGTTCTGTACTTGGTGGGAGTGGTAGAAGACGAAGACGTCGTAGACGTGCTCGTGGTCGTCGTATTAGCAGAAGAGGGAGAATCAGAGGTAGAGGTTTCTTTGGAGACGTTTGGAGCGCTTTCAGACATGGAATGTCAGGGGATTTTCGTGATCCTAAATTGCATGGTCATGGTCGTCGTATTAAAAGACTTAATGGACGAGGGTTATTTGGGTGGTATGGTAACCCTCTGATGAAGAAGCATAACTAATGAAATGAATTAAAAGATCTTTACATACAACTACTTACTCATGAAGTTTTCAAAATTGTCTGCCATAACGTCAAGTTGTTAGATTCACGCAAGTTATCGATCGCCACTTGTACTGATCTGAAAGAAAAGAAGTCTGAGTGAACTGGCTGCAGCATGGATCTTATATAGAACTATTATTGAAAGATGAGAGCCTTGAGAGCAACCATTGTGTTAAGCAAATAGTCGATTCATGGATTATAGTGATTAATGTGTTTGTCAAATATTATACCGTATATGGACGTGTTATTCGACTGCGGATAGAACGTAAAATTATATTTAGTATCTGTAAACCAGTTTGTAGTCCTTATATGGTAGTATGATAGACTTGTTTGCCATGTGTCTGGTTTTTTTGAATCGACTTCCTACCATTGGAATGTAATATAATATTGCGGGCGGGTGTACAAAGGTTCATGTCTTAAAGATGGATATCTAGATGTAGAACACCCCCCAAAATGTGCGACATGTTCTGCTTCGTGAGCATTACAATCTGCAACACTGTCAAAATGTCTGTCACAACTAGAACATTGATATGTTGTAGGGCAATGTTTCTTTTGATGAATATATAATTCATCCTTAGATTTGTATATTTCACCACAATAGAAACAGGAAATGTCACTATGATTAGTTGCAATATGTTCTCGTAGACGACTTAGTGTTGAGAAAGACGGATATGACGACGGGTCTCCGAAACGATCGTACGATGATGGTGGACACGTTATACATTCCTTTCTATGTACTGTTCGCTGATGTTTAAGTAATTCATCAGATGTAGTAAATGTTGAAGGACATCCTATGTACTTATAATCGCACACATACACCTGTTGATCTGGATGAGTCTCTGACACATGCTTCAATAAGTCTTTCTTTGTATCAAAGTAATGCTCGTACTCATGTGTGCTAGTATCAATATTATTGCAAAGAATACATGGAAATGCATTATGGACTGATTTCTTATGTCTATATAACGAATGTCTGGTGCAAAATCGCTTAAAACATAACGTACACTCATACGGGTGAAATTTGTCCTCATGATCTTTAAGTCTGTCTGGTATATAGTGTCTACCACACTTTTTACACAGAATATGAGTAGTAGCTCTATGCTGTGCATAATCTTCATACCCGTATGGTACTGATGAATCGTCACAGGATGTTTTGTATGTTAAATCACACTTGTTACAGTAGAACACATTATCATCATCAGCATCATTATCCTGATGATCATCACTTGGTGGTAGTGGCGATGACATTATAGAATAGTATAGTAAAACTAGTACCAACCGTTAATGGTGCAGATACTTGTGTTCTTTATAGTCTTTCGTTCTCTATCGGTCTTGATCCACTTGTTTATCAGCTTTCACTTGTTCTTTACCAACTTGTCTGTTAGTGAACTGAGTTGGTGTAAATCGTGTGCGCTTTTATAGATAAATCTAGAACACTTGTTACTATGAAGATATGCGTGTATCCGGTAAATCCTGTTTTACTAGATAAAAAGTTGTAGGTCTATTGTTTAAATCGTCTATCGCTTAAATCCTGTTTGGAGAGATAAAAAGTTTAAGCTCTATTGTTTAAATCGTGTATCACATAAATCCTTGTTCAAGAGATAAAAAGTTTAAGCTCTATTGTTTAAATCGTATATCTCTCAAACCACATTTTGAGCGATAGACACTAAACTGCCATTGTTCTAACTATGTCACCTAGATGCGTATACTGAGTGATACACACGTACTTACAGTTGATAGGTGATAGGTAGTACACATATTATACACTGTAAAAGCTATAAATACAGAGAAGGGGACTAGCACTTTACCATCACTTCTTACTTTGCAAGTAGTGATCATAGACCTAACCAAAGAACACTATGGCAACATACTATGGCACTGCTGCTGCTGCTGCTGCATCCAACTCTAATGGGAAATATGTCACGTTTTTCACTGACAACATTTCCTCTGTAGAGGTTCCTAGAGCTGGGCGTAGAGATGAATTTCTAGATTTCAACGCACGGTGTGTCTCTTTCATGGAGAAAGAGATTCCTGAGAAGACTGTAGAATATGATCTGTGGTGTCAACAGACTAAGAAAAGCATCGAACTACAGAAGGTGCGAAAATGTACTAGCGGCATTGGTGAACAATGCGTCTCTGCCGAATGCAGACTATCGCTAAAGTGTATGCAGATGGTGAAGCAAAAGCTACTGTTGGCTGATGCCATGTTAAAGGAAAGTATAGACAAGGCGTATGATGTCATAACACAGCAGGGTACAAGAAAACTGAAACCATCTGAAGTAATGAGAGCCCTGGAACAGATCATCGGAAGAACTGATGGTATCATTGTTGGTCAAGGATTCCCCCTGACACCAGAAGAGGTCACTCAAAATAAACGAATGTTCGATAGTATATCGAAAAACAAGCATCATCAAGTTGGTGGGTTGTTGTTTCCAATCCAGCTGTCAAATTTCTTGAATCAAAGATCAAAGAGACAAGAAGAAGACAGGGTGACGATTGTCACTTCAAAGTCTGAATATTACGGACTAACAACCGTTCCTGTTACTAGATGGTTTGGTTTGTCATGTGTTATAGAACGAATCGATGTTGAGAACAAGAAAGCCACTAAAGAAAATGGTCAAGTTCTTCTGTCAACCCATGAAACAAATGCATTAATCAAGTGGTTTTTGAAACCATCTGAAAATGTGAAAACATATTTTTCACTAACGCTGGGATACACCGATCCAATGGACGAAGGTGGTAATGGTGGGGCACAGTCATCAGAAGCAGGTGATGATAATCTGTCAGGAGAGGGCAACAGTCAAATCAACTTCAGCTTGGGTGATAGTACACTAAAGGCATTAATGATGCACAACAAGTTTATGAAAACAAACTTGTACAGATCTAACAATCTTGCTATTACAGAAGCAGATCTACTAGAGTCTGATGATATAACTGAAACTATTGTTACCCCTGCTCCTCGTCCTCGCCCCAACATTCTAGCTAAGGACACACCCAAGAGATTGAAAGGTTTAACAGTCAAAAAGAAGCAACAACTTGCTGCAACAAAAACACAAAAACGGAGAAAGGCACTACTCCCCTCTCAGCAACATACCATTCCTGAAACAGATGTTGAAGATGGTGCAGATGCTGATGTTGCTAGTCAACAACAACAACAACCATTACAAGGATCAAGAAAACGGAAAAGACCTGTGGCTGTTGTTGAAAGTGATTTGGAGGATGAAAATGATGATGATGATGATGATGAAGAATTTGAAAGTGCTCCCCCTCCGCGCAAGTCCTCCGCATCCTTGTCGTCTCAACAACAAGATATTGGTAGAGATGATGAATGGAGTGAATAAACAACATATAAAATAAACAGATATAGATGATATATATTTTGAACTATTAAGAAAAAAGATATATATTACTATTACTACTGTATACTAATTAATGTTTATGAAGTCATTTTTCTTCTTGAATCGTTATAGTGTCTTCGTCTTCTTCTTTACATCGCTAAATTCAATGAGTGAAGAAACGTTTGCACCGACTTGTTACAAATACGACAAGTTGATGCGCACGACTTTGCCACCTCAATTTTGTTTATGAAATACTCTACATGAGTAAAAATGTCCTGCTGACGTGTCAATGTCTTTGCGGTTCGTGGGGCACATGCAAACTCTTTATCCAAGCACACACGTAGTTTATCTGGGTAGACGTCATTGAGTGTCAGGAAACATCTGTAAAATTGAGCAAGGCAAATGCGAACACGAGCTCTAGGAAATATGCATCGTGTTGCATGTTCGTATAAATATGATACCAGATCATAATAAAAAGAGAGGGGCATTGGCTTATCAACACAACTTAATAGATTATCTATATCGTTATATGTATTATGGACAACATCATACAAAAACGTCTTTACAATGAATGGTTTGTGAATGACGTCACCATACACTAACAACAAAAATAACCCTAAATTTATTACCAATTTTACATGAACATCACACAACGACAATAATGTATCAGGCAATGATGAAAAATACTTATCACAATGAACATGTAGAGCTAAACATGTAAAACAAAAATTGTTAGGTGATGGATGACTAATACTTGATGATGGGTTTTCGTTACAGTTACATTTATAAACAATATATTTATTACAATGAAAGCAAGTCCTATCGGTGGGGTTAGTACTACTTGTTTTAAAAAAATCTTTACATAATGAGATTAGTGATTGAAAATGAAGTTGGAATGATCTATGTCGTTCAAAGCCTTTGCCTTTTCCTTTTTTCAACAGACCGAAAGCGGTAATCTCGTAGTCTGTAAACAGTGTATCCAAATTCACAAGAAGTGTGTCTTTTAAATTGCTTAAAGCCATCACTGTCAAATCAGAGTGTCGCAGACCAATTGTCACTACCAATCGTCTATTGACTCTATAAAGATGAACAGTTTAGTATTAAAGATTGATAAAAACTATACAAGAATGGCATACACTGCTGTGGTATAGTTAGTTCGCCACATCTCTCAATAATTGACGATGGAAACCTGCAACTTCTTCACAAACCATGATGATCGACTAGGATATCATTTTAATCCTGAAGAAAAATACTACGAATTTAAACCAACCATTAGAGACAAACTACATGCTCTTGTTGTTCAATATATGGAGTCTAAACACAATTGTTGCAACGATAAAGAACCTACAAGCAATGGATTGTGCTACATTCCTCAAAATGTAAAGAAACAAATGCTGAAAGAAATGAGAAGCACAACCACAGATTCTCTACTAGTGTACGATATTAAACTTCCGTCACACTGTGCATCTGATGCTCAACACGATCTGATGAAGAGTTTTGTTGATGTGAAGGATAACTCTGTTCAATTTCCTGCTCAATTTCCTAAAGACCGTCCTCCACCTCACCTTACCATTCCACGTGATGATCTACAAAATTGCCAATTTGCGATAGAATTGAGAAAAGAATTAATGTCTCCCAGTTCAACATTGCGAGTTGTTGTTAGACTTCCCACCCCTCGAGGTCAAAAACGTCATGCACACAATATAAAACTGGTTGAAGAATTGCTACGATGGTCTACATCAGTTTACTGTGCACAAACAATATCACAAGTGAAATTTATGTCTGACGATGACACACTAAAATTGTATGCAACTTACCTTGGTAGTTGTGACAATTGCATCGCTGATGGTACAGTGTGTGCCATGAAAGCATCATTTAATAATGACAATGGGAACACTGGTGATGTTGGGCGTGTTGAAATAGGTGCTAATGATGGAGCTGGACGAGGTGGAGCTGATGATGACACTTCAATGTCAGGATGCGAGTCCACTGTTGGTAAAGCTGCATCTGATATGGATACCGACGTAGATGAGGATGATGATGATGGTAACGACGATATTGCTGTCGATACTGATGAGGAAGATGATGATGTTCCTGGACTTGTTATAGATGATAGAAAGTGTGATGGTGGTGGTGACGGTGGGGTGCCAACCAGCCAATTGGGTGGTGGTAAAGATTTGGATCTTGGTGGTGTGCTCCGCTTTGGAGAAGATGGGGAAAATAATGCCCCAAAGTCATCATCGTCGTCATTGGAAAACAATGCACCATCTCTTGTCCGTTTTGATGCAACTACCCCTGGTGTTGGTGAAGCTGTCATAATCGATGGTGTTAAAGATTGTGCAAAGCCTACAATAAAACAATTGTCAATAGCCAACAAACGATATCCTAAAACTATGGTTAACAGCTGCACTTTTTCTGAGAAACCCCCAATGAGTTATAGAAATACGTTGGAATATGCTAGAATTGTTGCAGTTGATGTACATTCAGATGGTACAACTCACACCCATTATGCACATTATGGTCAGAATACAGAACGAATTTATGATATAATCAAAGAAAAAGGGAAAATGTCAAAACCTAGAAAACAGGTGAAACGAAAAAGAAAAGGTTTATCAAGTGACCTGAGAGAGAATGGTTGGAAAAAGTTAAAAATTGTTACATGCGATACCACAGCTAGTGCAGATACCCCTACGATGGAGTAACTAACTTTGAAAATATACTAAACAGACTGATATATATTAACTGTAGTATAGATTATATATAATATATGATAAATATACTATCAAAGAATGTCTTATCATGGGTTGGTTATCTGCTCTATTCAAAGGTCTATCCAAAAGTGCTGTTAAATCAGCAGCCAGAAAAGCTGCTCCTACCATTGCTAAAACAGTAGCAAAAAATGCACTCGCAGGAGCAACACAGTACGGAACTAATCAACTAATGAGTTCTGTACTTGGTGGGAGTGGTAGAAGACGAAGACGTCGTAGACGTGCTCGTGGTCGTCGTATTAGCAGAAGAGGGAGAATCAGAGGTAGAGGTTTCTTTGGAGACGTTTGGAGCGCTTTCAGACATGGAATGTCAGGGGATTTTCGTGATCCTAAATTGCATGGTCATGGTCGTCGTATTAAAAGACTTAATGGACGAGGGTTATTTGGGTGGTATGGTAACCCTCTGATGAAGAAGCATAACTAATGAAATGAATTAAAAGATCTTTACATACAACTACTTACTCATGAAGTTTTCAAAATTGTCTGCCATAACGTCAAGTTGTTAGATTCACGCAAGTTATCGATCGCCACTTGTACTGATCTGAAAGAAAAGAAGTCTGAGTGAACTGGCTGCAGCATGGATCTTATATAGAACTATTATTGAAAGATGAGAGCCTTGAGAGCAACCATTGTGTTAAGCAAATAGTCGATTCATGGATTATAGTGATTAATGTGTTTGTCAAATATTATACCGTATATGGACGTGTTATTCGACTGCGGATAGAACGTAAAATTATATTTAGTATCTGTAAACCAGTTTGTAGTCCTTATATGGTAGTATGATAGACTTGTTTGCCATGTGTCTGGTTTTTTTGAATCGACTTCCTACCATTGGAATGTAATATAATATTGCGGGCGGGTGTACAAAGGTTCATGTCTTAAAGATGGATATCTAGATGTAGAACACCCCCCAAAATGTGCGACATGTTCTGCTTCGTGAGCATTACAATCTGCAACACTGTCAAAATGTCTGTCACAACTAGAACATTGATATGTTGTAGGGCAATGTTTCTTTTGATGAATATATAATTCATCCTTAGATTTGTATATTTCACCACAATAGAAACAGGAAATGTCACTATGATTAGTTGCAATATGTTCTCGTAGACGACTTAGTGTTGAGAAAGACGGATATGACGACGGGTCTCCGAAACGATCGTACGATGATGGTGGACACGTTATACATTCCTTTCTATGTACTGTTCGCTGATGTTTAAGTAATTCATCAGATGTAGTAAATGTTGAAGGACATCCTATGTACTTATAATCGCACACATACACCTGTTGATCTGGATGAGTCTCTGACACATGCTTCAATAAGTCTTTCTTTGTATCAAAGTAATGCTCGTACTCATGTGTGCTAGTATCAATATTATTGCAAAGAATACATGGAAATGCATTATGGACTGATTTCTTATGTCTATATAACGAATGTCTGGTGCAAAATCGCTTAAAACATAACGTACACTCATACGGGTGAAATTTGTCCTCATGATCTTTAAGTCTGTCTGGTATATAGTGTCTACCACACTTTTTACACAGAATATGAGTAGTAGCTCTATGCTGTGCATAATCTTCATACCCGTATGGTACTGATGAATCGTCACAGGATGTTTTGTATGTTAAATCACACTTGTTACAGTAGAACACATTATCATCATCAGCATCATTATCCTGATGATCATCACTTGGTGGTAGTGGCGATGACATTATAGAATAGTATAGTAAAACTAGTACCAACCGTTAATGGTGCAGATACTTGTGTTCTTTATAGTCTTTCGTTCTCTATCGGTCTTGATCCACTTGTTTATCAGCTTTCACTTGTTCTTTACCAACTTGTCTGTTAGTGAACTGAGTTGGTGTAAATCGTGTGCGCTTTTATAGATAAATCTAGAACACTTGTTACTATGAAGATATGCGTGTATCCGGTAAATCCTGTTTTACTAGATAAAAAGTTGTAGGTCTATTGTTTAAATCGTCTATCGCTTAAATCCTGTTTGGAGAGATAAAAAGTTTAAGCTCTATTGTTTAAATCGTGTATCACATAAATCCTTGTTCAAGAGATAAAAAGTTTAAGCTCTATTGTTTAAATCGTATATCTCTCAAACCACATTTTGAGCGATAGACACTAAACTGCCATTGTTCTAACTATGTCACCTAGATGCGTATACTGAGTGATACACACGTACTTACAGTTGATAGGTGATAGGTAGTACACATATTATACACTGTAAAAGCTATAAATACAGAGAAGGGGACTAGCACTTTACCATCACTTCTTACTTTGCAAGTAGTGATCATAGACCTAACCAAAGAACACTATGGCAACATACTATGGCACTGCTGCTGCTGCTGCTGCATCCAACTCTAATGGGAAATATGTCACGTTTTTCACTGACAACATTTCCTCTGTAGAGGTTCCTAGAGCTGGGCGTAGAGATGAATTTCTAGATTTCAACGCACGGTGTGTCTCTTTCATGGAGAAAGAGATTCCTGAGAAGACTGTAGAATATGATCTGTGGTGTCAACAGACTAAGAAAAGCATCGAACTACAGAAGGTGCGAAAATGTACTAGCGGCATTGGTGAACAATGCGTCTCTGCCGAATGCAGACTATCGCTAAAGTGTATGCAGATGGTGAAGCAAAAGCTACTGTTGGCGGATGCCATGTTAAAGGAAAGTATAGACAAGGCGTATGATGTCATAACACAGCAGGGTACAAGAAAACTGAAACCATCTGAAGTAATGAGAGCCCTGGAACAGATCATCGGAAGAACTGATGGTATCATTGTTGGTCAAGGATTCCCCCTGACACCAGAAGAGGTCACTCAAAATAAACGAATGTTCGATAGTATATCGAAAAACAAGCATCATCAAGTTGGTGGGTTGTTGTTTCCAATCCAGCTGTCAAATTTCTTGAATCAAAGATCAAAGAGACAAGAAGAAGACAGGGTGACGATTGTCACTTCAAAGTCTGAATATTACGGACTAACAACCGTTCCTGTTACTAGATGGTTTGGTTTGTCATGTGTTATAGAACGAATCGATGTTGAGAACAAGAAAGCCACTAAAGAAAATGGTCAAGTTCTTCTGTCAACCCATGAAACAAATGCATTAATCAAGTGGTTTTTGAAACCATCTGAAAATGTGAAAACATATTTTTCACTAACACTGGGATACACCGATCCAATGGACGAAGGTGGTAATGGTGGGGCACAGTCATCAGAAGCAGGTGATGATAATCTGTCAGGAGAGGGCAACAGTCAAATCAACTTCAGCTTGGGTGATAGTACACTAAAGGCATTAATGATGCACAACAAGTTTATGAAAACAAACTTGTACAGATCTAACAATCTTGCTATTACAGAAGCAGATCTACTAGAGTCTGATGATATAACTGAAACTATTGTTACCCCTGCTCCTCGTCCTCGCCCCAACATTCTAGCTAAGGACACACCCAAGAGATTGAAAGGTTTAACAGTCAAAAAGAAGCAACAACTTGCTGCAACAAAAACACAAAAACGGAGAAAGGCACTACTCCCCTCTCAGCAACATACCATTCCTGAAACAGATGTTGAAGATGGTGCAGATGCTGATGTTGCTAGTCAACAACAACAACAACCATTACAAGGATCAAGAAAACGGAAAAGACCTGTGGCTGTTGTTGAAAGTGATTTGGAGGATGAAAATGATGATGATGATGATGATGAAGAATTTGAAAGTGCTCCCCCTCCGCGCAAGTCCTCCGCATCCTTGTCGTCTCAACAACAAGATATTGGTAGAGATGATGAATGGAGTGAATAAACAACATATAAAATAAACAGATATAGATGATATATATTTTGAACTATTAAGAAAAAAGATATATATTACTATTACTACTGTATACTAATTAATGTTTATGAAGTCATTTTTCTTCTTGAATCGTTATAGTGTCTTCGTCTTCTTCTTTACATCGCTAAATTCAATGAGTGAAGAAACGTTTGCACCGACTTGTTACAAATACGACAAGTTGATGCGCACGACTTTGCCACCTCAATTTTGTTTATGAAATACTCTACATGAGTAAAAATGTCCTGCTGACGTGTCAATGTCTTTGCGGTTCGTGGGGCACATGCAAACTCTTTATCCAAGCACACACGTAGTTTATCTGGGTAGACGTCATTGAGTGTCAGGAAACATCTGTAAAATTGAGCAAGGCAAATGCGAACACGAGCTCTAGGAAATATGCATCGTGTTGCATGTTCGTATAAATATGATACCAGATCATAATAAAAAGAGAGGGGCATTGGCTTATCAACACAACTTAATAGATTATCTATATCGTTATATGTATTATGGACAACATCATACAAAAACGTCTTTACAATGAATGGTTTGTGAATGACGTCACCATACACTAACAACAAAAATAACCCTAAATTTATTACCAACTTTACATGAACATCACACAACGACAATAATGTATCAGGCAATGATGAAAAATACTTATCACAATGAACATGTAGAGCTAAACATGTAAAACAAAAATTGTTAGGTGATGGATGACTAATACTTGATGATGGGTTTTCGTTACAGTTACATTTATAAACAATATATTTATTACAATGAAAGCAAGTCCTATCGGTGGGGTTAGTACTACTTGTTTTAAAAAAATCTTTACATAATGAGATTAGTGATTGAAAATGAAGTTGGAATGATCTATGTCGTTCAAAGCCTTTGCCTTTTCCTTTTTTCAACAGACCGAAAGCGGTAATCTCATAGTCTGTAAACAGTGTATCCAAATTCACAAGAAGTGTGTCTTTTAAATTGCTTAAAGCCATCACTGTCAAATCAGAGTGTCGCAGACCAATTGTCACTACCAATCGTCTATTGACTCTATAAAGATGAACAGTTTAGTATTAAAGATTGATAAAAACTATACAAGAATGGCATACACTGCTGTGGTATAGTTAGTTCGCCACATCTCTCAATAATTGACGATGGAAACCTGCAACTTCTTCACAAACCATGATGATCGACTAGGATATCATTTTAATCCTGAAGAAAAATACTACGAATTTAAACCAACCATTAGAGACAAACTACATGCTCTTGTTGTTCAATATATGGAGTCTAAACACAATTGTTGCAACGATAAAGAACCTACAAGCAATGGATTGTGCTACATTCCTCAAAATGTAAAGAAACAAATGCTGAAAGAAATGAGAAGCACAACCACAGATTCTCTACTAGTGTACGATATTAAACTTCCGTCACACTGTGCATCTGATGCTCAACACGATCTGATGAAGAGTTTTGTTGATGTGAAGGATAACTCTGTTCAATTTCCTGCTCAATTTCCTAAAGACCGTCCTCCACCTCACCTTACCATTCCACGTGATGATCTACAAAATTGCCAATTTGCGATAGAATTGAGAAAAGAATTAATGTCTCCCAGTTCAACATTGCGAGTTGTTGTTAGACTTCCCACCCCTCGAGGTCAAAAACGTCATGCACACAATATAAAACTGGTTGAAGAATTGCTACGATGGTCTACATCAGTTTACTGTGCACAAACAATATCACAAGTGAAATTTATGTCTGACGATGACACACTAAAATTGTATGCAACTTACCTTGGTAGTTGTGACAATTGCATCGCTGATGGTACAGTGTGTGCCATGAAAGCATCATTTAATAATGACAATGGGAACACTGGTGATGTTGGGCGTGTTGAAATAGGTGCTAATGATGGAGCTGGACGAGGTGGAGCTGATGATGACACTTCAATGTCAGGATGCGAGTCCACTGTTGGTAAAGCTGCATCTGATATGGATACCGACGTAGATGAGGATGATGATGATGGTAACGACGATATTGCTGTCGATACTGATGAGGAAGATGATGATGTTCCTGGACTTGTTATAGATGATAGAAAGTGTGATGGTGGTGGTGACGGTGGGGTGCCAACCAGCCAATTGGGTGGTGGTAAAGATTTGGATCTTGGTGGTGTGCTCCGCTTTGGAGAAGGTGGGGAAAATAATGCCCCAAAGTCATCATCGTCGTCATTGGAAAACAATGCACCATCTCTTGTCCGTTTTGATGCAACTACCCCTGGTGTTGGTGAAGCTGTCATAATCGATGGTGTTAAAGATTGTGCAAAGCCTACAATAAAACAATTGTCAATAGCCAACAAACGATATCCTAAAACTATGGTTAACAGCTGCACTTTTTCTGAGAAACCCCCAATGAGTTATAGAAATACGTTGGAATATGCTAGAATTGTTGCAGTTGATGTACATTCAGATGGTACAACTCACACCCATTATGCACATTATGGTCAGAATACAGAACGAATTTATGATATAATCAAAGAAAAAGGGAAAATGTCAAAACCTAGAAAACAGGTGAAACGAAAAAGAAAAGGTTTATCAAGTGACCTGAGAGAGAATGGTTGGAAAAAGTTAAAAATTGTTACATGCGATACCACAGCTAGTGCAGATACCCCTACGATGGAGTAACTAACTTTGAAAATATACTAAACAGACTGATATAAATTAACTGTAGTATAGATTATATATAATATATGATAAATATACTATCAAAGAATGTCTTATCATGGGTTGGTTATCTGCTCTATTCAAAGGTCTATCCAAAAGTGCTGTTAAATCAGCAGCCAGAAAAGCTGCTCCTACCATTGCTAAAACAGTAGCAAAAAATGCACTCGCAGGAGCAACACAGTACGAAACTAATCAACTAATGAGTTCTGTACTTGGTGGGAGTGGTAGAAGACGAAGACGTCGTAGACGTGCTCGTGGTCGTCGTATTAGCAGAAGAGGGAGAATCAGAGGTAGTGGTTTCTTTGGAGACGTTTGGAGCGCTTTCAGACATGGAATGTCAGGGGATTTTCGTGATCCTAAATTGCATGGTCATGGTCGTCGTATTAAAAGACTTAATGGACGAGGGTTATTTGGGTGGTATGGTAACCCTCTGATGAAGAAGCATAACTAATGAAATGAATTAAAAGATCTTTACATACAACTACTTACTCATGAAGTTTTCAAAATTGTCTGCCATAACGTCAAGTTGTTAGATTCACGCAAGTTATCGATCGCCACTTGTACTGATCTGAAAGAAAAGAAGTCTGAGTGAACTGGCTGCAGCATGGATCTTATATAGAACTATTATTGAAAGATGAGAGCCTTGAGAGCAACCATTGTGTTAAGCAAATAGTCGATTCATGGATTATAGTGATTAATGTGTTTGTCAAATATTATACCGTATATGGACGTGTTATTCGACTGCGGATAGAACGTAAAATTATATTTAGTATCTGTAAACCAGTTTGTAGTTCTTATATGGTAGTATGATAGACTTGTTTGCCATGTGTCTGGTTTTTTTGAATCAACTTCCTACCATTGGAATGTAATATAATATTGCGGTCGGGGGTGTACAAAGGTTCATGTCTGAATGATGAATCAACTTCCTACGCACAAGATGTAATTTAATACTGCGGGGGTTGAAAGTACAAAGGAGTAGTGTCAAGTGAATAGTAATGTGTTTATGCCGCAAAGTAACATGAGTCCATATCGAAATTCTATAAATTGAGAACTAGCAAGACCTGTATTTAGACCACATCTCTGAAGCATGGCAGGAAGACAAGAGGAATACAAAATCTGTTTTGCTAAAATCTTTGGAGAGATACCAAGACAGCCGAAGGCTAGCGACTTTGCTAGTTACTGGGAGGACACTAGCATCATTCCCGCTGAGGTTCATCAAGCGAGGAAGGAGGAAGAGATCAGAAATAGACGGCAAGCAGGTGTGTATCATTTAGATTATGTGAATCTATCTGGTGCAGATCGTGTCACTGGAGAACAACACTACTGTGACTTTTGGGATGACGAAGATGATCCAAGTGACTGGATCTGTAATGAGGAGAGAATCATTTGGTGGATCATACTTATCATGCAGATCCTCCTGTGGAAAATCCATGTTCGATTGACCAAAGATCTTTGATCTGGGATCAGTGGTGGGACGAGTATGATGATGATGAAGAAGACCTGAGTGATGACGTGATCATTGAAGAGATCACAAGATACTGGGACCTATAAGAAACTTTCTAACTAACCTATGTAGTATTATCACTTAAAAGAGTTTATAACAGTGATATATAGTCTGACTTGAAACTCATATGTGTGTATTTTATTTTTAGTTGACTACAAGAATGGCAATGGAATACGTACCACTGGGACCATTGCCTCCGGAAATTAACCCCACTGTCCCTTTTCAACCTGTGCCGAATATACCGTTCATGGTCGACACATTGAGTTCTGACAGTTTGCGCGTTAGAGAAGCAGCAGCAGATAATATAAGCGAACACTTTGCTGCTGCTGGTCTTCCCCACTGCGTTGAGGACATCGAATTTTGTGAAGATAGAGCAACTACAACATTAGGAAATTCAATGTCATCAAACTATCAGCGGTCTACGCAGTTTCGCTACAATCAAAACATTGAAACCTTCTCAGAGAATTTTTATTATAATATGAGACATTGTAGTCACGGTAGCGATTGTTGTAATCCTGTATGTATTAGAGACGTTTATTTGAAGAATGTAACGAGAATAGTAAATATTCATAATGAAAAATTTAGACAGCGGTGGCTATGGCCGTGGTGCAAGCTATGTAGGCTGTGGATCTGCATTCCCTGCTTCACTTCATGTGTTGATGCTTGCATCCCCATAGAACCAATCGCTAGAAATCGTGATAAACGAGTGTGTAAGTGCTATTTTCAACGTATTTGTAAAGCACATATAGCTAGATTTAGGCACTTTTTTCCTAATTATAAATTTGCTACCTGTCCTAGACAGTTTAAGTGTAGTAGGTCCAACATTCCGCTGAAAGAATGGAGTGGTATTATTAGCGAAAGGCGGTTTGTTGAACAGAAACGTCTTGAGGACCAATTACATGAAACTGTCCTTATGTAACAATATCTATATATTACACTTTTGTTTTATGATCTTCAGTTAGTTTGTTACTGCAATATGGCTGAGAGGATCGATGTTAAAGCTAATGAAATACTGTTTGCTAATGAAACAGTGTTTTCCTTTGGAAAAAGTGAAAAACCTAAAAAATATAAAAGTATTAATATTGATGGGAAACCAGTACAAATTACCAAGAGTGACAATGGAAAATACTCGTTCATTGGAGAAGGTGTTGAAAAGATAAACTTTCTTGCTGCTCCTGACAGTGTTAGATCCAAAGACAGAGTCAATGTTTTTGCCGGAAACCTTGAAAGCATGACAATAGTTCAAGGCAATTACGCAAAGCCAACCAGCATTACATGTAAAGCAGCTGACGAAAAAACTAACTGAGAACACTTTTTATTGTACTTGATTATTAACTGATTGTTTATCTATTGATATATGACTCTATTATATTAGAATCTATTGTCTCCCTTCTGCCTCTGGACCTGGACCTGGACCGAGACCCGGACCTAGACCCTAAACCACCACAACCACAACCACAACCAAATAATACGTATACATACGTATATCTGTCTCCTAAAATTACGGTCGGACGAATTCGCTACGTTGGCCTCGGTTCCATCTCAACCTCGATATCCGGCGATTACGTCACTTACGGTCGTGACGTCATTTTGTCGCGCATCACGACTCTCTTACACGCTCCTATTATACTACTAGCATTATTTTCGCCATCTACTCCAAAGCGGGGCACACCACCAAGATCCAAATCTCTACCACCACCCAATTGGCTGGTTGGCACCCCACCGTCACCACCACCATCACACTTTCTATCATCTATAACAAGTCCAGGAACATCATCATCTTCGTCATCGGTATCGACAGCAATATCGTCGTTACCATCATCATCATCCTCATCTACGTCTGTGTCCATATCAGATGCAGCTTTGCCAACAGTGGACTCACATCCTGACATTGAAGTGTCATCATCACCCCCACCTCGTCCAGCTCCATCATTAGCACCTATTTCAACACGTCCGACATCACCAGTGTTCCCATTGTCATTATTAAATGATGCTTTCATGGCACACACTGTACCATCAGCAATGCAATTGTCGCAACTACCAAGGTAAGTTGCATACAATTTTAGTGTGTCATCGTCAGACATAAATTTCACTTGCGATATTGTTTGTGCACAGTAAACTGATGTAGACCATCGTAGCAATTCCTCCACCAGTTTTATATTGTGTGCATGACGTTTTTGACCTCGAGGGGTGGGAAGTCTAACAACAACTCGCAATGTTGAACTGGGAGACATTAATTCTTTTCTCAACTCTATCGCAAATTGGCAATTTTGTAGATCGTCACGTGGAATGGTGAGGTGAGGTGGAGGACGGTCTTTAGGAAATTGAGCAGGAAATTGAACAGAATTATCCTTCAAATCAACAAAACTCTTCATCAGATCGTGTTGAGCATCAGATGCACAGTGTGACGGAAGTTTAATATCGTACACAAGTAGAGAATCTGTGGTTGTGCTTCTCATTTCTTTCAGCATTTGTTTCTTTACATTTTGAGGAATGTAGCACAATCCATTGCTTGTAGGTTCTTTATCGTTGCAACAATTGTGTTTAGACTCCATATATTGAGCAACAAGAGCATGTAGTTTGTCTCTAATGGTTGGCTTAAATTCGTAGTATTTTTCTTCAGGATTAAAATGATATCCTAGTCGATCATCATGGTTTGTGAAGAAGTTGCAGGTTTCCATCGTCAATTATGGAGAGATGTGGCGAACTAACTATACCACAGCAGTGTATGCCATTCTTGTATAGTTTTTATCAATCTTTAATACTAAACTGTTCATCTTTATAGAGTCAATAGACGATTGGTAGTGACAATTGGTTTGCGACACGCTGATTTAACAGTGATGGCTCTAAGCAATTTAAAAGACACACTTCTTGTGAATTTGGATACATTGTTTACAGACTACGAGATTACCGCTTTCGGTCTATTGAAAAAAGGAAAAGGCAAAGGCTTTGAACGACACAGATCATTCCAACTTCGTTTCCAATCTCTAATATCATTATGTAAAGATTTTTTTAAAACAAGTAGTTCTAATCCCACCGATAGGATCTGTTTTCATTGTAACAAATATATTGTATATACATGTAACTGTAACGATAACCCTGAATCACACATTAGCCATGCATCACCAAATAATTTTTGTTTTACATGTTTAGTCCTACACGTACATTGTGATAAGTACTTTTCATCACTGCCTGATACATTACTGTCGTTGTGTGACGTTCATGTCAAATTGGTAATAAATTTGGGGTTATTTCTGTTGTTAGTGTATGGTGACGTAATCCATAAACCATTCATTGTAAAAACGTTTTTGTTTGATGTTGTCCATAATACATATAACGATATAGATAATCTACTAAATTGTGCTGATAAGCCAATGCCCTCCTCTTTTTACTATGATCTGGTATCATATTTATACGAGCACGCAACACGATGCATATTTCCTAGAGCTCGTGTTCGTATTTGCCTTGCACAATTTTACAGATGTTTCCTAACCTTAAATGACGTGTATCCAGATCGATTACGCGTCTGCATGGAAAAAGAGTTTGCATGTGCACCACGAACTGCAAAGACCTTGACACGTCAGCAGGACATATTTACTCATGTAGAGTATTTTGTAAACAACATCGAGGTGGCAAAGTCGTGTGTATCAACATGCAGGATTTGCAACAAGTCGGTGCAACAGTTTCTTCATTCTTTGAACTTAGCAATGTAAAGAAGAAAAAGACGATTGAAGAAGAAGAAAATGACTTCATAAACATTAATTAGTTTACAGTATAATAGTAATATATATTTTTTTCTTATTAGTATATCAACTATAGTTCAATATATATCATCTATATCTGTTCATTTAACAAATATTGTTCATTCGCTAAATTCCTCATCTCTACCAATATCTTGTTGTTGAGACGACGACGATGCTGACGACTTGCGTGGAGGGGGAGCAATTTCACATTCCTCATCATCATCATCATCATCATCATTATTGTCCTCCAACTCACTTTCAACAACAGCTACAGGTCTTTTTCGTTTTCGTGATCCTTGTACTGGTTGTTGATGATGAGCACTATCTGCACCATCTTCAACATCTGTTTCAGGAATGGTATGCTGCTGCTGAGGCAGGAGTAGTGTCTTTCTCCGTGTTTTGTTTGATGCAGCAAGTTGTTGCTTCTTCTTGACTGTCAACCCTTTCAGTCGTTTGGGTGTATCCTTTGCGATAATGTTGGGGCGAGGACGACGAGCAGGAGCAGGGGTAATAGTTTCAGTTATATCATCAGAGTCTCGTAGATCTGCCTCTGTAATAGCAAGATTGTTAGATCTATACAAGTTTGTTTTCATAAACTTGTTGTGCATCATTAATGCCTTTAGTGTGGTATCACCCAAGTTGAAGTTGATTTGACTGTTGCCTTCTGCTGACAGATTATCATCACCTGTGTCTGATGACTGAGCCCCACCATCACCACCTTCTTCCATTGGATCGGTGTATCCTAGCGTTAGTGAAAAATATGTTTTCACATTTTCAGATGGTTTCAAAAACCACTTAATTAATGCCGTTGTTTCATGACATGATAGGAGAACTTGACCATTTTCTTTAGTGGCTTTCTTGTTCTCAACATCGATTCGTTCTATAACACATGACAAACCAAACCATCTAGTAACAGGAACGGTTGTTAGTCCGTAATATTCAGACTTTGAAGTGACAATCGTCACCCTGTCTTCTTCTTGTCTCTTTGATCTTTGATTCAAAAAATTTGACAGCTGGATTGGAAACAACAACCCACCAACTTGATGATGCTTGTTTTTCGATATACTATCGAACATTCGTTTATTTTGAGTGACCTCTTCTGGTGTCAGGGGGAATCCTTGACCAACAATGATACCATCAGTTCTCCCAACGATCTGTTCCAGAGCTCTCATAATTTCAGATGGTTTCAGTTTTCTTGACCCCTGTTGCGTAATGACATCGTACGCCTTGTCAATGCTTTCCTTCAGCTTTGCATCGGCCATCAGTAGTTTTTGCTTGACCATCTGCATACACTTTAGTGATAGTCTGCACTCAGCAGAGACGCATTGTTCACCAATGCCGCTGGTACATTTTCGCACCTTTTGCAGTTCGATGCTCTTCTTGGTTTGTTGACACCATAGATCATATTCTACGGTCTTTTCAGGAATCTCTTTCTCCATGAATGAAACACATCGTGCGTTGAAATCTAGAAATTCATCTCGACGCCCAGCTCTAGGAACCTCTACGGAGGAAATGTTGTCAGTAAAAAACGTGACATATTTCCCATTAGAGTTGGATGCAGCAGCAGCAGCAGCGGCAGCAGCAGCATACATTGATGCTTGAGCAGTAGAATTGCCATAAAACGATGCCATAGTACTAACTTATATGTCGTAGTATAATATCGTGCTCTTTGTTGAGGTCTATGATCACTACTCGCAAAGTGAGAAATGATGGTAAAGTGCTAGTCCCCTTCTCTGTATTTATAGCTTTTACAGTGTATAATATGGTTACTACCTATCACCTATCAACTGTACGTACGTGTGCATCACTCAGTATACGTATCTACGTGACATAGTTAGAACAATGGCAGTTGAGTGTCTATCGCTCAATATGCGGTTAGTGGGATATACGATTTAAACAATAGAGCTTAAACTTTTTATCTCTATAACCAGGATTTATGTGATACACGATTTAAACAATAGACCTACAACCTTTTATCTCTCTAACCAGGATTTATGCGATACACGATTTAAACAATAGACCTACAACTTTTTATCTCTTTAATCTAGATTTATGTGATACATGCATATCTTCATAGTAACAAGTGTTTTCGATTTATCTATAAAAGCGCACACCATTTACACCAACTCAGTTCACTAGCACACAAGTTGGTATCTACTGATTGAAGAAACAACTGGATCAAGACCGATCGAACGAAAGAACATATTACAGAGCACAAGTATCTGCAACAGTCACGGTTGGTACTAGTTTTACTATACTAATCTATCCTCTATAATGTCATCGCCACTACCACCATGTGATGATCAGGAGTCTGTCTCTGATAATGGTCAACACTCTAGAGACGATAATGATGCTGATGATGTGTTCTATTGTCACAAGTGTGATTTAACATACAAAACATCATGTGACGATTCATTAGTACCATACGGGTATGAAGATTATGCACAGCATAGAGCTACTACTCATATTCTGTGTAAAAAGTGTGGGAGACATTATATACCAGAACGACTTAAGGATCATGAGGACAAATTTCACCCACATGAGTGTACGTTATGTTTTAAGCGATTTTGCACCAGACATTCGTTATATAGACATAAAAAATCAGTCCATAATGCATTTCCATGTATCCTATGCAATAATATTGATACTAGCACACATGAGTACGAACATTACTTTGATACAAAGAAAAACTTAATGAAGCATGTATCGGAGACTCATCCAGATCAACGATTGTATGTGTGCGATTATAAGTGGTTAGGATGTCCTTCAACATTTACTACATCTGATGAATTACTTAAACATCAGCGAACAGTACATAAAAAAGAATGTATAACGTGCCCCCCATCATCGTACGATCTTTTCGGAGAACCGTCCTCATATCCATCCTTCTCAACACTAAGTCGTCTACGAGAGCATATTGCAACTAATCATAGTGACATATCCTGTTTTTATTGTGGTGAAATATATAAATCTAAGGATGAATTATATATTCATCAAAAGAAACATTGCCCTACAACATATCAATGTTCTAGTTGTGACAGGCATTTTGACAGTGTTGCAGATTGTAATGCTCATGAAGCAGAACATGTCGCACATTTTGGGGGGTGTTCTACATCTAGATATCCATCACAGCGACAACATACTAGCACATGGTTAGATATGGAACACAGAACTAAGCCATGGCAAAGAGATTGCACCACGTTAATGGGGATGGGTATGTTACAACATAGACTAAATGACGCATACGAGCATCGACGAGGTGGTCATGTTCCATCGCGACATTTAGAAGGACAATTACGCGATGCTGCAGAGACCGATGTTCGTAAAGAATACGAGAATAGACTACGAGATGTATACAGGTCAAATGTATCAGAATACGTATCCCGTACTCGTCGCGATCAATACGACGGCGGTATTGATAAGATTACTGTCAATTTGTTGGAAAATATTCCATTTTTACAACAAGTTGAAACAGCATTGCGATCAATATTCGACTTGAGTAGAGTACATGTACCGTTCAAGATGGCTCTTGCATTTGGGTTTCTGTTGTACAACTCAGACACAGATTCATTTGAAACATTTTATATAAATGATCATTTGTCTCGTGATGCTAAAGATAGAAATATCATTCATCAAGTTCCAAACATTTGGACTATTAGAAACGAACAAGATGAAGCTCAAGTATTCAGTGACATTGAATCAAGTGATTTTTTTACACAAGTTCGTGACATATTCAGCGGTCAAAACTATAATTTTGTAATAGTGCGAGCTACTCACATGAGTGTTCAATTATTTCCAATGATGGATAGCAACATCTATAACGACATTGACACAAATAGAGATGACACATACGGTCATGCACTCCCTAGTGATGATGATGATGATGATGATGATGATACAAGTGATGATGATGATGATGATGCATCGATGGTGATAGATGATGATGATGATGATGACAGTATAAACTATTTTGATTCTGCTAGAAATCCATTTATCGTTTATGAAGCAGATGATTCTAGAGGGGGTAATGATGAACTAATAAGCACCATTTATGATGGACCTAGTGGTATAGACTTTGATGATGATGCAACTGTGATGTCATCATCGGTGATTGGTGATGATGATGATAGATCTACCTCTGCAGCAGCAGCACAGGAACACACCACAGATGCAGAGAAACAAGCCAGGTTGATAAGCGATTACCTACATGCATTAAGCAGACAACAAAAGAAGTTCACTAATAAAGCCGGAACAACTAATCAGAATGTGTTGGTGTCCTTGACGTATTTAAACTCGATAACATCAAAGCCAAATAGTAGTGATCGCTTATCGACTCTATGTTTTTTCTATCATTTGGCGTTTTGGCATTTACAGTGCAAGCATCCGACTATTGTCTATTCGCGAAAGGACAAGGGTCAAGAGATTAAAGAGTTGGGTGAACGTTATTATAACACTTATAAACATTTTTATAGAATATCAAACGATACCAACTTCAAGGGTGTTTCGTTGAGATTATTGCCATACTTGGAGTATCTATTTCGAACACGTATTAATGTATTCACTGTAGAATCGTTAGATGAATCCCCCACAACGACGCAAGAACGAAAGGCTAGATCATTACAAGAAAAATACACACCAGTATTGAAATGTGTCTACTCATGTGATAAAACAATTGATGTTTACAAAACACCGTATAAAACATTGTCATTATTATTGCATAACAATCGATTCTATACAATTATGGACAAAACACGACTATTATGTAAACAGTATAAGTGTTTCGGATGTGGAAAGATGTTTGGAAAATCATCGTTTTGGAGAGTGCGACGTCATGTGCAAAATCACTGTAATAAAGTAAAGAAATCATATAAACGTGGTATGGTACTAAAGCATGAAAATATGATTAAAGAGGCATGTGATGTATTCAGCATTCCACATACTATACTTAATCCTGTCAATGACGCAGATGCGCTGTTTACATCACACTATATTACATTTGACTTTGAATCGTTATTGAAGAAAGTACCATTATCGAAATTTCCTGAAACGGTACACAAACATCACGATATCGCTGTAGGAACATGGATAAGGCGAGGTACTAGAGGATTTATATGGGTTGGAGGTAGAGACTTACGACCAACCCACCCACATAATGAAGCACAAATTTGCGGACCATTGGGTCGTGGTGCTTGGCTACCACTTGATGGTGCTAGTGAGGATAATGACAACTGGCAGGGTGGATATAACTGGGTTGGTGATGGATTTCCTCCGAATTATGCGTACGAATTAGAGGAAGAGGACGGTGCTGACATTGTAGCTAGAACAATAAAGAACACACCACCACCAAACCCTAGGAACGATGATGGATATTGGTTAAAGGTGTTTGTTCATAACGATCCATTTGAAGACTTTTACTACGAGTGGCATGGTAATGGTTATCCCAAGACAGGTAATTTCCCACCTGATGATAACTATTCTCGCGGCAACATGTATACAGGAGAGTGTAGAAATTCGTTAGACATTGGGCAACATGATCCTGAAATGTTTGATGAACAAGTTATTTACGGCGATGACTCTCTAGTTGATGATGATTATATTGGTGATGATATTGATGATGATGATGATCAGACAGTTGCTGACGATCAACATCAATCATCTACTAATCATGTATCAATTAACGTTCCATTGTCATTCGCTATGGCGGCAAACTTTGACATTAACTCTACTATTACAACTAATGAATCAGAAAGAGATGATGATAATAATGAGACTACTAATAATAATTATTATACACATTACGAAGTAGATGAATCACCAATACGATTGATACACAAATTCGTTGATCTGTTGGAACAACATGCAAAGAAGTATAAAGAAATAATGTTGGACAAGTATTACAATATGATAGAACATATACATCAATGGTTCTTAGAGAAAGGGATGGAGGTTAATCTGTTATCTACAGATGGACTTGATGATACTAATAGGTTATGTACATTATTAGACATACCTGTTCCAAATGCAACTACTGGTGAAATGGAATACATGAAGAAGGATTATAATTTAATAGCCTATGGAAATGAATTACATTTGACACAACGATTAAAGAAATTCTTTAACATACTACCAGTATTCGGGTTCAATAGCAGTGGTTATGACCTTCCACTGATTAAGAACAGATTATTCGACATATTGATTAATCATAGACATGTGGCTCCGGACTCGTTTACATTTATAAAGAAACAATCGCGATATGTCAGTCTGACTATTAACAAATTGTCACGTAAGGATGATGGAGGAATTGCCTTTTTAGACGTAATGCAGTATTTAGCACCAGGATTTTCCCTTGATGATTTTGTTCGATCGTTTGGAGATAAGTCAGAACAGAATCAAAAGTCGTACTTTCCATATGAATTCATGGATAATTTTAATAAATTGGAGACAGTTAAAACCCTTCCACCGTATGATACATTCTATAGCAACTTAAAACGCTGTAACGTGCTGAATTCCGAATTTGAGACATGGTGCATGAAGAAACAACTTACTAATGAGGACGGGTTGTCACATACAGACAGACCACGAAGTGGGTTAGAGAAATATGAGACACTAGTAGAGCTGTGGAAGAAAGAAAACTGGACATGTTTTGGAGATTATTTGAAGTATTATAACACTCAAGATGTAGTACCATTTCTGAAGGCTGTTGAAATATATTCGTCATCATTACGAGAAGAGGGGGTAGACATGTCACGAGATGGGATCAGTCTTCCTGGATTAGCAAAGCAGATTTTGCGAAGTTATGTTGACTATAAGACGTTGTATCACATTGATAATCCATTTGTTTATCATACAATTCATGAAAGTGAAGTTGGTGGTCAAAGCATCATATTTACAAGAAGAAATGATGAGAATCGTCCATACATAAAGGGGTTTGATGCAAATTCACTGTATCTACACTGTCTAGGCGAAGGTCAATTTACAGGAAAATGTATAGTGTATAAACATTACGTTGGCAACTTTTTACAGCGCACAGAAACAATGCATACCTACTCTAATAAACATCCATACATGAAAGACAGTATAGAAGCAGAACAGTGCTTATCATATATTGATGAACATCTAATAGAACCAAATCAGTTGGTTTTACAACGACAGGTTAAAATAAAGTTGTCTGATAGTGATAAGACGTTTCTACGAAGAGAGTTCGAGCGAGCTGGTGTTATTACAAAGTATTTTCCATGGTCTTATGTTGTTGATGGAATGGTTACGATAAATAATAACGATTTCGTGTCAAATGACTTTACATTCGATAGCGTACTACCATTTAATACAAACCCTTTTGATACTAATGATGATGAATATAATGATGGTGATGATGGGTTTGACAACTCATCATCATCATCATTACGTGATAAGCGACAACGATATGTGATAGAGTACGATGGATGCTATTGGCATGCATGCTCATTATGCAACAGTGCCAGAACAGACGTACATGCTGTTCGAGGAAATGGATTATCTCCGGCGAGTATCAGAGTACTTAACAGGTGTCGTAAGATATTGCTACAAAGACGAGGCTACAAAGTAATTGTAATACGATCATGCTTATGGAAGGCTCATCAACGAACCCACCCTGACGTATATCAGCATCTATTAACGTATAATGCTAACGATGTCTTGCAAGTAGTTCCCGAATCTCCATATACTACAACAATTCAAGCAATATTAAAGGGATTGCAAGATAAGACAGTGTTCGGAATTGTTGTGTGTGATTTACATGTTCCTGATGACTTAAAGGAATATTTTAAAGATTTCGCCCCCATTATAAAACATGCATCTATCAATATTGATGATGTGGGAGACTTTATGAAGGAGGTGGCAGAGAGAAATAAAGTAAAGGTAAAGGATAGACGATGTGTCATAGATTCGTATTATGGACATAATGTTGGATTGATTGATGAGTATCTTGTATGGTTGTTAGAGAAGGGTGTTGTTGTAGACGAAATTCATGTGTTGTTGAGATACAATAAGGAAAAAGTATTCAAGAATTTTCGAAACAAGATTACAGAGCTACGAATAAAGGGAGATACTGATAAGTCATGCGAAATGAAGGCTACAACAGCAAAGTTGATTGGGAACTCTGCCTTTGGAAGCTGTATTACAAACAAGGATAAATTTCGACAAGTGGCGCTTAAGAAAATTAATGACAGATCGGCATATACTGGCGCATATACAAGTGATGAACTAATAACATACAGTAAGGAGGAGATTGTATCACTTAATAGATTTATAAAGTATGAAAGAATCGGTCCTCAATTATTGGAAACAGAGATGAAGCATGATAAAGTGCATTACGATCAACTGAGATTCATAGGAAAGACAATATTCGATAGAGCAAAACTATCTGTGTTACGATTTTACTATGATTTCTTAAAGCGAATTTTGAGACCAGAGTCATTTCAATTAATGGAAACTGATACTGATTCGATATACATTGCAATGAGTCATGAACGATTTGAAGATAACATTGCAGAGGATAAGTTATACGAAGAGTTAAAGGACGAATTTTTTCTAACGAATAAATGCAAATATGGAAAACGAGAGCCTAATAGATATAAAGTAGAGTGTGAGGGGCGTCAGATGATTGCATTGTGCTCAAAATCGTATTGCGTATATGATGAGTCAACAAACACTGTAAAATGCTCATTGAAGGGTGTTCAAAAGCAAGTACTATTTCATGATAAGGCAGCTGGGGATAACAAGAAAGTATATGAACTATTTGAGAACGCATTAAAGACGGACAGTACAGAGCCTACACACAGTGGTACTGGTGTAAATAGAGGTATTAAAAGAAAATTTCAAGAAATGATACAGTACGAACAGGAAAAGACATTGTTTAACTCGTTCTACTGTAAACGTCGTGTAATGTCTGACGGTGTTACAACCGTACCATTGGACTTGTAGATATTTATATTATTAGTAGTAGTATTATTATTATATTTGTAGACTATGACAGCACAATTGAATTGTGGAGTGTTACTTCATGCAACATCAATATCTGTACAACCTCCAGCAGTAGGATGTAAACCAACATCATTTAGAGAGTTGTTATTGTTCAAGGAAAGTAATCGTGTGACATGCAAGGATTTTTCATCGATTGAACGAGCAACACCTCCATATGTGCTACTGCGATATGAAGTGAGGTGCATCGATAATATGGACATGAATTTTCTGTTACAATCGGATATTTATACTCATCTATTGAATGTGATGAGAGATAAGCTCACATATTACTGTATGTTGCATCACGTATCATTCCACAGAAGTCTCAATCCATACTCGTGTTTTAAGAAGAGAAATAGACTATCGAGACTCTTTCATAGATTGCCTGTAAAGTTCAAGCGGAATAATCCGAGAGATTTCTTACCATTGAAAGTATGTAGTGACTGTATCACTACTGCTACTACTACAAATCAAGAGCGAACATTTATAACAAAACTTATTGAGGGGTTAGTGGATCATATTGGATTTTTACTTACCATATCTAGATTTTCTCCAATCTCTACTGATGTTATGAAAGCAGTCAAACTACACAAGGTTAACTTTAGATACGTCACAGCCATGATTAGTAGTGAGGGTGAAATAGTTGGTATTGATAGAAATGTTGTAGATTTAATGTTGCCCCACAAGTATCGTAAAGACAGTGATTATACTACGATTAAGAATGATGTACTGTTAAAATCGTATGGTATTCAATATATCATTAGTGATTTTTATATTAAACATGATAAGATGACAGAGAGTAGATGTATCCCTGTTACTAGCAGTAGAGGAGCATTCGTAGTTGTATTTAACTGGTATAGCACGATAACATTAACAGTTGAGTATGATTTAACACAAGATTTTTTATTAATAAAGTATTGAAGATACAACATTAGTCGCATGACTTTTTTTGGAGTTGTATCCTGCACACATTGGTAGTGGCGGTGGTGTCCTTATTACTTACAGTTATGGGTACATTAGAGAGTATGTATATTAGTATTAGTATCATTTTATATGGTTATTATCAATTTAATTTTATGTAGGTTACACACAATGTTTGCTGTCAGCAATAGAAAGGCGAATAGACTATTAAAGACAAAGAGAAAACGACTGAAATGTGATGTGAAGCGAGTAGTATCAGCCAACAGAAATAGTGCCGGTGGTGGTCGTAATGTTAGCAACGGATTTATGACAACAACAACACCAGTAGTACATCAAAACACCACCAACAACAACACAGTTGATGTAGGACGAGGAGGAGGAGCTGATCAGTTGCCACCACCGCCGCCACCATTACCCCCACCACCAATGAGTGATGCTGCTGCTAATGACGATGATAATGACGATATGAAGTTGATTATATCACCTACTGCGAGTGTGAAGGATAACGGTCTTTATGAGAATGATACAAAGTTACTAAAGTTAATATTTCCAACATGCTATCAATTGGAAACATTTATGTTTTTATACGATTTTTTTACACTGGTGGGAGAAGATGAAAAGGATAATAATAATAATGGTGACGTTGCTGCCACCACTAATACCAATAGTACTACTGCAGCAGCAATGGCGTCGTCGTCGTCATCATCTTCGTTTGGAACACAAAAGAGCCATTTTCAATACCTTCTTAACAATAGTATAACTAAAGCACAAACAAGCAAACTATTGAATGATGAAGACATACAATCGATGATAGTTAATGTATCATTAGATCAGGATGACTTCAAGAGAAAGCTATGTTCATTTCCAAATTTAAGAATAGTGCATGAAAATATATCAACATGCCCACTGGCAATGTCAGAATGTACGGTGAATTATACAGTGTTGGTATTGGAAGTAAAGATATATTCATTATACAGACAGTTTATATTAAGTGAACGTAACAAGAGTATCAATAGTAATAGTATCAATAGTAGTACTACTAGAAGTAATCATCAGTACTCTGCAAGAGTAATTCCTGACGAAGATGTATTCATTGAAATGAAGGAAATGTGGAAAAGTTACGTATTTACAGAAAAGTACCGACTACATGGACGACGAGGATCTGACACCCTTACGTATTCAAATGTTGATACAGCAGTATGGTCGCAATATGGAGATAAGAATAATACATACTTGGCATTCTTGCAACGAAATGGATTAATGTCACCAAGCGGGGAGCCAACACTGCCGTCATTGTCTTCATCTATATTTGTGAATTACTGCAGTTTTAAGATAGAAGAAATTCAAAAAGGGACATGCGTGAACAGACTAAAGAAGAGAATACAACTTGAAGTTGGTCCACATACCTTGATAAAATATGTCAGTATATTTGCTGAAATGTACAAGGCATTTATTACAAATGTAAAGGATGCAAATAAGATAATATCAGATTATGAATCAGTTAAGCACAAATCACTGAAAATGATGACTACCAATGATACGACAAGATCAACAGTACCAACAGCAGCAGCAGCAGCATCAACATCTATGCTACCACCAGCATCGACACCACCTGTGCGTAGAGGACGAAAGAGAAAGAATACTGAGGACATTATTGGTCAATATAAATCATTGACACATAAAAAAACAAAATATCAATCATCAGCAGTAGCAGCAGCAGCAACAACAACACCATCATCACCACAACCTATAGTAGCACCAGATTTAACTACATTGGCAGATGTGGCTGTATACAGTCAAACAACTACTCAAGACGTATTAAATGATACAGAATTACAAGAAATATTAAACAATTTATTTTCACCATGTACTAGTAGTGAAGACAAACCTCCTCCAGTGGTTATTTTGAATCCATCATCGTCGTCGTCTCCAACACCAGCAAGTCCTATGAAATATGCGTATGTTAAAGACATTACACGGTGCATGGAGGATAGTAGTACCTTCGAAGAGAGCAAAACTAGCACACCAGATGATGATGATGATGATGATGATGATGATGAAGACGTTAATGATGATGATGATAATATATAGACTTTAGTTTATGGTATAAATGTAAATATACAACACTGTTTATTGTTTTATTGTTATAGATTATTGCAAATATCTGATCAAGAACGATTTATCACAAATATTGAAAGATCCTTGGAGATATGCTGTTGATCATGTTAGAATACATTATAGAGGTACATACATGCATCAACGATTACCCGTAACATCGCAAAAGGCTAGAGAATTACCAACTAGTAAACGAACAGCATCGCATGTATCACCAGGGACATTATTACATCATATGTTTACAAAAAGTAGTGCATTACCAGAGTTACTAAGGACGGAACATATACGTCATGTAAATATGATTAAATCAACTCAAGCTTACACATCTGCTGTTCCTGGAGTTCTTGAGAATACTCCAGGTCCAATGTCTGAACAGCACGGTGATGACATGATTGATGGAGTTGGTGGTGGTAGTATTGATAACAACAGCCCACATCATAATGCTCTTGATGCGAGCTATAATAGCAGCAACAAATCTAAGTATAAGAAAGACGCTCGTAATAATGGAAAATCATCTATAAATAATAAAAAGACTGGTGGTGGTAATAACCGATTCACACCACTTACACCAATAGACCCACCACCAGGTACTGGTGCTGCTGCTGCTAGTACTACAACTAGTGGCAAAACTCAATTATGCATGTCTGAAGGAGCTGCTGAAGCTGCATATGACGATTTATGTTATTGGAGACGATTAGACAAATTTGAATGCGAACTTCAGGAGTGTCTAACAGCATTTGTAAAAGAATACGAGACTGCGTTAGATGAATTAAAGACTCAACAACAACAGCAACAATCATTGTTATCATCAGTTGTTGCAGATGATGATCAGGTGGTTCGAAGAGGACGAGGACGAGGACGAGGACGAGGAAGAGGACAAGGGCTAGGGCTAGGACTAGGGCTAGGGCTAGGACTAGGGCTCGGGCAAAAACGACGACGACAACCAACTGCAGCATCAATGTTGGCGGAAAAGCGACGTAAACGAAATACTACTTATTATGATTATATAGGTCATGTTAGTAACACATCATCATCATCGAGTTGTATTGATGATGATGATGATGATCACTGTTCCACTACTACTACTGATAATGATGCCGATGATGATGATGATGATAATTGTGCTAGCATCATTACAACCACCACCACCGTAGCATCGTCGTCATGCACTGATGATGACGATGATGATGATACTATCACTGAACATCAGCAACTGGTAAGATAACTATTATAATAGACCGTATAGTAACTAATAGTAATAAGCGTATATATATGTATGTATTGTATAATAGTGGTAGTATACTGCAACAAATAATATGAAGCGATCAACACCACCAACAACAACGTCGTGTAGCACTCCTCATTCTGTTGATACACTGTGTGACGGATGCGAGCGATCACTACATAGTTATGTAAACGAGTTAGAGCACTATTATCATAATATGATAAGTAAAGAGGCAGGAGAGTACTGTAAACGACAAAAGCTAGATGCAAATGTTACATCTATAAAGCAAATGATGAACTATCATCACGATAATTCGATAAATTCTACAAATATAGAAAAATCAACAAAGGATCTTCGATTCATAACACCGTTTTGCTGTCTATTGGCAGGAAAATCACAGAGTGGAAAATCTGAATTAGCACTAACAATACTAAGACAATGGAGACTAATAACAAACGATCACGAAGGAGTTTATACAAAGAGATTGTATTGGTTTTATGGAACCAGATCTGAAAAGCAATTATCCGAGGTTAGAGACATATACGAATCGTATAGACGTGAACTGAACGATTATGACGATCCAACATTAGCGTTACACTTTATTGACGGTACGAATAAGGAAGAAATGATTCGTACGTTAACACATGTTGAGCATGCGATTGTAGTGTTGGATGATCTGATGATGGAAATTGGAAAGAGTGAAGAGCTAATGAGTTTATTTACAAGAGAATCTCATCATAAGAAGTTGTGCATATTCTATATGTGGCAGGATATATTTCCAAAAAAGACCCATGCCAATACAATATCAAAAAACACACAATACAAGATAATATTCCCAAATCCAACCACAAATTTAAGTTTAAAGACTATGCTTCAACATATTCATCCAACCAATTCTAAGCAAATATTTGAGAAAATAAATTCTCATATTTATCATCAGCCGCGTCATTCTTATCCCTATGTTGTAGTTAGAACTGAAGCCAATGCAGATCCTGACTTAATGTATACAATTAATTCTATTAGTAGAGATCCTATTGATAATGTAAAATGTGGAATGTTTTCAAAACCGCCAAGGATACTAACAATGTAGTCTTGTGTTACTTGTATAACTTACACTTTATAAATAACATCAATAAATAACATAGTATACAATGTTGTATCATCATGAGATATGGATTACGCCAGTTTGGTGGCATAGGTATACAACGAAAATATTTGCCACAATATCTTGCAGGAGGGTGTAGAACTTGTGGAGGTAAATACAAGAAAAAACGTCGTAGTCGTCGTCGTGTTAGAGGACGTGGAACAAAAGGCTCGTTGATTCGTACAGGATTTCGTCTCATGAAAAACCCATTTAATTGGTTTTAGACACTATGCCGTTAAGAGGATATGGAAGAAAGTTTGGTGGTATAGGAGTTGTTGTTAAGAGACCAATGTCAGGACGAGGTAGAGGATTAATGCGATTGCCCTCGTACCTACCACGAATTAAAACTAGAGGAGCAGGACGACGACGACGAAGAGGACGAAGATGTTGTGGTCGTCGTATAAGAGGATCAGGACTACTTTCCAAACTGATTTCCTCAATTCCAGGAATAGGTGGCATACTTGGAAAAATAATTTAAGTAATACATCATAATTATGTGACATAGAGACTGATTGCTGCAGCAGTATCGTATTAATAATAGGCATAAAGATAGTGAAATAGCAATGTATATTCGGTATTGTTGTTAGATTAGAGAGTGTGATATTCAATATGACTATCAAACAACATCATATACGATCGCTTTTATCGCGTTATACTTATTCATCCAACAATAGTAGTCGACGTCGTCGAAATCGACATTACACTAGACGACACTATAGAACAGTATCGTCATCATCAAAGTCGTCAAGGAATGATGCATCATTATTCAACAATGCCGTGTCTAGATATTTAAATCTTCAAGGATTTGGACGTGGACCAAGTAAAAACAAGCGGTATGGACCAATATTGGATTCGTCATTATTAATAAATAATAGCTATGATGATACCAATAATAACGACAGTGACGATGATGATGTTATTGAACCTAAGCTGGATAAGTACTATATTTCAAACTTTCTAAGCTTTTTACCAGAGGATCTTGTGAAAGATGTAATGAGTCACGAATTAACTCGCGACAATCTACAATTTTAAAATATCTGCGACAGAGATATGATTGTTATCCCCCACAAATTTATAAGCTAGTAACAGGACATCGACTATCAAACAAAGAGCTGAGGCAATATAGATTACGACAGCATCATCATCATGATACTATCAACCCTCCAGCATCATTACCACCAACATCACCACAAGCACCAGTAGTACCACCACCGATGGATGATAATGACGAACACGTAGATGCTGCAACACAATTAGAACAGTTAATGCATGATTATCATAGTGCTGAAAGTGTAATGGCAGATGTATTTGACGAAATGTCACGTGTTGTAGCAAATACAGTCGTAACACCACCGACGACACATCCTCCCAACCAACGAATAGCACATAAAGCAATACTACCACCAGCACCACCATCATACATTCCACATAAACAAATGATGCCACCATCACCAACACCACATATTCCATATAAACAAATGCCACCACCAACACCTCCACCATCATCGTCATCACCATCATCATCTTTATCATCATCATTATCACCTCCACCGTCAGTGCATGATGAAGCACAACAACAACAACAACAGTCAACTACAAATGATTATCAAGATCTGTTGGACTCTATGGATATGTATTTAAACAATTTACCATCATCACCACCACCTAGTAATCAACAACAACAGCATCAACAGCCGCAGTCGTTTACGGCTGTACTAAATGCGTATTGTGATGGATATTTCAATGCAAAGGACACAGTAAATGAAGTACTACATGTTGCTCAACAATACTTGATGAACACATGGGATAAACAGGGGGGTGGGATGTAAATAATATAGTCAGTGGTAATATTATACGATCAAGTGTATGTTATATATCGATACACAACTTACTGATAGTTAAATAGTGCGGTACTGATGGTGATGATTATGATCGTATGTAATAATAACTATGTTATCATCCAATATCTATTTGCATGGATTCAATTCCATTCCTGCAAATTATAGAAATCCATTAACTGCAAATTACATAAAGTCATATACTAGTTATGGAAGCTCAATGCAGTCAAGACCAGCAGATCCACTAACGCCAAAACCGAATATTCACTTCTTCCTGAAGGGAAATGGTCAGTTATTTCATCATCCTCATATGTCATGGAGAATGCCATCACACCCACCCACAACTACCTTTAGTGACATCAGATCGTCACCATTTACACAATTTGGCGCTGGTCGTAGAAGTGGGAAATCGCGAAGACGGTCATTAAGACAACATGAATTGTTTCATAATGATATGTATGACCTGTCACCACCTAATGCGATGGGGCGACCTGGTGGTGGTGCTAAACCGCCTCCAAGCAAATATAATCATAGAGCAGCAACTGCATCTAATAACATTTTTCAATTACAACCTACTGGATATCAAAGATTCAAGTCATCAGTCAGCAATTATGCAAATGCGAGATCGTTGAGTACTGCCAAAGCATTACAAGGGAAAAAGACGTGGTATTACCAATCATTAGACAGATAATAATAATACTGTAACGGTAGCACAATCTAAGTATAGTGCCTTTTCTACAAAATATAGTGTTTGTAAGACACTAATAGTTATCGCTACTACTATGAGTTGTTCGTTGGACGAACGTGTGTGCTGTCCAAAGGAGACAACGACATCTTTTCACACATTAATAATTCAGTTGATTATATTTCTTGGAAAATTTTTGTTAGTGCGGATTGTTGCACACATACTACACTTTATAGTATTTGGGATATTGAAGAGAGTAGAGAATTCTGCATTACCATACGTGTGGAGGTACTTGACGCAAAAGTATTATGCTGCACAACGCAGGTATCACAGGTATCGGCGGGAGTGGACGTTTGAATTTACACGCGAAACAAAGAGAGACAAAACAAAATTCTCGGATGATGATGATGATGAACAAGATGTTGAAGCAGCAAAAAGCAGTAGCAGCAGCGCAGCCTCTTCATCATCATCCGAAGTCATTGCTATCGACTCTGAACACCAACGAGATAGCGCTTCTAAAGCAAAAGTGGATGAAGATGAAACCGATGGAGCACGCTGCAAGCTCAGGAGAATTAAACAACGCATCTCCAGCGGCGGTTGCACAATTAGGAAACCGCACACACCACCTATTAAGGAAGTGTACCCCGAGATTCAGGACTGGTAATACCACCAAGCATCATCGCCGTTCACCAGATCGACTAATTGGATATGGTAGACCATATGGTGGTGGTGGTGGTTACCCTCCACTTATTCCAACAACAAAAAACAGCTACTCTATATGGTCTAGAGCACAATTTCAAGATCAACTATCTAGATTTCCCACACTAGCAAAGTGGTGTCCAAAAACTATTCTTCCTAATGGAACTCATGTATGGCAATATCCAAATCATGCTCCATCAGTACTTTGTATCGCTAAGTAATATCTATATATCATCATCTACTAACATAGCTACTATCATCGTATATTATATATAGTAAGTGAGGTTATTAATACTGTTATCATTCATACTCATCACGTATGTGTATTCTCTTCATATTGTCCTGCTACATATATAAATGCACACATGTTGTGTATCAACCAACACAACAACAATGTCTGATATGCCATTAGGACGTAAACGAAAGCGTAGTGAGTCGCCTGATACAGGTGGTGCTACTGCTACTACTGATACTACTACTACAGATGAAGGTGCTAAAAATGTTAAACGCGAAGACCTCAATAGGTCTGCAGGTAATGCTGGCGGTGGAGGAAATCCTGTTCCACCGGATATGCTATCTGCACATTCATCACAAACATCATCGTCGTCTGGTACCTCATCCTCTTCTGGTAATAATAATAATAATGGTCTAACATATTCAGGAACATATGGTAAAATGTATCTTGTGCCAGAATCGTTTTATCACACAATGATGAATGGATGTTCTAATTTGATAAAGAATTTACACGAAGATAAAATAAAACAACACGTTGATGCAGCGCGAACTAGTGCCAATAATCCAAAGGCCTATCAATATCATATGATTCAGGCAAATATCTTAAAACATGCTACAGTTGCTAATCCACACATCGATCAACGGATTCAATTATCGCTTACAAATCCTGCAATTCAACAATTGGATCAAAAAATTTGTAGTTACAAGCGAAATCCTAGATTATTAAAAACAGATATTGGAATGAAACAATACAACGCATTCCAAACAGAACGACGAATTAAACTGGATGTACTTCAGGATGAGGAAAATAAAAAATACAACAATATTATTTCTAATCCAGCAGATAACATTACTGCATTACCGGCATCGCTACAAACACGATCTCATCATGCAACTACATTAAAGTCGTTTCTTGCCAAACATCCAAATCTGATTAATGAAGATGAGAACGGAAATGTATTTGTAGAGAATAAACTAGTTGCTCATGGTGATGAAAACAAGAATCATTTATCTAGAATGATCCATTATATGATGCATGATTATGAATCATCACCAACGGTTGGTGCACACGAATACAAACAACATGCGCCACAGGGGTTAATACCATTTCTAGAGGCATTACACAGACGAGGATTTTCGTATGAAAATATTGGTAATAGATACTTAAGAAAGGCAATGGTAACACCATCATCATCATCATCATCATCTACCACTGCTCCTCCTCATCCTACTAGCTCATCCTCTACCACACCAACAACACTCTCGTCATCATCATCACATCAACAACAACTTGCTACCCTTCGAACACGATTAAAGAAATTACAGGAAATGCTTGAATATAATAAGAGTCAGGGTAATTTTGAGAAACGACGTGCTATCTCTAACCTCATGTTGGACAATATCAAACAACAAAATAAATTAGCCGAAGACTATCTACAACATCGTAAGCCTACTACGCCTGGTGCTGCTAGCGCACCATCGCGATTATCATCCTCTGCAGAATCAGTGCGACAACGATTATCGTCGTATTTAAGTGAAAAGAAAGAGGATCCTGACGAAACACCAACTACCAGACAACTTAAAGCCTTACGACCTACAGAACGGAGATTGAGACGAATTCAACAACGCAAATTAGCGAAGAAATACTGATGATGTTATTTCTAATATATAAAACTCACTATTAATTATAATAATGATAGTGATATATATTTATTAACGTTCATCTTCATCATCAATGTGAAGCATGTCGCTTTCCTCGTCTTTTTCGTCTTCGTCTATCTTCCTCTTCTTTTTCCCGTCGTTGTACCTCCTCATATGTTGGTCCTTCCGTTCGTTCTCTATACCGTCTTTCGGCATCACAAAGTGCTAGATCCCTGGCTATTGCTCTACGTCTAGCCTGTGAGGTTTGATACATAGCCTTCATGGTTGTCTTTGCGGACTGCTTCCACTCTGTGTAGGACATTCCATTTAAACCCTCTTTTATTATCGACACTACCTTTGGTGGCATATTTTCTGGAAAGTAATCGATGGTATTGGTAGTGGTATTATTGGTGTCCATGTCCTGAGGGCTCTGTGCAGCACCAGCATAAAATTCACTCTTTGATGGTAGAGGTGGTGTTGTTGGACGCCAAAATTTCCAATTTTCATACGTTCTAGGATCATCTGAATATTCAGGAGTGGGGCAGTCAGCATTGCGCAAGTGTACTGCCCCGCAATCGCCACAATCCCCCCAAACATCATCATCATCATCTTTCCGTGACACCACCCAATTAACATCATCATCACCTTGGTAGAGGGTTGGCACCATGTCATCGTCTACCGGTATGGGCATTTCGATATGAAACATAAGGCTTTCATCTAACGATATATTCGATTGATCAGTTCTCTTTCCACTAGGTACACTGCCGTGAACATTCGTAGAGTCACCTCCACTACTGTAAAAATTCCCAACATCGCCCCCAAACAGTCTGACATTAGATGGTGTCGGATTATCCATCCGAAATGAGCGAATGTTGCCAACAGTACTAGAAGTTGAAAAATTACCAACATCGTCAGCAGCAGCAGCCATACTATAGATTGATGTTACTTTGTCGTAGGTTGATGTTACTTTGTGAATGCTAGACACTGCGCGCACTGTCCTTTTATCATATAGTCTATAGTCAAGTATGTTATAGACTAGTATCATAACACTACTGTTGCTATGTCTGGGTTTTTATGCGAGCGAATAGTCTTCGCGATACTTTGCAGCTATTGACAGTCTTATTATCTCAGACCAGACATTGGACGATTGATTGTCGGAAGTCTAGCATGTTATAGACGATTATCATAACACTACAGTTGCTATGTCTGATTACTTAGTTGCTATGTCTGGTTATATGCGGTATCTTATTGCCCACGCAAACTCATTCATAGAGAACACTAGTAACTAATACTAGCTAGTGTCAAGTTACACACAATGATGTCGTCTCCTGTTTCATAAAAGCAGACCTACAGTCCAACGTTAACTGTACCTAACTTCCTCTTTATATTTAAATTTAATCATAACCCGTATTATTATTCCAATTCGTCTATACACACCAACAGAGATAAATAAAAAATAATAAGAATGGCTGGTATAGCAGCAAGTTTGGCAATGCAACTTTTGTTGCCAGCTCTGTTGGGGGGAAATGGTCGAGGACGCAGTCATCCTATAGTAGTAGGAACAGGACGGCGAAAACGACGACGATGACGCAGTATCATTCGCTTCGCAACACTCGCGGTCGGTTTTGTAGTGCTAGACGCATACATGGAAGAGGTGATACTTTCGGGTTTGTCAAGTTGGCGAAAATGATTGGTTTGGTGTAGCACTACTACTAAACAATACTACCTAATCACAGTGCGCATCAGTTACTGATTATTATTTTTATTAGTTTCATTATAATCTGAACATACTACACACATTTAGCTAGTGTTTTTGTAATCATGGCACGATACCAATTACGAGTTAGATTGAGAGAACCTAGACATGGTAAAGGGAAAGGTGGGCGACGTAGAAAACGAGGACCTGGTAAACCAAAACCTGTTTACGATGAAATGGGTGTCGTACAGTGTGGATCAAACGACATGCACGTACGGTGTGCAAGAGAAAGCGATAATCGATCCATGATGAACCGTATTAACTAAAACATTTAACTGCTGAATAATTTTACTTAGTAGCAAAACAGCTATATAGATTGTGTACATATTCGCTGTCAGTTAGTAGGTCGCGTTACTATTCAACAACAACATATCTGTGTGATGATGGATGGAATGTATGGTGCAAATCCTCTATTTGGATAAAATAATAATAATTCTAATGTACACACCAGATTTGGTGCTAATGATGATGTTGACACCAACAACATGTTACAACAAGAATTAGAACAAGAAATTAATAGAGAAGAACAGCGTCAACAACAACACCAATTAAGACGAAGTGCTAAGGGGCGCGGGGGTACTTCTCGCAACAAGCGTAAGGATGATGATGATGATGATGACGATGATGATGATGATGATGATGATGATGATACAGATGGAACACGACAAAAGGTGGTGCGACGTAATAAAAAACGTAATAATAGTGATGATGATGATGATGATGATGACAGTAGCAGTACGTCTAGTACAGATGATGACGATAGTGATAATGGTAATGCCAAAAAGACCGCACAATTGAAAAAGAATGCGAAACAACCTGCTAAACAAGGGAAACAAGAGCAACAACAACGCAATAATAAAAATCGACAATATGCATTGTCTAATGTGAAATTGCGAAAAAATGACAAGTTACATATGAAACGGTTAATGCGTGGCATACTAAAACAAGCTAAACAGAATGAGGAAGAAAAGTTATTCAAAACCATTACACAAACCGTATTAGGAACACTCAATCCTTCATCTGCTGCTGCTGCTGCTGCTAGTCGTCCTGTAGTATTGGGACAAAAGCGATCACGAAATGATGATGACGATCATGATGATGATGATGATGATGATGATGACAATACCACTGATATATCATCATCATCATCATCATCATCATCATACCTTAAGCGTGCTCGAAAGTATCATGATTCGCAAGATGGAAAATTTAACTCTGTAGCCCACAAACAATTCATTAACGATCTACAAGACAAACTAACAAAGTTTAACAGTCTTGGTGTTCAACGGATTAAAGAATTGGACACAACACACAACTTAGAAGATCTTCCATTAACTGGAAAAGATAAATATATGCCCTCCAATTCTGCTGCTCCAACTGTAACTATTAAGGAACCTCTCTTTGAAATCTTAACTGATCACTATTGCAAATCTGTACTTGTAAATTCTATCCTCAGAAAGGTACTACCCTTTGTAGACATTCCGTATATTAAAAAATAAAGTTATTGTATTACAACAGTTGTTACATAGTACTATACACGTAGTATGTATGTCTTTTACTCGCGTTATTTACTCTCTAATAATGGATAGACCTGCACTGTACAGACAACTTAGCAAGCTATATAGAACGCCTGCATTTCCAGGAGCATACAAAGGATTAACAACATTTCACAAGTATGCAAAAAACCATCCAACTATTCGAGCTGCTGCCCATCGTCTATCGCTTCAAGAAGTTAAAGACTGGTCACAAACCGATCAGTTAGTAAATAAAAATCGACCGGTAAGACGAAAATTCATGCGACGTCCTTACAATATACTAAATCCCAATGCCATATGGGAAGGAGACTTACTCGATATGTCGTCATATGCAACCCAAAATCGTGGTGTTAAATTCATCGTAATGCTTGTTGATCAATTTACCAAAAAATTATATACAGAACCAATAAAGTCCAAAAGTGCCATGGATGTCAATGTAGCATTCCATTTCATATTTGAATTTCAAACAATGGCACGACCAAATATTTTATATACAGACAATGGAAAGGAATTTACAAATTCATTGCTTCAGAATTATCTAACAAATACATTACACATTAAACATGTTACAACAAAAAATGATGACATTAAATGTGCAATTGTTGAACGAACAAACAGAAGCTTCAAAAGTGTGTTAGTAAAACATCTAAAGGCTAACAATGGAAAATACATAAATGATTTATCTGTTTTGACAGACGCATATAACAATACAGCACCATCAACAACACAAATAGCACCTAATGCTGTTGATCCTACAAATCTTATGACAGTACAACAAAATATGACCTTGTCACATGCACAACGCAATCATAAATTAGCATCTGCATCTTGGGATAAGGACACATTACACCCAAAGTTAAATGTAGGACAATGGGTTCGCATACTTGCTAAAAAACAAACATTTCAACGTGGGTATCATCAACCATTTACCGATCAAATATTTCAGATAACAGACGTAGGCACGTCTGGACAACCAGTAACCTATAAACTAGCAGACTTGAACAAAGATCCAATCTCTGGAACATTTTATTACAACGAATTATCACCAATTCAATTTCCTAAAGAATTTCGACTGAATGAAACCTTTCGTCCACTGCAGTTAACATCGCCTCATGATAATCAACGGTATAAAAAAATATTAATTAGAGAGTATTACCAACCGATCTGGGTACCAGAATCTGTGTTAACAAGACGATCAAATCTAGAAAAACAAAACAGAACCATTAAATCATCAATTATTATGCACTGGCTATTGGGTGATACCACTGACAACAAAACCAAGAATGTCGTCTGAGTCTCATATATTGGGAGAGAGTGGGGATGCCTATTGGCACGTAGTGTCTAATACAAATGATGATGTTGATAATACTCCTTATTCCTTTGTTAATCAACCATATGGAGGATTACAGTTCAAATCTAATACACAATGGAGAGTGGGAATTAGTCAAGGATCTCTACCAACCGCACAATCTGGTGTAAATAAATCAAAGGAGCATCTAGTGTCGTATAATCAATTATGGTACAAAAGATGGTCGTTCCCTGAAGAAATAACAACAGAAGATGAATCTGGCTTCAAAGAAATGTATCAACGCCTTATGGTTGAAAACTATCTAACTAAGGATGGATATCGATTAATTATGAACACATTACCAAAGCAAACCTGTAGATTTGACATTAACAGCTTAATTGTTAATGATGATGGTAAAACGTATCCAGAGACCTTACAAAACTTTTTACTACATTCATACAATGAATATCCAACTCCTTTTGCATACTTTTCCGATACTACAGAATCTCATAGAAGTTATGATCCTCATAAAGTCATACTCTCCGAATCGTATATTGGCATATCTAGAACCGATGGTGATGTTAATATATTTGATTTTGATGTAAGACGTGGGGGGCATGGAATAGACGATAAAGACAGAACAACAACAACAGCAATAGAAAATGGTGATGGTGGGTACATGCAAATCATTCGTCTAAGTAGAACACTAGCAACACTACTAGGTATTGACAATTGGTGGTGTGATAACACATTCTATCCACGATCTCAGTATCGCTCATTTGAGAAACCGTTACCTACAGAACATAATTATTGGAGTGACTTATTGTACTTAACCGAATTCCCATCGTCTCTGCTATTTAATGCTAAAGAAGAAAAAAAGAATGCTCACGGTGTGTACAACAGAATTAAAAATATGAATATACCCCTTATTCCAACACCGTCACTGTGGGTTGACTGCAGATCTGAAGCGTGTCTAATCCCATGGAAATTGAAATTAACAGATAGATGGTTTAGTTTAACATTTCTATCCAGCAATTATGATCCCAATAGCGATCCTATTGGATTGAAAACAAATGGTAAATATCAAACATTTACAATGGAGAATTATACATCTCAAACTGGCAAAGCTGGTTATCAACCATTTATTCAAACAGATTCAAACGATGGTGAATACATCGATATCCTTGTTGTTACATGCAATCCATCTGCTGTTGCGTGCAAAAGCAGTTCTGTCTATAACGATATTGAATCTGTAAAGTATTTTACGTCAACAAATATTAAATGGCTGCCAGGATGTTATTGGGGACAAATATCAATAAATTGCAAATATCTGAAAAAAATACCATACAATGTAACGTACTCCCTACAACATCCTTCGATTATATCAACCATAATATCATGCCCATTTATACCTGACAACATCTATACTGGAGTGTTGGAGAAAACATTGGAAATTATATTCTATGAAAATGCTGATAGTGATGCTACTAGAGAACCATTTACCACAACATTCTTTGAACTAGATCGTCCAATGCATCATTCGTTAACTGTGCAAGGTGATGAGCAAGAATTATCATTTGTAACAACAACACGATACGTTCCCGACTTAGATAAATTATTTACTGAACCTGTACTTGGTGATGCTACAGCTATTAGTTACTACACAACAAATGGTGTACTGTTGTCCCGCACAGGAAGTCCTGTTAGACTTAGTTTATTCTTTTCACAAGTACAAAATAATTAACTATCTCTATATTATAACTACTAATAATGTCGTTAACAAAGTCGTCATCCGAATACTTGGATGATATAACATTTCAATCCAAGAATACATTCTTCAGAAAGTTATTAATACGACAACCAGGAGTTGCATGGTTTTGTTCAAAACAGCGTGATAACTATCCTGATAGAAACCAACCTAACAATCTTACAAACGTTAACATGCTAGTGCCATCTCCATCATCAGTATATAACTACATATCAAAAGATGACAACAATGAAGATATAACCCACTCAATACCAACACCTCATATTGCAATCGATCAATTCTGTATTGGTCTGGAGATAATAGAAGAATTTCAAAAAGTTATTAAATATGAGTTTGGAATTCCACTAGTGCTTACGTACTGCTGCAAAACTCAAGAACTAGACACTAGCATGCACCTGTTAGTAAATGACAAAGTAACCTATTACGATACTCCGCGATCTGACGTAATATTATACGACAAAACTATTCCATTAACAACAGATCAGCTAGTAACAATTAATCAATCCTCACCGTCAAGACAAGCTGGTGATAACTTTGTTGTGCTTACTGATTCTAATCCGTTCTCGTCTATGATGTTCTATACATATCCATACAGACGATTGACAATAAATCCTCTCGACAATCAATCAGTAACTATCAATGCATTCCTGAAAACAAATTCTAAAGTCAGTAGTGATAAACATTCGTACATAGATATAAATAAGTATGTATCCGCATGTAACATTTCAGTTCTGTTGTGTAGTGATGATTATAAATCAGAAATTACATCGTTGTAACATATTGCATTGAATTACTATGGCGTTTTATTCTGACGAAACATCATTTTCTATAATTGCTGACATTGATACACATTATTCAGAATCACCGTACGACACATTTCCATACAAAGTAAGGTTTATGAGCAGAAACTCTGGTGTTATAAACAGAAATTACCTACAAATTCCAGACAGTGAAGAATGGGAAATTGGAGTTACACAAGTGACGTATAAAATTAATAACTCACAAGTTGTGTTAATACCTACTCCTGCAGAGGCAAAACAGAGAAAGGTTTACGATTTATATGCTGCAGAAGTAATGCTTGGTCCAATTCAAATGTTTCCTATTAATTATCAACAAAAATCTGCAACTAGAAGCATTGATCCTACCATAGATAATATTGATCTAAAAACTGTATTTGAAGACATTTTTAAACTCAATGAAACAAATGCAACCTCATCGGCAGCAGTACTGAATCCATTGATAAATATGCATGACAAATTGTACATGGGAATGTACGATACTAGTATATCTACTGACGATCATAACAGGTTTTATGCTGCTGATTTGTTAAGTAATAGTGTATCAGAAGGCACCTTTGCTGGATATCATAGCCCCATTTTTAGATGGAACTATATTGACGTATTATACAAGAAATATCCTGATAGATTTGTAAAGAACCTTGGAAGGTATGGGCTATTTACAATGAAAGAATTGTGTGACTCAACAAAAGATGCTATATCGGTGCAGGAATTAGCAAAAGCCCAAGTTCCATTGGACAATAACAAAATTCTTGGATATAAAAAATACGAATCAGTATTATACAGAGACTGGTATCAGAGCTTTACAAAGTCGTTGCCAACAGTCACGTTGGAAGATAAAATTATTATAGCATCAGACACAAGTCTATATCCAAAATGTAAAGTCGTTCTTCCAGCATCCTGCATGTATATGGCCGTTGGGTCTGTTATAAGAAAACTATGGGGATTCAATACTGTACAACGTACTGCAACTTTATACGACAGTACATCACTGACAAAGATAGTAAGACAACCATTGGACATAATATGCAATAATTTCACACAATCATTTGTAACAGTATGTAGAATGATATCAGCTGGAGGTAGCGGTTGGGTACCTCAAATGTTATACGGTGGTGATGTTGACTTATCACATCGAGGTGGTGAGATAGGATTATTTAAGTTCCCAGTAACAAAACCAGAACAAACTGGATTACAAAGTTCGTTTTTCTATGAATGGGTGTACAACAAAAGCAAAGTGTTTGCTGATGGTACATTTTTACACGTTCCATACTACTCGAATAATAAATTACGGATGTTCAATGCTGGGGACATGTACTTATACGCCACATCTGTTGTTGTGCCTACGACACATGTTGGAAACATACTATCACCATTACTTACAATTCTACCAGTTCCGAATTATTACTTTGCACTGTCTAAAATAGATCTGTCCTACATGAATAACGACAATCAAGGATCCTCATTCACTACAACCATAAAAAGACCAATGTATACCACTATTGAGCGAGGTACTAATCTTGATGATCTGTATGTGTCAACACTGAACGAATATGGTGATCTATTGTTTGTTGGAAAACTAACTGTGCAATTTAATATTAGACGAAAATAGACAATATGTACACCAGTAATGAAATGTAAATGTGATGATATAAAATATAAGACCTTATGCCACGGTAGTTACCCAGTGACTCTTTGTTTGTTGATATCTATAAAATGTATTACAACACAAATCCGATAGCAAGATACAGTGGACTTCAATACGCAGGAAGTTCGTTATATAACAATCGTGTGTCATCGGGGCGAATTGGTAAAAGGAAAGGTAAACGTAGTATACTAAAGGGGCGTGGTATACTATCATCACTTGGGAAAACAATAGGATCCAAAGCATTATCTGCCATAAAAAGTGGTGCAAAACAATTAGTTAAACGAGGTAAAAGTGCTGCTAGTTCACACCTTGCAAACTTAAAATCACAGGCTATTAGCAGTAGGAAATCGTTACTTGATAAAGGAAAATCCACAGCTGTATCGAAACTGAATTCCTTAAAAAGTACTGTTGCAAACAAATTGAAAGATAAACTAGCTACTGCTCCTGCAGCTATCGCCTCTCGTGCAACAAGGAAATTAGAAAAATTAATTAATAAAGGATCGTCATCATCAGCAATTCCATTATCCAAACGACGTGCTGCTAATCAATTAACATCACAACTAGGACGACGATCATCACGACGTCGTGGTCGTCGCCGACGTCGTAGACGAGCTCAGGCTGCAAGACTTGGATTAGCAAGAGCAATAGGATTAAACAGTTCTATTGGAATGTTATAGAAACTGTCGTGATCGTCATCAACTGACGTATACACATCTATACCTGTTTATGAAACATACATCACACCATAATACTTAAAGGACAATACCACTTACACTACACAGTATTACGTACTATCTACGTAAGTCATACGTTCATATCAGTAATCAATCACACAGTAATCATGACGAAAACCAAGCGATCTCGAACTGCAAGTGCATTAGGTCTAGCATTGGAATCGTATGAATCACTGAGTAGAAAACGTAAGGAAGAACGCCAATCACGTATGAAATATGCCCAATCTAGAAATGCTAGAACCCTTGTTGGTGGTAGTGCTCCGAGTGATGTGGACAAAAATAACTTTGACAGGAGTGAAATTATTGGAACAAAGGGACTTATTGGAAGTTCGCTAGAACCAGCAACGTTTGGACCTCGGTCTCTATATAAAGTACACCAACCTGGAAGTGGAAGGTTTGACTTTCAACCTAAGACATTTATGAGCAATTTTATTGCAAACAGATCACACTTGACATACAGACCTCAGAACAGTAATCCTATGAACGAGTCGCAATTTACAACAATATTCGAGCAGATGCCAGGTCTATTTTATGACACTCACGAGTTCTTTGTTGAGTTTGATGCTCAAATGTTTTATGAAGAAGCTCCTTGGGCTGCTGATGGGTCAAATGTTGCTTATAACATACAGAAGTGCATTAGTCCTGTAAACAATGTTGGACCTAGTCTATTCAAATCTCTAGTTGTACACATTAACAATCAAGAACTGTGTGAATATCGGTTATGTGATATAGATTACTTTCAGACTATTCTAAACACTAGTCGCAAAGAATATGAAAACGGAGATTTATTATCCAAAGGGTTCTTCAAGGAAACTGCTGGTCATATGGATGAATGGGACTGTGGATCAGACAAGAACAACACTGACGAACCTGTCAATGCTAACAATGAAGCTAGAGCTAAACTGTGTGGTCTGTTCTTTAGAGGTAGAAAGGCACGCTTCCGGTTCAAATTAATGTTTCCACTAACTCAAAATCACAATATTACACCTCTTAATTTTGGAAATCGTCTTACGCTGACATTGACACGATCATCACCATCATATTACTTGTTGTCTGGACCTAATAACGGTGGTGGAATTGCGAATTTGAAAACTATAGCTGAGAAATGTTCCATTAGATTATCAAATGTCAAAATGGAGGTTGTGGCTGTATCATTGGGAGAAGAATATATGAGGGAGTATATTCAGAGTTATAATGACATGCAGCCTGATCAATACAGATTTACGAAACATTCAATGCAGACATACAATTACAACACCGGACATCAACAATATGATGTTAACATATCAATTGACAAGGTACCTGACAAAATAGCCATGACCGTTGCTCACAAAACATGGAATACCGGTAGCATATTAATTAATCCCCACATAATGTACAAATTGCCTGATAAAGCAAAGTTGCAATACTTTGTAAATTGTTCATCTATGTGGGATCAAATGTTGGAAACAAATGAGAGTAGATCTGTGTACAGACGAATGAAAGACTCTCTGATGCCAAACAATGATGAAGTAATGATTACAGTTCATGATTATGATAGGAACAACAACGATGGGGAATCTGGATACACAATATATGGTGATACGTTAACGTTTACAACAGTAAACAAGGATGGTTCTATTACAGAAGATATTCGCACAGCAGGCTTAATCTTCCATTTAGAACTACCTGAGGCTGTAGATCTCGATGCCGATCGATGCCTTCGATTTCACTTGTTTGATGAACGCACCTTTGCTATACATCCAAATGGTCAAGCCATTAAAGATTACTTATCATAAAGAGAAAGAAAGTTGAACCAGTCAACCCAATATGTTGAGTAGTATACTCATTGTTTATGCAGTAGTTTATCATTTATGGTGTTGTAAGAAGTAAACTGTAGCATTAGTGTGTATCCTGTATATTAGCAGTAAAACATGGATAACATTGACATTAGACACTGTATTGATAAAGACAGTAAAGAACTTGCAAAGATATATGCAGGTGTCTTAACTATTGATGACGTTACTCATATGAATAGCTCTCTTGAACTGTTTAGACAGTTTTTAATATCATCTCTGTTGTCAAATAAAATACAGAACTTTCCTATTGGTTTTATTGTCAATACTGGAACTCACAAAAGTGGTGGAGTACACTGGCAAGGTATATACTTTGACAACAAACATCGTGTATACTTTTTCGATTCGTATGGTAGAGAACCAATGGAGCACTATATGATATTTACAGAACTTATCCTGACGTTTTCATACATGAGACAACACTTTAGATCCCTATCAATGGAACGAGTATTATCAACACAATGCTTTACACCTGCTCTATTTCGTGTATGTAAGGACACGTTGTTGAAACGCAGTGTGGACAATATTACATATAACTATTACAACAAACAATTGCAATCACCTGTTACAAACGTATGTGGAGAATATGCTTTGCTGTTTCTATACGTAATGTGTAGACAGAAATATCCCGAAATGTATGCGTATTCGTTCTGGAATAGTGGTCATCGATTTGCTCCCATTACCCCTACCTCTAACCTTAATGCTATTCAAAGTCATCAGTTACTGTCAAACGATCTATATGTTCGTAATACTGTTGTAAAGCTGTTTGGATTTAATGATAAAAACGTATTCGCCCACTAAAGTTTGCATCATATCAGTTGAGTTTTCTGCCATACTACAATTGTGATATAATGGAAGGTTGTGAGTGGGTATACCTCAGTGTACTCTGCTGCTGCTACTACAGAAACACACGAATATCACTTGTCTTTGCATCAAGTATAAAAAGCAATACAACGTCTAGAAAATTACAATAATTTACGCACAATTATGCTGGTAATGCCACTTAGGAAAGAAATAATGTTACCTATTGCAATTATATCATGCATGTGGCTGTTAATTGGGCAAGCATCATCATCAATGATGTCCTATGGTAACAGCGATGTAAAGTTTCATGCAGATATCAATTATTACTCGGAAAAAGGTGGTGACTCAACAACACGTCTACATACATTTGATATAATGGTACCATCCAATTTCATTGCGCAAACTGTTGCTCAAGAAATATTCAAGAAGGGGAGTCATCAAAATTATTTGACTCTAAATTTCTTACGTAGTAGATTTTGCTATGGAAATAAAGTCCTGTTACAGGTGTCCACTGATGATATACAGTTCTTCGGAAAGACCCTTCTTCCTGGAGACGAGAGGGCCGAAGTGTCGTGGGTCAAGGATGCCATTAGCCAAAAGAATTTTGAGGACGTAATGGAAATTAACTATCACAGTTATCATACCCCCTTCGAAGATAAGCCCAGAAAATGTATGTTGACACCCCACGATGTGCGTATTCACGAAGACATTACCATTGACGGGGGAGACGGAGCCACCGTAAACATTGGATGCCTGATGAAGTGTGCTCTCAAATGCGGTCCTAACCCCTCCTGTATCCTACCCTGCGTACTCGAATGTTTTGGAGACAGCAAAGACAAGGCGTAAAGAAAAAACGTATATTCAATGTATAAAGATATATGATAATAATCAAAAGAAGTTAAACGTAAAAACATATCGTTATCTAATAAAAAAAGTTCTTATCAAAAAATACCAAAGTCTTTTTACTCATTGTCTTCTTCTAAATTATTACTTTCATCATTACTCAACTGAGATGATGATGACGGTGCTGCCGCCGCAGACGAGGAGGAGCTCACTCCGTGCATACGACGTGGAACCAAAACCCGTCGCCCATTTTGGTAAAACCGTCGCCCACCCGACGCTGACCCCTCAGCAGCTGGTGTGTCCTCCCAGGGAAATGCCGGAGGCAGATCATCATCCGAGGAGGATGAGCGATCTGATAGCTCCCTCTTTACGGGGCTAACACCATCATCATCATCATTAATAGCAACAACACTATCGGCAGACGCCGAATGAAGTCTTTTACGGGACAGAACTGCCCCCAAATCAGTTACGTGCAATTGCACCTGGTCACAATGTTTTTCCAAAATTGATCTTACGTCTTGCAGCTGCCGTTGCAAATGGAAGTTTGCTTTCATTACGGTTGCTTTCCCCACACGTTCCTTTCCCAACGCAATCGTCAATTTCTGGATCTCCCGTCTCAACGGTTGTGCCAACATATCTCGGTTTCTTGTCATGTCTGCGAGGTCTTTCCTCAACTTGTCATTGGCCTCTTTCAGCTCGTTGTTTGCCTCTCGCAAAGTGTCTCGCTCCACCTTCCATGCGTGGTCCCCATCCTCGTATAACTCGATGACTTGTTTCATACGGTAATTGCGAGCCTCAAGCTCTGCCTCATGGATATCTCCGTTCGCCATCAACACAGGTTGTCTAAAACGTAATAATAACGTACCGTAAATATCATAGCACTGAGCACCGTAAATAATCTCACACATCAACCATCATAGGAATAAACGTAAAATATGGCGTAAACGACAACTTACCGACACTGTGGACAGCGTGCGTATGTGAACTGCGAATTGCGTGTGATTGACTCAGGCATTTCCTCGGCTTCTCCATGTCTGTTCATGAGGAGTATCTTGAACTCGTCTCCGTTCTCCGAGCTTATCATCATGCACACCAAGCATTGTGAGCAGACCAAATGCTGGCACTGCGGCAATCTGTAAATTTTCATGCCATTTGACAGGATTGGAACGATGTTTTCGCAGCAAATGCTGCAGTCAATCTCTGCGATCCTCTTGCCTTCCTCCTCAGCATACGTTTTGTAATTATCGATCGTCAGCTGCGAAGACTGTATGGCTCCAGTGGTAGCCCCATGGCGGGACTTGTAGTCTGCTGCATTGAAGCGTATGTTGCGCATCAATTGCGCCTGACACCCTCGCAAATTCATGCGATCAGCAACCATCATTGCGTATGTGCGATTGTTAGCAGCCATCTTCTCTCATCAAGCGTATTCTGACACTGTGAAAAACGTAAACATATGTGTCGACCACCGTCGATATATGGGAAATCCTTACGGTCATTACGGAAGTTACGGAATTACGGGGGTTTGCTTACGTTCCATTGTTTTATTTACGGTTATTGACGTAATGACGGTATCATGTGTCAAGAATACGGCTCCATTTACGGGTTATCGAATTACGTGTGGGATGATCACCGTAATACTCATGTGTGCTCTAATAACAATGGTGTCTAGATAATATGCAAAATAGTATTGTAGACTGTACTAAGTGCTAGAAAGTTTACATAGACTGTACTAAGTGTTGGAAAGTTTACGACCTCCTATAGGCTACTATAATAATCATCCAATGTCTGGTCTGATATAGTACGACTGTCAATATCTGCAAAGTATCGCGAAGACTATTCGCCAATAGGCTCTATGAATAGAATAGAAAAAGTGTATATAAGAAACGCACCGTTTGTACTCAGAACACAAGCATCATCATGGACCCGTCTACAAGCATAGCAAAAGAGAAAGAAATCAATCAATTCGATGAAGAATTAAAGATGCTAAGAGTGAAAGCAAAGATTGAAGACGACGATAGGTTTCGTGAGAAACTTATAAGGTGGAAAGAGGATCTGTATGAAGATTTGTGTACAGATGCAGAGTGTGAGTTGTATAGACTTTGGGTTGCACAGTGTGATGATGATCTGGTGTTAGATGACAAGTATGCGAAGTACGCTGCTGATGAGGGGTGTCAAGCTCGTATGGACCTAGTAAAGAATAAAATTGGAACACGCCTGGATAAAGTTGCCAATTTGGTCTTGACAGGTGAGGAGTATGACGATGATTGCCCCGCCGTCATGAGCATTATTTCACAACTATACAAGCGCATATCCGATATGGATATTCAAGAGCAGAAAGATTCAGAGGCCATACGAAGAAAACTGAAAGACCTCTACCAAGCTGTTATCTTTTCTGAAGAAGTTAAAGAAGAAGAGAAGAAACAAGAAGAGGAGAAGACAGCCAAAGCAGCAGCAAAGATCGATAAAGATAGGTTTCGCGACCGTCTTGTCAATTGGGCGGAGGAGTTGTATGAGGGTCTGTGTACCGATGCCGAGTGTGTAATGTATGAAGCATTTTTAGATCAAGAAGATTGTAAAGATTCAGAGGGTGAATGCGTGCGGTATGAGAAGTATTTGGCTGAAGAGGGACGTCAGACACACATTGATGCAACCAAAAAAGAAATTGAGAAGTGTCTCAATTACGTCATCAATTTAATCCTTTCAGATCACAAGTATGATAGTACATTAAGTACTATTGCAAGTGCTCTGTTATCCACAATCAAGAAGAGGCTTTCTAACCTGGAAAATGACCTGTCTAACCTGACAAGTGACGATCCTGAGCCTTACGTTGAATGGGAAAGGCTTACACAACAGGCGGTGAAGGACCTGTACAAAGCAGTAATGTATTCTGAAGAATGCAGAAAACAACACAAGACAGAACAAGCAGAGGCAGCAGCAGCAGCAGGAGCGGTTGGGGGTGATGATGATGACGAAGGTTATGTGATTTATGGTGAGATGTACGTGAGCATCTATAATAAAGGACTAATGCCCTATCAAGATGGACCACCTGAAATACCATTGGTATTAGAGAAGGACGAAGAAACCACAGAGAATGAAGCAACAGCAGAAACAGGAGGAGTTGGGGGTAATGAGGAAGAATGCAAACCAAAGGAGAAAACAGTAGCAGATGATGATGATAAAGAAGGCGGTATTTGGATTGATGATGGTGAGGTGTTCACGCGTCTGTATAATAAAGGAATGCTTCCTTTTCAGGAGGGGTCGCCTGAAATACCATTGAAAGGCGGTATTTTGGTTCCTATTGAAGAGGGACCGCCAGTGAAAATGGAGGAAGAGGAAAAAACCACAGAGAGTGAAGCAACAGTAGCAGATGATAATGATAAAAAAGGCGGTATTTGGATTGATGGTGAGGTGTTCACGCGTCTGTATAATAAAGGAATGCTTCCTTTTCAAGAGGGACCGCTAGCAACAGAAGCAGCAGCAGCAGCAAGAGCAGTTAAGGATGATGAAGAAAAAGAAACGTCTGCTACAAAGAAGGAAGACTCCTCAGATGGTGGACACATTATGGATAAGTATGTGTGTATGTGGGACGATACACCTGGTTTGACGTACAAACAATGGGCTGAAAAACAAATGGAGGAACAAAAAAGAGCCCAGGCTTTGTTTTCAGAATTTGAAATGGATTCTGCTGACTATGAGGAAGAAGAAGAGAAAGAAATAGACGTAGAAAAGATAGAGTAATCAAGAACTATTAAAAAAGACATATATACATTTATTCTACTATTGTTGCTCTCTGTTAGATTGTTGTAGTTATATAATATAACTATACTCATACTATGATACTTGTTCTATTATTTCCTGCCTCTGCCTTTGGACCAGGACCTGGACATCGACCCGGACCTAAACCCTTGACAAAAAACCAACCAACCCCCAATTCCCTACCCTAATTACGTATGTGTGGCTCTTAATTACGGTTGGGACGAATTCGTTACGTTGTCTTGGTTACCACCTCAGCCTCGATATCGGGGCGATTACGTCACTTACGGTCGTGACGTCATTTTCTCGCGCAAGACGACTGTCTTACACGCTCCTATCATACTACTAACGATTGAAGAAGAAAACGAATTCATAAACATTAATTAGTTTACAGTAGTAATAGTAATATATATCTTTTCTTATTAGTATATCAACTATAGTTCAATATATATCATCTATCTGTTTATTTAACAACTATTGTTCATTCACTGAATTCATCATCTCTACCAATATGTTGTTGTTGAGACGATGACGAAGACTTGCGTGGAGGGGGAGCAATTTCACATTCATCATCATCATCATCATCATTGTCATCCTCCAACTCACTTTCAACAACAGCCACAGGTCTTTTTCGTTTTCGTGATCCTTGTAGTGGTCGTTGATCATGACCACTATCTGCACCATCTTCTACATCTGTTTCAGGAATGGCAGGTTGCTGAGACAGGAGTAGTTTCTTTCTCCGTGTTTTGTTTGCTACAGCCAATTGTTGCTTCTTTTTGCCTGTCAATCCTTTCAGTCGTTTGGGCGTATCCTTTACGAGAATGTTAGGAAGAGGAGGAGGGGTGATAGTTGCAGTTATATCATCAGAGTCTCGTAGATCTGCTTCTGTAATAGCAAGATTGTTAGATCGATACAAGTTTGTTTTCATAAACTTGTTGTGCATCATTAATGCCTTTAGTGTGGTATCACCCAAGTTGAAATTGATTTGACTGTTGCCTTCTGCTGACAGATTATCATCACCTGTGTCTGATGACTGAGCCCCACCATCACCACCTTCTTCCATTGGATCGGTGTATCCTAGCGTTAGTGAAAAATATGTTCTCACATTTTCAGATGGTTTCAAAAACCACTTAATTAATGCTGTTGTTTCATGACATGATAGGAGAACTTGACCATTCTCCTTTGTAGCTCGCTTTTGTTCAACATCGATTCTTTCCAACACACATGCTAGACCAAACCATTTGGTGACTGGAACGGTTGAAAGCCCATAGTACTCAGACTTGGAGGTGACAATAGTCAGTCGGTCCTCTTCTGTTCTTTTTGATCTTTGATTCAAAAAATTTGACAGCTGGATTGGAAACAACAACCCACCAACTTGATGATGCTTGTTTTTCGATATACTATCGAACATTCGCTTATTTTGAGTGACCTCTTCTGGTGTTAGGGGGAATCCTTGACCAACAATGATACCATCAGTTCTCCCAACGATCTGTTCCAGAGCTCTCATAATTTCAGATGGTTTCAGTTTCCTTGATCCTTGTTGCGTAATGACATCGTACGCCTTGTCAATGCTTTCCTTCAGCTTTGCATCGGCCATCAGTAGTTTTTGCTTGACCATCTGCATACACTTAAGTGATAGTCTGCACTCAGCAGAGACGCATTGTTCACCAATGCCGCTGGTACATTTTCGCACCTTTTGCAGTTCGATGCTCTTCTTGGTTTGTTGACACCATAGATCATATTCTACGGTCTTTTCAGGAATCTCTTTTTCCATGAATGAAACACATCGTGCGTTGAAATCTAGAAATTCATCTCGACGCCCAGCTCTAGGAACCTCTACGGAGGAAATGTTGTCAGTAAAAAACGTGACATATTTCCCATTAGAGTTGGATGCAGCAGCAGCAGCAGCAGCAGCAGCATACATTGATGCTTGAGCAGTAGAATTGCCATAAAACGATGCCATAGTACTAACTTATATGTCGTAGTATAATATCGTGCTCTTTGTTGAGGTCTATGATCACTACTCGCAAAGTGAGAAATGATGGTAAAGTGCTAGTCACCTTCTCTGTATTTATAGCTTTTACAGTGTATAATATGTTTACTACCTATCACCTATCAACTGTACGTACGTGTGTATCACTCAGTATACGTATCTACGTGACATAGTTAGAACAATGGCAGTTGAGTGTCTATCGCTCAATATGCGGTTAGTGGGATATACGATTTAAACAATAGAGCTCAAACTTTTTATCTCTATAACCAGGATTTATGTGATACACGATTTAAACAATAGACCTACAACCTTTTATCTCTCTAACCAGGATTTATGCGATACACGATTTAAACAATAGACCTACAACTTTTTATCTCTTTAATCTGGATTTATGGGATACATGCATATCTTCATAGTAACAAGTGTTTTCGATTTATCTATAAAAGCGCACGCCATTTACACCAACTCAGTTCACTAACACACAAGTTGGTATCTACTGATTGAAGTGAGTGTTGATAAACAACTGGATCAAGACCGATCGAACGAAAGAACATACTACAGAGCACAAGTATCTGCAACAGTCACGGTTGGTACTAGTTTTACTATACTATTCTATCCTCTATAATGTCATCGCCACTACCACCATGTGATGATCAGGATTCTGTCTCTGATAATGGTCAACACTCTAGAGACGATAATGATGCTGATGATGTGTTCTATTGTCACAAGTGTGATTTAACATACAAAACATCATGTGACGATTCATTAGTACCATACGGGTATGAAGATTATGCACAGCATAGAGCTACTACTCATATTCTGTGTAAAAAGTGTGGGAGACATTATATACCAGAACGACTTAAGGATCATGAGGACAAATTTCACCCACATGAGTGTACGTTATGTTTTAAGCGATTTTGCACCAGACATTCGTTATATAGACATAAAAAATCAGTCCATAATGCATTTCCATGTATCCTATGCAATAATATTGATACTAGCACACATGAGTACGAACATTACTTTGATACAAAGAAAGACTTAATGAAGCATGTATCGGAGACTCATCCAGATCAATGATTGTATGTGTGCGATTATAAGTGGTTAGGATGTCCTTCAACATTTACTACATCTGATGAATTACTTAAACATCAGCGAACAGTACATAGAAAAGAATGTATAACGTGCCCCCCATCATCGTACGATCTTTTCGGAGAACCGTCCTCATATCCATCCTTCTCAACACTAAGTCGTCTACGAGAGCATATTGCAACTAATCATAGTGACATATCCTGTTTCTATTGTGGTGAAATATACAAATCTAAGGATGAATTATATATTCATCAAAAGAAACATTGCCCTACAACATATCAATGTTCTAGTTGTGACAGGCATTTTGACAGTGTTGCAGATTGTAATGCTCATGAAGCAGAACATGTCGCACATTTTGGGGGGTGTTCTACATCTAGATATCCATCACAGCGACAACATACTAGCACATGGTTAGATATGGAACACAGAACTAAGCCATGGCAAAGAGACTGCACCACGTTAATGGGGATGGGTATGTTACAACATAGACTAAATGACGCATACGAGCATCGACGAGGTGGTCATGTCCCATCGCGACATTTAGAACGACAATTACGCGAAGCTGCAGAGACCGATGTTCGTAAAGAATACGAGAATAGACTACGAGATGTATACAGGTCAAATGTATCAGAATACGTATCCCGTACTCGTCGCGATCAATACGACGGCGGTATTGATAAGATTACTGTCAATTTATTGGAAAATATTCCATTTCTACAACAAGTTGAAACAGCATTGAGATCAATATTTGACTTGAGTAGAGTACATATACCGTTCAAGATGGCTCTTGCATTTGGGTTTCTGTTGTACAACTCAGACACAGATTCATTTGAAACATTTTATATAAATGATCATTTGTCTCGTGATGCTAAAGATAGAAATATCATTCATCAAGTTCCAAACATTTGGACTATTAGAAACGAACAAGATGAAGCTCAAGTATTCAGTGACATAGAATCAAGTGATTTTTTTACACAAGTTCGTGACATATTCAGCGGTCAAAACTATAATTTTGTAATAGTGCGAGCTACTCACATGAGTGTTCAATTATTTCCAATGATGGATAGCAACATCTATAACGACATTGACACAAATAGAGATGACACATACGGTCATGCACTCCCTAGTGATGATGATGATGATGATGATGATACAAGTGATGATGATGATGATGATGATGATGATGCATCAATGGTGATAGATGATGATGATGACAGTATAAACTATTTTGATTCTGTTAGAAATCCATTTATCGTCTATGAAGCAGATGACTCTAGAGGGGGTAATGATGAACTAATAAGCACGATTTATGACGGACCTAGTGGTATAGACTTTGATGATGATGCAACTGTGATGTCATCGGTGATTGGTGATGATGATGATAGACCTACCTCCGCAGCAGCAGCAGCACAGGAACACACCACAGATGCAGAGAAACAAGCCAAGTTGATAAGCAATTACTTACTTGCATTAAGCAGACAACAAAAGAAGTTCACTAATAAAGCTGGAACTAATCAGAATGTGTTGGTGTCCTTGAACTATTTAAACTCGATAACATCAAAGCCAAATAGTAAAGATCGATTATCGAGTCTATGTTTCTTTTATAATTTGGCCTTTTGGCATTTGCAGTGCAAGCATCCTACTACTGTCTATTCGCGAAAGGAAAAGGGTCAAGAGATTAAAGAGTTGGGTGAACGTTATTATAACACTTATAAACACTTTTATAGAATATCAAACGATACCAACTTCAAGGGTGTTTCGTTGAGACTATTGCCATACTTGGAGTATCTATTTCGAACACGTATTAATGTATTCACTGTAGAATCGTTAGAAGAATCCCCCACACCAACACAACAACAACAACGAAAGGCTAGATCATTACAAGAAAAATACACACCAGTATTGAAATGTGTCTATTCATGTGATAAAACAATTGATGTTTACAAAACACCGTATAAAACATTGTCATTATTATTGCATAACAATCGATTCTATACAATTATGGACAAAACACGACTATTATGTAAACAGTATAAGTGTTTCGGATGTGGAAAGATGTTTGGAAAATCATCATTTTGGAGAGTGCGACGTCATGTGCAAAATCACTGTAATAAAGTAAAGAAATCATATAAACGTGGCATGGTACTAAAGCATGAAAATATGATTAAAGAGGCATGTGATGTATTCAGCATTCCACATACTATACTTAATCCTGTAGATGATGCAGATGCGCTGTTTACATCACATTATATTACATTTGACTTTGAATCGTTATTGAAGAAAGTACCATTATCAAAATTTCCTGAAACGGTACACAAACATCACGATATAGCTGTAGGAACATGGATAAGGCGAGGCACTAGAGGATTTATATGGGTTGGAGGTAGAGACTTACGACCAACCCACCCAAATAATGAAGCACAAGTTTGCGGACCATTGGGTCGTGGTGCGTGGCTACCTCTTGATGGTGCTAGTGGTGAGGATAGTGACAACTGGCAGGGTGGACATAAATGGGTTGGTGACGGATTTCCTCCGAATTATGCGTATGAATTAGAGGAAGAGGACGGTGCTGACATTGTAGCTAGAACAATAAAGAACACACCACCACCAAACCCTAGGAACGATGATGGATATTGGTTAAAGGTGTATGTTAATAACGATCCATTTGAAGACTTTTACTACGAGTGGCATGGTAATGGGTATCCCAAGACAGGTAATTTCCCACCTGATGATAACTATTCTCGTGACAAAATGTATACAGGAGAGTGTAGAAATTCGTTAGACATTGGGCAACATGATCCTGAAATGTTTGATGAACAAGTTATTTACGGCGATGACTCTCTAGTTGATGATGATGATTATATTGGTGATGATAATGATGATGATGAGACAGATGCTGAAGATCAACATCAATCATCTACTAATCATGTATCAATTAACGTTCCATTGTCATTCGCTATGGCGGCAAACTTTGACATTAACTCTACTATTACAACTAATGAATCAGAAAGAGATGATGATGATAATAATAACTATTATACACATTACGAAGTAGATGAATCACCAAAACGATTGATACACAAATTCGTTGATCTGTTGGAACAACATGCAAAGAAGTATAAAGAAATAATGTTGGACAAGTATTACAATATGATAGAACATATCAATCAATGGTTCTTAGAGAAAGGGATGGAGGTTAATCTGTTATCTACAGATGGACTTGATGATACTAATAGGTTATGTACATTATTAGACATACCTGTTCCAAATGCAAATACTGGTGAAATGGAATACGTGAAGAAGGATTATAATTTAATAGCGTATGGAAATGAATTACATTTGGTACAACGATTAAAGAAATTCTTTAACATACTACCAGTATTCGGGTTCAATAGCAGCGGTTATGACCTTCCACTGATTAAGAACAGACTATTCGACATATTGATTAATTATGGCATTTCCTCGGCTTCTCCATGTCTGTTCATGAGGAGTATTTTGAACTCGTCTCCGTTCTCCGAGCTGATCATCATGCACACCAAGCATTGCGAGCAGACCAGATGCTGGCATTGCGGCAATCTGTAAAGTTTCATGCCATTTGACAGGATTGGAACAATGTTTTCGCAGCAAATGCTGCAGTCAATCTCTGCTATCCTCTTGCCCTCTTCCTCAGCATACGTTTTGTAATTATCTATCGTCAGCTGCGAAGACTGTATGGCTCCAGTGGTGGCCCCATGGCGGGACTTGTAGTCTGCTGCATTGAAGCGTATGTTGCGCATCAATTGCGCCTGACACCCTCGCAAATTCATGCGATCAGCAACCATCATTGCGTATGTGTGATTGTTAGCAGCCATCTTCTCTCATCAAGCGTATTCTGACACTGTGAAAAACGTAAACATATGTGTCGACCACCGTCGATATATGGGAAATCCTTACGGTCATTACGGAAGTTACGGAATTACGGGGGTTTGCTTACGTTCCATTGTTTTATTTACGGTTATTGACGTAATGACGGTATCATGTGTCAAGAATACGGCTCCATTTACGGGTTATCAAATTACGTGTGGGATGATCACCGTAATACTCTTGTGTACTCTAATAACAATGGTGTCTGGATTTTATGCAAAATAGTAGTGTAACCTGTTCTAAGTGCTAGAAAGTTTACATAGACTGTACTAAGTGTTGCAAAGTTTACGATTTCCTATAGGCTACTATAATAATCATCCAATGTCTGGTCTGATATAGTACCACTGTCAATATCTGCAAATTATCGCAAAGACTATTCGCCAATAGGCTCTATGAATAGAATAGAAAAAGTGTATATAAGAAACACACCGTTTGTACTCAGAACACATGCATCATCATGGAGCCGTCTACAAGCATAGCAAAAGAGAAAGAAGAAATCAATCAATTTGATGAAGAATTAAAGATGCTGAGAGTGAAAGCAAAAATTGAAGACGACGATAGGTTTCGTGAGAAACTTATAAGGTGGAAAGAAGATCTGTATGAAGATTTGTGTACAGATGCAGAGTGTGAGTTATATAGACTCTGGGTTTCACAGTGTGATGATCATCTTGTGTTAGATGACAAGTATGCGAAGTATGCTGCTGATGAGGGGTGTCAAGCTCGTATGGACCTAGTAAAGAATACAATTGGAACACGCCTGGATAAAGTTGCCAATTTGGTCTTGACAGGTGAGGAGTATGACGATAATTGCCCCGCCGTCATGAGCATTATATCACAACTATACAAGCGCATATCCGATATGGATATTCAAGAGCAGAAAGATTCGGAGGCCATACGAAGAAAACTGAAAGACCTCTACCAAGCTGTTATCTTTTCTGAGGAAGTTAAGGAAGAAGAGAAGAAACAAGAAAAGGAGAAGATAGCCAAAGCAGCAGCAAAGATCGATAAAGATAGGTTTCGCGACCGTCTTGTCAATTGGGCAGAGGAGTTATATGAGGGTCTCTGTACCGATGCCGAGTGTGTAATGTATGAAGCATTTTTAGATCAAGAAGATTGTAAAGATTCAGAAGGTGAATGCGTGCGGTATGAGAAGTATTTGGCTGAAGAGGGACGTGAGGCACACATTAATGCAACCAAAAAAGAAATTGAGAAGTGTCTCAATTACGTCATCAATTTAATCCTCTCAGATCACAAGTATGATAGTACATTAAGTACTATTGCAAGTGCTCTGTTATCAACAATGAAGAAGAGGCTTTCTAACCTGGAAAATGACCTGTCTAACCTGACAAGTGACAATCCTGAGCCTTACCTTGAATGGGAAAGGCTTACACAACAGGCGGTGAAGGATCTGTACAAAGCAGTAATGTATTCTGAAGAATGCAGAAAACAACACAAGACAGAACAAGCAGAGGCAGCAGCAGCAGCAGGAGCGGTTGGGGGTGATGATGATGATGAAGGTTATGTGATTGATGGTGAGATGTACTTGAGCATCTATAATAAAGGACTTATGCCTTATCAAGATGGACCTCCTGAAATACCGTTGGTATTAGAGAAGGACGAAGAAACCACAGAGAATGAAGCAAGAGCAGAAGAATGCAAACCAAAGGAGAAAACAGTAGCAGATGATGATGATAAAGAAGGCGGTATTTGGATTGATGATGGTGAGGTTTGCACGCATCTGTATAATAAAGGAATGCTTCCTTTTCAGGACGGGCCTCCTGAAATACCAGTGAAAGGCGGTATTTTGGTTCCTATTGAAGAGGGACCGCCAGTGAAAATGGAGGAAGAGGAAAAAAGCACAGAGAGTAAAGCAACAGTAGCAGATGATGATGATGATAAAAAAGGTGGTAAGTGGATTGATAGTGAGGTGTTCACGCGTATGTTTAATAAAGGAATGCTTCCTTTTCAAGACGGACCGCTAGCAACAGAAGCAGCAGCAGCAGCAAGAGCAGTTAAGGATGATCAAGAAAAAGAAACGTCTGCTACAAAGAAGAAAGACTCCTCAGATGGTGGACACATTATGGATAAGTATGTGTGTATGTGGGACGATACACCCGGTTTGACGTACAAACAATGGGCTGAAAAGCAAATGGAAGAACAGAAAAGAGCCCAGGCGTTGTTTTCAGAATTTGAAATGGATTCTGCTGACTGTGAGGAAGAAGAAGAGCAAGAAATAGACGTAGAAAAGATAGAGAAATCAAGAACTATTAAAAAAGACATACTATTGTTGCTCTCTGTTAGATTGTTGTAGTTATATAATATATCTATATTCATACCTGTTTTATTATTTTCTGCCTCTGCCTTTGGACCAGGACCTGGACCTCGACCCGGACCCAGACCCTAGACAAAAACCCACCAACCCCCAATTCCCTACCCTAATTACGTATGTGTGGCTTTTAATTACGGGTGGGACGGATTTGTTACGTTGGCCTCGTTACCATATCAACCTCAATATCGGAGCGATTACGTCACTTACGGTCGTGACGTCATTTTCTCGCTCAAGACGACTCTCTTACACGCTCCTATTATACTACTCATGTGTGTCGACCGCCGTCGATATATGGGAAATCCTTACGGTCATTACGGAATATACGGAAAAACGGGGGTTGTGGTTACGTTCCATTGTCTTATTTACGGTGATTGACGTAATTACGGTGTCATGTGTCAAGGATACGGCTTCATTTACGGGTTATCGAATTACGTGTGGGATGATCACCGTAATACTCTTGTGTGCTCTAATAACAATGGTGTCTAGATAATATGCAAAATAGTATTACAGACTGTACTAAGTGCTTTAAAGTTTACGAACTCCTATAGGCTACTATAATAAGCGTCCAATGTCTGTTCTGAGATAATACGACTGTCAATATCTGTAAAGTCTCGCAAAGGGTATTCGCCAATGGGTTGTATGAATAGAATGGAGAAAGTGTATATAAGAACCACGCCGTGTGGTGTAGGAAACTCAGAACACAAGCGTCATCATGGATCCGTCTATGACGATAAAAACTGAAGAACAAGCCGATCGTATAAGAGCAGAATTGGAGAAGCGAAGAAACAAGGCAAAGATTGATGAAGATAGGATTCGTGACAGACTTATCAGTTGGACAGAGGATCTGTATGACGATCTTTCTACAGATGCTGAATGTGATTTGTATAGAACGTGGGTGGAGCAGTGTGATGTGTCGTGTGATGACAAGTATGCGAAGTACTTGGCTGAAGAGGGATGTCAAGCACGTATTGGTGTGGTAAAGAATGAAATTGGGACACGTCTCAATAAGAGTGTCAACTTGATCCTCACAAACGAGGATTATGACGATGATGGTGCTGTCATTATGGATATTGTGTCGAATATCAGCAAGAGGGTATCTGATTTGGATCTTGAAGATCAGGAAAAAGCAAAAGCTATACGAATGAAACTCAAAGAGCTGTACAATGCCATTTTGTATTCTGAGGAATGCAAAGCAGAAGAGAAGGCAGCAAGAGCAGAAGAATGTAGTCATGAGGAATGCAAAGCAGAAGAGAAAGCAGCAAGAACGATCGATAAAGATAGGTTTCGTGACAGACTTATCAATTGGACGGAGGATTTGTATGAGGATCTGTGTACAGATGCCGAATGTGTGTTGTATGATGCATTTTTAGCTGAGGAAGATTGTGAGGGGTTGAAGGAAGAATGCGTGCGTTATGAGAAATATTTAGCTCAGGAGGGGCGTCAGTCACGTATTGATGCAACCAAGAAAGAGATTGAGAAGTGTCTCAATTACACCATCAATTTGATCCTCTCAAATCAAAATTATGACAATGATAGTACATTAAGTACTATTGCTAAGGCTCGTTTATCCAAAATCAAGAAGAGGCTATGTAACCTGGAAAGTGACAATCCTGAACCGTATGATGAATGGGAAAGAGGTACACGAAAGGCGGTCAAAGAACTGTACACAGTCATTATGTATTCTGAGGAATGCAAAGCAGAGGAGAAGGCAGCAAGAGCAGAAGCAGCAGGAACAGTTGGGGGTGATGAGGAAGAATGTGGTGGTGTTATGGTTGATGGTGAGATGTACATGCGCTTATATAATAAAGGAATGATGCCCTTTCAAGATGGACCACCTGAAAAACCATTGGAAATGGAGAAGGAGAAAGAGACCACAGGGAGTGAGGACATAGAATAAGAAGAGAAAGATCGATAAAGACGATTATGTTGATAAAAACATTGATAGTTGTACTAGTTAGTCATGTGACATCTGCATTTATTGTCATGCTCTTTAATATTTGAAATGTCTTGTCTCTTTCTTGCACCTGGCTCTGGACCTGGACCTGGACCTGGACCTAGACCTTGACCTTTCCCCACCACCCCCCATCTCCCTCCCTCCGTCGTTGACCTTTAACCCCTCTCACATGAGTAATTACGTAAGTGTGGATCTTAATTACGGTTGGGACGTATTCGTTACGTTGCCTTGGTTACCAACTCAGCCTCGTTATCGGGGTGATTACGTCACTTACGGTCGTGACGTCATTTTTGCGCGCAAGACGACTGTCTTACACGCTCCTATCATACTACTTACACCTATCTACATACAGAATCTAATTGCTACATCTATTTCATATAACTACATGCTACACCTAAACTAAACAAACACACCATACATAGAAACAGGCCCTGCACATCAGACATAAATTGTGACATTCACATTGCACCTTAAAAATTTCAGTAGAGTTTTGATTGTTTAAAAATTGATTTTTTGGACATTTCTAATGTTTCAAATTTTTGGGGTCATTTCCATTGGCTGCACTGAAAAAAAATTAAAACACTACAACAACAATGTCAACAGTTAAAGATTACAACAACACAACAAAACAAAAACAAAAAAGTTACATATTACTTTGTAAATGTGCAGCCAATGAAAGTTTGGTGCAGGGCCTGCACCTTTTCCCCCCTTCTCTTTTCTTTGTTATTTCCCTGTTTTGCCTCTTTTTTCTTTTGTTTTTTATTATCTTTATTTTCAATGTCATCCCTTCACTGTAAAACAATGATACAACTAATAAGTATATATTGATATATACAATGAATACTGTTGATATGTTTCAAAGCTTTGACATGTAGCGATGAAATAATCTTAATTTCATGTTTATTTAGAATATGAAGATAAGAGTGAGCATCATAGAAAAGGCAAAAAGTGGTATTAATTGGCTTGTGGAAAACATCTAACACTGTGTAGTTAGTACAGGACTTACAGAAATGTATGAAATAGAGTAAAAAGTGACTAAATTTCTCCATTGACATCTTAATTGAGGATAGTTTATATCATAACTCAACATTGACATTGGTGAGGTATGCTTTTACATAAAATAGAAACAGTATGATTTATACCTCAATGTATCAATTTTGACATTGTTGGTGTCAGTGAAGATAAATTTGACTGACCTTCTCAGTGAGAGGGCAGCAACGGCTGCCTTCTTTGCCTGCCTCATGGAGGCAGTGAAAGGAATTTCCTAGCATGTAAAAGATGATATTATATATGATGTTACATACCACAGTGTGTGTCAATGAAAGTGTGTAAATGAAACAAAGTTGAATGCTTGTCAAGTTGCAAGGCAAATCTTTACTAAGGCATACTGCATACAGCTTACTACATCTTTACAGTATGCATGATCAAGACTTGAATTTCTGAGTATGCTATGTCCATGACATGATATGGAAGAAGGGTAGTCAATAGTTTACAAAATAGTTGAATTTGATTGTAGAAATAAAGACTGCCATTGTCTATGTACATAAATTTACTTTTACCTTTTCAACTTCTCTAAACACAACTTTTAGTGCTGCCATCGCCTGTAATGACAAATTGAGCAGAAACCTATTAGTAATTCTTTAATTTTTTTTTTGTGTTCATCCAACATGATGAATTGAACATTTTTGGAGATTTGAAACTCTTGAACGATCTTTTTTTTTTAATTGTTTAAAATTATTATCAAATTCAACAGTCTAGGTGAAAAAAGTAAATTAATTAGAAACATTCATAAAATATAATAAATACAAAATGAAAGATAATGTTCAATGATAATCTGTTGACATTCTTCAATATTAACATGAACTTGTAGGATGTTCATAATAAAATTATTTTATAACACAAATGTCCCTCAATCAACAACAAAACATTGTAAGAAAGTTTTGAAGAATATAAATACTTATTTTAAGAAGATTTAAATAAAAAAATACAAACTTTTGGGTACTTTTTAATAATGATTAAAAAGACATACTTTTTCGATTTTCCCGTATGTTACAACAAAATCTTTCAGTTCTGTAAAATAGGAATGAATATAAATTGTAATTGATTTTCTTGTATATTATTGTGAATTGTGTTTTACACAAAATCGCTCCATGTCATGCAAGTAATAAGTTAATTACAAAATTTTGAAAGTGTTAACCTTAAATGCATGTATAATGTTATAATAAAAATTATGGATAAAAAATGGCATTGAAAATTTTTTATTAAATTTTAATTTTCTTGAATTTAAGAAGAATATCTACAAAAAGGTTTGTTAACATGGCATTTTTATGGCAGATAGTAGAGAGAACATAAAGATGAAAGAACAATTTTATTTGGGAAAATTCCACTTACTGAAATTGTTCTAGTGTTCTTTTTTCAATGTCTGTTGCGTAGGAAAAAGAATTAAATTCTTAAATTTTGATATACAAAGAAACAAAAAATGATAATAAGTTATTTGACTCAAAAAAAAAGGGTAATTGAAAAATAATACAAAAACATAGAGGGGCTTTTAAATTAATAATTTAAAAGAAATGAATTTTTTTAATCAAAATAGGCCCCTTTTAGCCCTGTTACATCCCTTTAAATGACTTAACAGGAATAAAAAAACAAATAAATTGTAATTCCTTCAATTTCTGTCTATTAAAAATTTGTATTAGACTTATTTTTATTGATTTGTAATGGAATTAAAACTCAATTTTTAAAGTAAAATATGGCATGCCTATATAAAAATATTAAAAAAACATACCGCGAATCTTCAAAATTTGAACTAAATTTTTTTATCACGTCAGCATTCAAATATCGCGCCAAAAAATTTACAGGGAGCCAATGAAAATAAAAAATGCAATAAAATTTGAAAGCATGCAATAATTCCATTTTGAATATCCAAGATAAATTACATTTGAAGGTAACAATATCAATCCATCGATACATAGATATCCAAGATAAATTACATTTGAAGGTAACAATATCAATCCATCGATACAACCAGTCATTGTTTTTATAATAATTTCAGCAACAGTTTAATAAAGACCATATTGTTCAACTTCAAAGCAATAAGGAATCACGTAGTGTTCGCCAGCAAAATGCAAACTCAATGTCACTCATTTTAACGTCAGTTGTAAACGATGTTCGAAAATAATCAGTTCTTGATTTGAACGATAAACTCGCTCCCAGTACAAAACAGCTTAATATTCGCAAAATCGAATCTCCAATTGTAATTTCTTTGTAAGACAACTACATCTTGAGCAGCATCGATCAAAGTGAAACATTGTAATAGTGATCAATCCAATTCAGATAAAAATTGAAACACAAATTGTTTTGATCCTGGAAAAGATAAAAAAATTGAATTTAAATTGGTTAAAAGTAATAAACATTATTAGTAAATTCATGAGATCAAAAATAAATAAATTAAATAATAATGTTCAAATTTCATTTCTTAAAAAGTGTTGACAGTGATCCAGGGCAAGCGCGAATCAATTTAGCTAAAACAATTTGTATAAATAACGAGAAAGGTATAAAAATAAAATATGCAAGATCGAATAGCCCTGTTAACTTTAAAACCGATCTCTGATTTTAGATTGCATAAAACTGTTCACATGTGCCTGTCTAAATGGGCCTAACAACACGATCACTGACTAATTTTGAAAGAATAAAAAGAATAACATTCACCTTGAGCTTTTGGTAATGCTGCAAGCAATCGATGTTAATTTTTACGTTTGTGATCACAGTATTTGAAGCAATCGAAGACAATGTTGAATGGTTAAAGGTACTCTTTACGTGATAATGCAAGTACATCCATCCACCATCTGCATAATCTTTTGGCGCCTCGGCATGGCCAATTCGATTATGATCAACGGTTGAGGGTCACGTGACAATGCATATGAAGGAGTTGTCATTCAAGCATTGGTTAACACTTACACCCTTGGTAGAACATATAGCCCAATGACAAAAACGGGAAAAGATAATTTTCCAGGGGGTAAAGTAAAAAAAAATTTTAAATCTTCCTCGCGGATAAATATCCCGTAAATGTTCTGAGAGCGGTCTTTGGCAACCGAAACAAAAGTCAATCTTTCCTTGATACTCTGACGAGTTCAGTCCATTTTCTGTTGATAATCCTCTCCTGAAAATGATGATTGACTTTTAAAATCATTGAATAAGCATTAGTCGATTGATATAAACTGTGAAAAGATTTGTTAAACCGTTGGTAAACAGCTCAATCGAACGCAACGCCATCCTCAAATTTGATCAAATTGTTACAAACAGTTGCGTGTCCTTCGCAACGGTGCTAGAAATCGAAAGACGACGTCAAATTATTATATAAATTATTGCAAATCATGGTAATCATAATCATCATAATCGCAATTTACAAGTGACTATTGTGACACTTTTTCTAAGATCTTTTCAACAAATAATACCATTTTCGGAATGAGCACATCGTATAGAGAGTTGTTATTGATGAAGGAAAGTAATCATGTGACATGCAAGGATTTTTCATCGATTAAACGAAAAACACCCCCATATGTGCTATTGCGATATGAAGTGAGGTGTTTTGATAATATGGACATGAATTTCCTGCTACAATCGGATATTTATACCCATTTATTGAATGTGATGAGAGACAAGCTCATATATTACTGTATGTTGCATCACGTATCATTCCACAGAAGTCTCAATCCATACTCGTGTTTTAAGAAGAGAAATAGACTATTCAGACTCTTTCATAGTATGACTGTAAAATTCAAACCGAATAATCCGAGGGATTTCTTGCCATTGAAAGTATGTAGTGACTGTATCACTACTGCTACTACTACAAATCAAGAGCGAACATTTATAATGAAACTTATTGAGGGGTTGGAAGATCATATTGGATTTTTACTTACCATATCTCGATTTTCTCCAATCTCTACTGATGTTATGAAGGCAGTCGAACTACACAAGGTTAACTTTAGATACGTCACAGCCATGATTAGTAGTGAGGGTGAAATAGTTGGTATTGATAGAAATGTTGTAGATTTAATGTTGCCCCACAAGTATCGTAAAGACAGTGATTTTACTACGATTAAGAATGATGTACTGTTAAAATCGTATGGTATTCAATATATCATTAGTGATTTTTATATCAAACATGATAAAATGACAGAGAGTAGATGTATCCCTGTTACTAGCAGTAGAGGAGCATACGTACTTGTATTTAACTGGTATAGTACGATAACATTAACAATTGAGTATGATTTAACACAAGACTTTTTATTAATAAAGTATTGATGACACAACATTAGTCGCATGATTTTTTTGGAGTTGTATACTGCATTGGTAGTGGTGTCTTGGGAGTGCGTGTGTTGGCATTATTATTACCAACAGTTATGGGTACATTAGAGAGTATGTATTATTACTATTATACGGTTATTATTTTAATTTTATGTAGGTCACACAATGTTTGCTGTCAGCAATAGAAAGGCGAATAGACTATTAAAGACAAAGAGAAAACGGTTAAAGTGTGATGTGAAGCGAGTATCATCTAGTGGAAGTAGCGGCGGCGGTGGTGGCAGCAGCGGATTTATGACAACAGTAGTACATCACGACAACAACGATGATGCAGGAGTGACAGAGGATCAGTCGCCGTCGTCAAGACCACAATTACCACCACCACCACCACCACCACTATCACCATCAATACCATTGAGTGGTACTGATGATGATGATATGAGGTTGATTATATCAACTACTGCGAGTGTGAAGGATAACGGTCTTTATGAGAATGATACAAAGTTACTAAAGTTAATATTTCCAACATGCTATCAATTGGAAACATTTATGTTTCTATACGATTTCTTTACACTCGTGGGAGAAGATGAAAAGGATAATCACCAGCATAATGGTGACGGTGCTGGTAACAATACCAGTACTAATGCAGCAGGAGCAGCAACGGTGTCGTTTGGAACACAACGGAGCCACTTTCAATACCTTCTTAATAATAGTACGACTAAAACAAAAACAAGCAGACTATTGAACGATGAAGACATACAATCGATGATAGTTAATGTATCATTAGATGAAGATGACTTCAAGAGAAAACTATGTTCATTTCCAAATTTGAGAATAGTGCACGAAAATATTTCAACATGTCCGTTGGCAATGTCAGAATGTACGGTGAATTATACAGTGTTGGTATTGGAAGTAAAGATATATTCATTATACAGACAGTTTATATTAAATGAACGTAACAAAAGTACCAGTAGTAGTAGTAGCAACACTCGAACTAATCAGTACTGTGCAAGAGTTATTCCTGATGAGGATGTATTCATGGAAATGAAAGAAATGTGGAAAAGTTACGTATTTACAGAAAAGTACAGACCACATGGACGACGAGGATCTGATACCCTTACTCATTCAAATGTTGATACAGCGGTATGGTCGCAATATGGAGATAAGAATAATACATACTTGGCATTCTTGCAACGAAATGGATTAATGTCACCAAGTGGAGAGCCAGTAATACCAACACTGCCGTCACTGTCTTCATCTATATTTGTGAATTACTGCAGTTTTAAAATAGAAGAAATTCAAAAGGGGACATGCGTGAACAGACTAAAGAAGAGGATACAACTTGAAGTTGGTCCGCATACCTTGATAAAATATGTCAGTATATTTGCTGAAATGTACAAAGCATTTATCACAAATGTAAAGGATGCAAATGAGATAATATCAGATTATGAATCAGTTAAGCACAAATCACTGAAGACGACTACCAGTGATACGTCAGCATCAGCAACAGCAGCATCAGCATCATCGCTACTACCACCACCACCACCACCACCGCCACCTGTGCCTAGAGGGCGAAAGAGAAAGAATACTGAGGACATTATTGGTCAATATAAATCATTGACACATAAAAAGACAAAATATCAGTCATCCGCAGCAGCAGCAGCAGCAGCATTGTGTGGTGGTGATGTTAAGTCGGTAGCAACAGCACCACCAACACCACAACTTATAGTAGCACCAGATTTAACTACATTGGCAGATGTGGCGGTATACAGTCAAACTACTCAAGAAGTATTAAATGATACAGAATTACAAGAAATTTTAAACAATTTATTTTCACCATGTAGTACTGATACTACTACTGGTGATACTGCTAGTTATCAAGACAAACCTCCTCCAGTGGTGATTTTGAATCCCCCTCCGCCACCAACAAGTCCTATGAAATATGCGTATGTTAAAGACATTACACGGTGCATGGAAGATAGTAGTAACTTCGAAGGGAGCAACACTAGCACAACTACTACTACTACCAATGATGATGATGATGATACAGATGATGATGACGATGATGAAGACGTTAATGATGATGATAATATATAGACTGTATTATGGTATTAATGTAAATATACAACATTGTTTATTGTTATTGTTATAGATTATTGCAAATATTTGATCAAGAACGATTTATCACAAATATTGAAAGATCCTTGGAGATATGCTGTTGATCATGTTAGAATACATTATAGAGGTACATACATGCATCAACGATTACCGGTAACATCACAAAAGGCTAGAGAATTACCAACTAGTAAACGAACAGCATCGCATGTATCACCAGGGACATTATTACATCATATGTTTACAAAAAGTAGTGCATTACCAGACTTATTAAAGACAGAACATATACGTCATGTAAATATGATTAAATCAACTCAAGCTTACACGTCTGCTGTTCCAGGAGTTCTTGAGAATACCTCAGGCCCAATGTCTGAACAGCAAGGTGATGACATGATTGATGGAGTCGGTGGTGGTATTGATAACAACAGCCCACATCATAATGCTCTTGATGCAACCTATAATAGCAGCAAACAATCTAAGTATAAGAAGGATTCTGGTAATAATGGAAAATCATCTATAAATAATAAAAAAACTGGTGGTGCTAATCAACGATTCACACATCCTAGACACCCTGATCATCAGTTGGCTAAGATAACAAATACACCAATAGAACCACCAGGTACTACTGCTACTACAAATGGTAAGCTTCAGTTATGCATGTCTGAAGGAGCTGCTGAAGCTGCATATGACGACTTATGTTATTGGAGACGATTAGACAAATTTGAATGCGAACTTCAGGAGTGTCTTACAGCATTTGTAAAGGAATATGAAGCTGCATTAGATGAATTAAAGACTCAGCAACAGCAACAATCATTACTATCGTCAATAGCAGACAACCATCACCACCCTTTTGGGAGAGGGAGAGGACGAGGACGAGGACAACAACGACGACAACGACAACGACGACGACGACAACGACAACGACGACCAGCCGCGTCAACGTTAGCACAAAAACGACGTAAACGAAATAGTACTTATTATGATTATATAGGTCATGTTAGTAATACATCATCAAGTTGTATAGATGACGATGATGACGATGATGACTTTTCTACTACTGATAATGATGATGATCGTAGCAGCATCATCACAACAACCACCGTAGCATCATCATGTGCTGATGTTGATGATGATGATGATGATGATAATGATTATGCAGACACTACCAATGAACAGCAGCAACTGGTAAGATAACTAGTATAATAGACCGTATAGTAACTACTAGTAATAAGCGTATATATATGTATGTATGTATTGTATAGTAGTATACAACCGCAACAAATATGAAGCGATCGTCATCACGAACGACAACAACAACGTCGTGTAGCGCTCCTCATCCTGTTAATACACTGTGTGACGAATGCGAGCGAACGCTACACAGTTATGTAAACGAGTTAGAGCGATATTATCATGATATGATAAGTAAAGAGGCAGGAGAGTACTGTAAACGACAAAAGTTAGATGCAAATGTTACATCTATAAAACAAATGATGAACTATCATCACGATAATTCAATAAATTCTACAAATATAGAGAACTCCACAAAGGATCTTCGATTCATAACACCGTTTTGCTGTCTATTAGCAGGAAAATCACAGAGTGGAAAATCTGAACTAGCGCTAACGATATTGAGACAATGGAGACTAATAACAAACGATCATGAGGGAGTATATACAAAGCGAATGTATTGGTTTTATGGCACCAGATCTGACAAGCAATTATCCGAAGTGAGAGACATATACGAATCAAATAGACGTGAATTGAACGATTATGACGATCCAACATTAGCTCTACACTTTATTGACGGTACGAATAAGGAGGAAATGACTCGTACGTTAACACATGTTGAGCATGCGATTGTAGTGTTAGATGATCTAATGATGGAAATTGGGAAAAGTGAAGAACTAATGAGTTTATTTACAAGAGAATCTCATCATAAGAAGTTGTGCATATTCTATATGTGGCAGGATATATTTCCAAAGAAAACTCATGCCAATACAATATCAAAAAACACACAATACAAGATAATATTCCCAAATCCAACTACAAATTTAAGTTTAAAGACGATGCTTCAACATATTCATCCAACCAATTCGAAGCACATATTTGAGAAAATAAATTCTCATATTTATCATCAACCACGTCATTCCTATCCCTATGTTGTAGTTAGAACTGAAGCGAATGCAGATCCTGATTTAATGTATACAATTAATTCTATTAGTAGAGATCCTATTGATAATGTCAAGTGTGGAATGTTTTCAAAACCGCCAAGGATACTAACAATGTAGTCTTGTGTTACTTGTATAACCTATACTTTATAAATACCATCAATAACTACTGTAGTATACAATGCCGTATCATCATGATATATGGATTACGCCAGTTTGGTGGCATAGGTATACAACGGAAAAACTTGCCACGATATCTTGCAGGAGGGTGTAGAACTTGTGGAGGTAAATACAAGAAAAAACGTCGTAGTCGTCGTGGTCCTCGTATTAGAGGACGTGGTGGTGGACTACTAGGTGCTCTGGGTGGTGCTCTGTGGCGCATGACCCCATTTGGCATGATAGGAAGTCGGAAGGTATTGATAGGAAGCAAGCAAGCATGGTATTACGAGGACGCGGAAGAAGGTTTGGTGGTATAGGAGTTGGTGTTAACCGACCCATGTCAGGACAAGGTAGAGGATTAATGCGATTGGCATCATACTTACCACGAATTAAAACTAGAGGACGACGACGCAGGAGATGTCGGGGTCGTTGTTGTCGTATACGACTTGGACGTGGACCAAGTAAAAACAAGCGGTATGGACCAATATTGGATCCGTCATTATTAATAAGTGATAACTATGACAACAACAACAACAATAATGACGACAGTGACGATGATGATGTTATTGAACCTAAACTGGATAAGTACTATATTTCAAACTTTTTAAGCTTTTTACCAGAGGATCTTGTGAAAGATGTAATGGGTCAACGAATTAACTCGCGACAATCTACAATTCTAAAATATTTGCGACAGAGATATGATTGTTATCCTCCACAAATTTATAAGCTAGTAACAGGACATCGACTATCAAATAAAGACCTGAGGCAATATAGATTACGACAGCACACCACTGTACAACAACAACAACAACAACATGATCAACATCATCTTACCCCTCCAGCATCATTAGCACCAACACCACTACCGACACAAGCACCACCACCACCACTACCGCCGCCGGTGGGTGATACTGACGAACACGTAGATGCCGCAACACAATTAGAGCAGTTAATGCATGATTATCATAGTGCTGAAAGTGTAATGGCAGATGTATTCGATGAAATGTCACGTGTTGTAGCAAATACAGTGACACCAACGACTCATCCTCCCAACAACCAACGAATAGCACATAAAGCAATACTACCACCAGCATCACCATCATACATTCCACATAAACAAATGATGCCACCATCACCACCATTACCACCATCATCACACATTCCATATAAACAAATGCCACCACCAACACCACCACCATCATCGTCATCACCATCATCATCATCATCATTATCGTCAGTCTCATCACCACCACCGCCAGTATTACATAACAATCATGATGAAGCACAACCAACTACGAACCACTATCAGGATCTGTTGGACTCTATGGATATGTATTTAAACAATTTACCATCATCCCCACCGTCATCACACCATAGTGGTAATACTACTGATCAACAGCAGCAGCAGCAGCAGCAGCAGTCGTTTACGTCTGTACTAAATGCGTATTGTGATGGATATTTCAATGCAAAGGAAACTGTAAATGAAGTATTACATGTTGCACAACAATACTTGATGAACACCTGGGATCAACAGGGTGGGATGTAAATAATATAGTCAGTGGTAATATTATACTAACAATTGTATGTTATATATCGATACCACTTAGTGATACTTATATAGTACATACTGATGGTGATGATTATGATCTTATGTAATAACTATGTTATCATCCAATATCTATTCGCACGGATTCAACTCCATCCCTGCAAATTATAGAAATCCATTGACTGCAAATTACATAAAGTCATATACTAGTTATGGAAGCTCAATGCAAGCAAGGCCAGCTGATCCACTAACACCAAAACCGAATATTCACTTCTTCTTAAAGGGAAACGGTCAGTTATTTCATCATCCTCATATGTCATGGAGAATGCCGTCACACCCGCCCACAACTACCTTTAGTGACGTCAGATCGTCACCATTTACACAATTTGGCGCTGGTCGAAGAAGTGGAAGAACGCGCAACAGCAGCAAAGGACGATCATTGAGACAACATGAATTGTTTCGTAATGACATGTATGACCTTGCTCCACCTAATGCACTGGGGCGACCAGGTGGAGGGGGTGGTGGTAGACCACCTCCAAGCAAATATAATCATAGAGCAACTGCATCTAATAACATCTTTCAATTGCAACCTAGTGGATATCAACGATTCAAATCATCAGTCAGTAATTATGCAAATGGGAGGTCGTTGAGTACTGCCAAAGCATTACAGGCGAAAAAGACTTGGTATTACCAATCATTAGACAGATAATAATAATAGTGTAACGGTAACACAATCTAGTTATAGTACCTTTTCTACAAAATATAGTGCTTGTAAGACACTAATAGTTATCGCTACTACTATGAGTTGTCCGTTGGACGAACGTGTGTGCTGTTTGAAGGAGAAGACATTTCAAACATTAGCAATAGAAACGCTCATATTTGTTGGAAAATTTTGTTTAGTGTGGATTGTTGCACACATACTACACTTTCTAGTGTTTGGAGTACTGAATAGAGTAGAGAATTCTATACTACCATCTGTGTGGAGGTATTTGAAGCGAAATTATTATGCAGCAAGACACAGGTGTCGGCGGTATCGGTGGGAGTGGAATTTTCAAATTACACGCGAGACACAGAGACAAAAGAAATTCTCAGATGATGATGATGATGATGAACAAGATGTTGAAGCAGCAAAAAACACAGAATCGTCAGAAGTCATTGTTATCAAATCTCAACAACAACGAGATAGCACACCTAAAGCGAAAGTGGATGACGACAAAGCCGATGGAGCACGCTGCAAGCTCAGGAGGCTTAAACGATTATCAAGCATCAGCGGTAGCACAATTAGGAGACCGCACACACCACCTATTAAGGAATGTTACCCCGAAATTCAAGACTGGTAATAACACCAAGCACCCAACAAACCGATGGCGTTCATCAGGTCGACTAGTTGGATACGGTAGACCATATGGTGGTGGTGGTGGTGCTGGCTACCCTCCACTTATTCCAACAACAAAAAACAGCTACTCTATATGGTCTAGAGCACAATTTCAAGACCAACTGTCTAGATTTCCTACATTAGCAAAATGGTGTCCAAAAACTATTCTTCCTAATGGAACTCATGTATGGCAATATCCAAATCATGCTCCATCAGTACTATGTATCGCTAAGTAATATCACATACTACTACAGTGTATGCTCTAAGTATATATTAAGTGAGGTTGTTAATACTGTTATCATTCATAATCTTCACGTACGTGTATTTTCTTGTTATTATCCTGCTACATATATAAAAGCACACTTGTTGTGTCTCAACCAACACAACAACAATGTCTGATATACCATTAGGACGTAAACGAAAGCGTAGTGACTCATGGCCACCACCCTCTGCACCTGATACTGGTGGTGATACTGCTACTACTACTACAGATGAAGGTGCTCAAGATGCTAAACGAGAAAAACTTAATAGGTCTGTAGGTAATGCTGGCGGTGGAGGAAATCCTGTTCCACCGGATATGCTATCTCATTCGTCACAGACATCGTCAGGAACATCGTCCGCATCGTCGTCGTCTGGTGCTACACCTGGTAATATTAATAATAATGGTCTAACGTATTCAGGAACGTATGGTAAAATGTATCTTGTGCCAGAATCGTTTTATCACACTATGATGAATGGAAGTTCTAATTTGATAAAAAATTTACACGAAGATAAAATAAAACAACACGTTGATGCAGCACGAGCGAGCGCCAATAATCCAAAGGCCTATCAATATCATATGATTCAAGCAAATATCTTAAAACATGCTACAGTTGCTAATCCGCACATCGATCAACGAATTCAATTATCACTTACAAATCCTGCAATTCAACAATTGGATCAAAAAATTAGTAGTTACAAGCGAAATCCTAGATTATTAAAAACGGATATTGGCATGAAACAATACAACGCATTCCAAACAGAACGAAGAATTAAATTGGATGTACTTCAGGATGAGGAAAATAAAAAATACAATAATATCATCTCTAATCCAGCAGATAACATTACTGCATTACCGGCATCCTTACAAACACGATCTCATCATGCAACTACATTAAAGTCGTTTCTTGCTAAACATCCAAATCTTATTAATGAAGATGAGCACGGAAATGTATTTGTCGAGAATAAACTAGTTGCCCACGGTGATGAAAACAAAAATCATTTATCTAGAATGATACATTATATGATGCACGACTATGAATCATCACCCTCAACTAGTGAACACGAATACAAACAACATGCACCAAAAGGGTTAATACCGTTCGTAGAAGCATTGCACAGACGAGGATTTTCTTATGAAAATATTGGTAATAGATATTTACGAAAGGCAATGGTAACACCATCACCATCTACTACTGCTCCTACTACACCAACAACACCTACAACAACAGCCTCACCACATCAACAACAACTTGCAACCCTTCAAACACGATTAAATAAATTACATGAGATGCATGAGTATCATAAGAGCAAGGGTAATAGTGAGAAACGACGTGCTACATCCAGACTTATGATTGAAAATATTAAACATCAAAATAAACTATTCGAAGAACATCTACGTAAACAACAACATCATACTCATGCTACTACCCCTCATTTTGATGTTAAACCATCTACCTCTGGTGTTGCTACTGCACCATCACGATTAACAAAATCTGCAGATACCGTGCGACAACGGTTGTCATCGTATTTGAGTGAAAAACAAAAACATGAAGATACACCAACCACCAGACAACTTAAAGTCTCACGACCTACAGAACGAAGATTGAGACGAATTCAACAACGCAAATTAACAAAGAAATAATGTTTTTATTTCATGAAACAATAATAATAATAATAATAATATTACTATTAAAGTTCATCATCATTCTGAAGCATGTCGCTTTCCTGTTGTTGTTGCTGTTGTTGATGCACGTCTTCTTCGTCTATCTTTGCCCCTTCGTTCTGTCTCCTCCCATGTCCCTTCTGTTCTGTCCCTGTACTTTCGTTCAGCAGCACACAGTGCTCTATCTCTCGCTGCTGCTCCACTCCTTTCATATTCGTGTATAAATCTGAGTCGTCTATCTCTACATTGTGCTTCATCAAACATAGATTTCATCTTCGACTTTGCAGATTTTCTCCAACTGTCATAGGATTCGCCATTTAACGCTTCCTTTAATGCAGATATGACACCCATCGGCATGTTCCCTGGAAATTGGTCAGTGGGGGTAATGTCTTGAGGACTCTTGGCAGCACAGGTATTAAATTCGGTTTGTGATGGTAGAGGTGTTGTTGGGCGCAGTGTCCAATTCCTGTAGCTTGTTGGATCATCCTCATACTCTGGAGAGGGGCAGTCAACATTACGTGCGTGTAATGACCCACAATCGTATTCACCATCCTTATGACCACTAGCACCACCACGTTCGTAAAGGGTGGGCACCATGTCTTCGTCTACTGGTATAGGTAGTTCTAAATGAAATAGTAGACTATCATCTAGTGATATCTCGGTTCTTTGCTGGTCATCTCCTTTTCCATCAAATACGTTACCGCGAACATTCTTAACGTCATTTCTAGCATTGTTACAATCGCCAACATCACCCCCATACAGTCCAACGTTACATGGTGTCGTATAATCCATGCGAAATGAGCCAGCGTTACCAGCACTAAAATAAGTTGTGGAATGAACATCATCATTATTAGTTGTGTTAGCAGCAGCAGCCATACTGTGTGATACTAGTCAGTCGTAGAGTGGTGATGATGTGAATCTTAGACACAGCGCGCACTATCCTTTTATCGTATAGTCTGTAGTCAAGTGTACAACTAACAATGATCATAACATATCGGTTACTAGCTGTGGTTGGCGGGAGTCTAGCATGTTATAGACGATGATCATAACAATTCAGTTGCTATGTCTGGTTCTAAGCGGTTTCATATTGCCCACGCAACTCATTCATAGAGAACACTAGATGCTGTGTAACTTTGGACCGCACTATGTACTCTATACTAATAATACAACTAATAGTATTAGTGTCAATTTACACACAAAGCAGTCGTCTCCTGTTTCCTAAAAGCAGACCTACAGTCCAACGTTAACTGTACGTAACTTCCTCTTTATATTGAATTTAATCATAAACCGTATTATTCGAATTCGTCTACACACAACAACACAGATAAATAACAATAATAACAATGGCTGGTATAGCAGCAAGTTTAGCAATGCAACTGTTGTTACCGACTCTTTTGGGGGGTGGTGGTCGAAGAAGCAGTCATCCTATAGTAGTAGGAACAGGACGACGAAAACGACGACGACGACGACGACGATATCATTCGCTCCGCGACACTCGCGGTCGGTTTTGTAGTGCGATACATGGAAGAGGAGAGCGAGGAATTTTCGATGCGTTTAATTGGTAACCTACTACTACACGCTACTAAACAATACTACCTAACTGCATTGCGCATCAGTTATTGATTATTATTTCTATTAGTATCATTATAATCTGAACATACTACACAATTGACTAGACGAAGAGTGTTGGTTGGTGATTATTATACGCGAGGTGATAGTAAGAGTATAATCATCATCATAATCCATCATGGCCAAACGCAGAGGGAGGCGGGACCGACAGAGACGACACCGACTACGTGCAGCACAATATGATCAGCATGGATGTCGTAATATATGGGTTAAAAGTCATGCAAGAGTAGTGTCCAAACGTGGTCATCGTAGGCCAAATCGACATATTCGCTTTCAGTAACAACACACCACAACATATAGTATAAAAACAGTTACCTGCTGGATAATTTTAGTTAATAGTGAAACACCTATATAGATTGTATTGTGCACGTTTACAGTTAGTAGTTCAGTTTACTATCCAACAACTGTTCGATGATGGATGGGATGTATGGTGCAAATCCTCTCTTTGGATATAATAATAATAATTCTAATGTACACGCCAGATTTGGTACTAATGATGATGTTGATACCAATGACTTGTTACAACAAGAATTAGAACAAGAAATTACTAGAGAAGAACAACGTCAACAACAACAACAGCAACAATTAAGAACTGGTGGTAGGGGAAAGGGTAAAGCCTCTCGCAAACGTAAAGATGATGATGATGATGACGATGATGATGACGATGATGATGACGATGACGATGACGATGAGTATGATGATGATGATGATGATGACGATGATACAGATGAGGAGGGTGGTGGAATGAACCAAAAGGTGGTGCGACATAATAAGAATAATGATAGTGATGATGACGACAGTAGCAGTAGTTCTAGAACAGATGATGACGACAGTGATAATGGTAATGCCAAAAAGAACACACAACTGAAAAAGAATGCAAAATCTGGTAAACAAGGGCAACAACAACTCCAACGCAATACTACTACTAATAATAATAATAAATATCGACAATATGCATTGTCCAATGTTAAATTGCGCAAAAAGGACAAGTTACATATGAAACGATTAATGCGTGGAATACTAAAACAAGCGAAACAAAACGAAGAAGAAAAGTTATTCAAAACCATTACACAAACCGTGTTAGGAACACTCAACCCTGCATCTACTGCTGCTGCTGCTGCTGCTGCTACTACTAGTCGTCCTGTATTGATAGGACAAAAGCGATCGCGAAATGACGACGATCATGATGATGATGATGATGATGATGATGACAATAATAATGATATATCATCATCATCATCATCATCATCATCATACCTTAAACGTGCTCGAAAGTATCATGATTCACAAGATGGAAAATTTAACTGTGTAGCCCACAAACAGTTCATTAACGATCTACAAGACAAACTAACGAAGTTTAACAGTCTTGGTGTTCAAAGAATTAAAGAATTGGACACAACACACAACCTGCAAGATCTTCCATTAACTGGAAAAGATAAATATATGTCCTCCAACTCCTCTGCTCCAACTGTAACTATTAAGGAACCTCTCTTTGAAATCTTAACTGATCACTATTGTAAATCTGTACTTGTAAATTCTATCCTCAGAAAGGTGCTACCCTTTGTAGACATTCCGTATATTAAAAAATAAAGTTATTGTATTACAGCAGTTGTTACATAGTACTGAACATGTAGTATGTATGTCTTTTACTCGCGTTAACTCTCTATCATCATCTGGTTGGAAGAGTACTAATAATACTAATAATGGATAGATCTGCACTTTACAGACAACTTAGCAAGCTATATAGAACCCCTGCATTTCCAGGAGCATACAAAGGATTAACAACATTTCACAAGTATGCAAAGAACCATCCAAATATTCGAGCTGCTCATCGTCTGTCGCTTGAAGACGTTAAAGACTGGTCACAAACCGATGATTTAGAAAATAAAAATCGACCGGTAAGGCGAAAATTTATGCGACGTCCTTACAATATACTAAATCCCAATGCCATATGGGAAGGAGACCTACTCGATATGTCGTCATATGCAGCCCAAAATCGTGGTGTGAAATTCATCGTAATGCTTGTCGATCAATTTACTAAAAAATTATATACAGAACCAATAAAATCGAAAAATGCCAAGGATGTCAATGTAGCATTCCATATTATATTCGAATATCAAACAATGGCACGACCAAATATTCTATATACAGACAATGGAAAGGAATTTACAAATTCGTTGCTTCAGAATTATTTAACAAATACCTTACACATTAAACATGTAACAACAAAAAATAATGACATCAAATGTGCTATTGTTGAACGAACAAACAGAAGCTTCAAAAGTATGTTGGTAAAACATCTACAGGCTAACAATGGAAAATACATAAATGATTTATCTGTATTGACAGACTCATATAACAATACGGCACCATCAACAACAAGAATAGCTCCTAATGCTGTCGATCCTACAAATCTTATGACCGTACGACAAAATATGACCTTGTCACATGCACAACGCAATCATAAATTAGCATCTGCATCCTGGGATAAAGACACATTACACCCAAAGTTAGCTGTAGGACAATGGGTTCGCATTCTTGCTAAAAAACAAACATTTCAACGTGGATATCATCAACCATTTACCGATCAAATATTTCAGATAACAGACGTAATCACATCTGGACAACCAGTAACCTATAAACTAGCAGACTTAAACAAGGATCCAATCTCTGGAACATTTTATTACAACGAATTATCGCCAATTCAATTTCCTGAAGAATTTCGATTGAATCAAACCTTTCATCCGTTGCAGTTAACATCGCCTCATGATAATCTACGATATAAAAAAATATTAATTAGAGAGTACTACCAACCAATCTGGGTGCCAGAATCTGTTTTGACAAGACGATCAAATCTAGAAAAACACAACAGAACCATTAAATCATCAATTATTATGCATTGGCTATTGGGTGATACTACTACCGACACCAACAACACCAACAGCACCAACAATGTCGTCTGAGACGTTGTCGTCTCATGTGTTGGGAGAAAGTGGGGATGCCTATTGGCACATAGCAGGGGCGGCTCTGGGGGGTATTCAAGGTATTCGTGAATACCAACTTTTTTCAGGCATACCATTTAGTTGTGTCTCTGTTTTGGGTGTTTCAATTGAAGTTTTTTTTTCTGGTCTGAAGATGCGAAATAGAAATCCCCCGTACTTTTATTGAGTTCGTGTGGACAGTTACTTAATTGCACAAGTTTAGCTTAGCTCCTCTGTTTCTTTCAAAGGCAGCAATAAATTAATCACTAATCCGTTCATGACAGCACTTGATATTGGATTCCCTATGCGGCCAAAATTTTCAAGGTATTCAACGGTCATTCTGAATACTCCCGCTTTGTTTTCATTACTTGGTATGACGTCAAACCCAATTGAATCATCTCCTTTGTACAAACAATCTTTTGACCGAACGTATTCAGTTTCGGAACTGAATACCTTGGCGAACGTACCTCTTTTCTCGGTATTAACGTATGATGGATCGCGTTTTGACAAATGAATATCGTTGGGGAGTTTCGAAAATTTTCGAATTACGATCAGCGCAAAGGGATTGCTTAAGCCATGAGCAACGAATTCGTCTGAAAAAGGACGGAAGACCCTGTCCGAGAATAAAGTACCAAGGCCGAACAAGTGATTCTGTGTACGAGAGTTTTTCCTGGATATGTGGTGGTGAAAGTGAAGATGGGAAAGAGACATTTTTCTGCTGGCCCTGCCTGGTTATGGGAGATATTTCAAAGGTATGTTTACTTTTCTTTTCTCCAAATTTTGTAATGTGCATGGTTTACCCCTTGAGTTTCCATGGCCTCAATGACACGTATTTGCGGCCACACTTTTCAAGACCAACTTTGAATACCTTGCCACTGTAGGTGGCTGCTGTAGAAGGGCTGGAAGCCGCGCTAAGGTATTTTCAAATTGGGCTTTCCTCAATGTGGCTTTTGCCCTGTTGCCTTGTACTCTTAGGTGTTTTTAAGGAGGGTGGGGGCTTGTACCCAAAGTAACGCAAGGGGGCTTGGCATTCGAATACAAGAAGTTGAATTTGTCTTCTTGCTGAAACTGTACAGGAAAATTTTTGAGAACTCTACGCCAATCATTAATACAATGCAGAGACCTGTGTTAGATGCTGTAATGGTGAAGTCGATGCTAGATGACTTTTTAGCAGCATTAGCTGTTTTTGATTACGATCAAATCTGGAAAGATGCTTTGCTGGCTGATCCTGCAATGCCAGCAGTACGCACGAGAGATGGATGGCGAAACATGGAGCCTGCAAATAACGGATCAAGCGAAAGTTGGAAGGCCTCTTTGCAAAGTCTAGGAGAAGAGATAACTGGAAAATTTTCAGAACAGCTGATGTGGCGTTTTTCTAACCTTGCAAAATTCAAATGGATGGAACTAATCCATCCAACGAAGTTTGAAGAACGCAGAAAAGCGACGGTTCGACAACAGAGAGCTTTGATCAATGATGTTCAGGAGCTTTATCCATTTGTTGTTAAGGATGTCTTGGCTACTGAGTACAATTTGAGCGTGCTCTATCATAGCACAGAAATTGGAATTTTGCTTCAGAAGCTTGTTCGTGAACGTGACGAATTAGTAGCCAAGAAAAAGGAAAGGCGCACAAAGATTGGGAGAATGAAAGATCAAGCAGAGACAACAATGACAGAAATGGGCGCAAGTGATTCTGCAGAATCTTCTGAAGCTAATGAACAGTTCGATGTTGAGGAAAATTCTAACATTGAAGTTGATGCAGTGAAGGAAGGAACACCTACCGCACAAGACCTTCTCACTGTTATCAAAAAAGCAAATTTGGAGGATGCGCTTCCACAGGTCATGAGCTTGTTGCAGCTTGCAGTCGTTACGCCGTTAACAAGTGTGCATTGTGAACGCGTATTCAGTCGGATGAAACGGGTGGTCTCGTCTGGGAGGTCCCGAATGTTGCAAGACAGAAAAGAAAACCTCGTTTTCTTGCAGGTCGAGCACAGGCTGCTGCGATATCTTGCAGGACAATTTTCGTTCAAAGACAATGTTATTAAGCGGTTCAAAGCTTATAATCAGCGTAGATATGAACGCTTCTCGAAAAAATAGAAACTCAATAGCTTTTATTTGCTAAATACGTTTTTTAGAACTGGCATTTTCTGTTCCTTTTATGCATTAAATATCTTCGCATTGCAGTAATCACGGTTAAACTATCCATAAGGTGTTCTCTAGCCAAAAGGGCGTGGTCATTGAACAACGCCCTTTTAACTAACTTTCTGAATACCTAATTTGGGGAACTGTGCGCCGCCCCTGGCACATAGTATCTAATACAAATGATGATGTTAATAATACTCCATATTCCTTTCTTAATCAACCGTATGGAGGGTTAAAGTTCAACTCTAATACACAATGGAGAGTCGGAATTAGTCAGGGGTCACTACCTACTGTACAATCTGGTGTAAATAAATCAAAGGACCATCTAGTATCCTATAATCAATTATGGTACAAAAGATGGACGTTTCCTGAAGAAATAACGACAGGAGATGAATCTGGCTTCAAAGAAATGTATCAGCGCCTTATGGTTGAAAACTATCTTACTAAGGATGGCTATCAATTAATTATGAACACATTACCAAAGCAAACATGTAGATTTGACATTAACAGTGTAATTGTTAATGATGACGGTAAAACGTATCCAGAGGCCTTACAAAACTTGTTACTACACTCATACAACGAAGATCCAACTCCATTTGCATACTTCTCCGATACTACAGAATCTCATAGAACGTATGATCCACGTAAAGTCATACTCTCTGAATCGTACATTGGTATATCTAAAACCGATGGTGACGTTAATATATTTGACTTTGATGTAAGACGTGGGGGGCGTGGAATAGATGATACAAACAGAACAACAACAACATCAATAGAGAATGGAGATGGAGGGTACATGCAAATCATTCGACTAAGTAGAACACTAGCAAAACTGCTAGGTATTGACAATTGGTGGTGTGATAACACATTCTATCCACGATCGGCATATGATTCAATTAAGAAACCGTTACCTACATACTCTAATTACTGGAGTGACTTATTGTACCTAACACAATTCCCGTCATCATTACTATTTAATGCTAAAGAAGAACAAAAGAATGCTCACGGTGTGTACAACAGAATTAAGAACATGAATATACCCAGTATTCCAACACCATCACTATGGGTTGATTGCAAATCAGAAGCATGTTTAATCCCGTGGAAATTGAAATTAACAGATAGATGGTTTAGTTTAACATTTCTGTCCAGCAATTATGATCCCAATACCGATCCTATTGGACTGAAAACAAATGGTAAATATCAAACGTTTACAATGGAAAACTATACATCTCAGACTGGCAAAGCAGGCTATCAACCATTTATTCAAACAGATTCAAACGACGGTGAATACATCGATATTCTTGTTGTTACATGCAATCCATCTGCTGTTGCTTGCAAAAGCAGTTCTGTCTATAGTGATATTGAATCTGTAAAGTACTTTACATCAACAAATATTAAATGGCTACCAGGATGTTATCCAGGTCAACAATCAATAAATTGCAAATATCTTCAAAAAATACCCTACAACGTAACCTACTCCTTACGACATCCATCCATTATATCGACTATAATATCATGCCCATTCATACCTGACAACATCTACACTGGAGTGTTGGAGAAAACGTTAGAAATTATATTCAATGAAAATGCCGATAGTGATGCTACTAGAGAACCATTTACCACAACGTACTTTGAACTGGATCGTCCAATGCATCATTCGTTAACTGTACAAAGTGATGAACAAGAATTATCATTTTCAACAATAACACGATACGTTCCGAACTTAGACAAATTATTTAAGGGACATGGTGAAGCTACAGCTATTAGTTACTACACAACAAATGGTATACTGTTGTCACGCACTGGAAGTCCTGTTAGACTTAGTTTATTCTTTTCACAAGTACAAAACTACTTAACTATCGCTGTATATATGGTAACTCACCACTACCTACTAATAATGTCGCTAACAAAGTCATCATCTGAATATTTAGATGATAGAACATTTCAATCTAAGAATACGTTTTTCAGAAAGTTATTAATACGACAACCAGGAATTGCATGGTTTTGTTCAAAGCAACGTGATAACTATCCAGATAAAAACCGACCAAACAACCTTACAAACGTTAACATGCTAGTACCATCTCCTTATAATTATGTATAACTACATATCAAAAGATGACAACAATGAAGACATTACACACTGGATACCAACTCCTCATGTTGCAATCGATCAATTCTGCATTGGTCTAGAGATACTAAAAGACTTTCAGGACGTTTTAAAGTATGAATTTGGAGTTCCGCTAGTGCTGACATACTGTTGTAAAACACAAGAACTAGACACTAGCATGCATCTGTTGGTAAATGACAAAGTAACCTATTACGATACTCCACGATCTGACATAATATTATATGACAAAACTATTCCATTAACAACAGATCAATTGGCAAGGATTAATTAATCCTCACCATCGAAACAATCGGGTGATAACGGTATTGTACTTACAGATACAAATCCGTCATCATCTATGATGTTTTACACATATCCATACAGACGAATGACAATAAATCCACTCGACAATCAATCTATAACTATCAACGCATTCCTGAAAACAAATTCTAAAGTCAGTAGTGATAAATATTCATACATAGATATAAATAAGTATGTATCCGTATGTAACATTTCAGTTCTGTTATGTAGTGATGATTATAAATCAGAAATTACATCGTTGTAACAACTACCTCATATACATGAACTAATAAATATGGCGTTTTATTCTGACGAAACCTCTTTCTCTATACTTGGTGACATTGATACACATTATTCAGAATCACCGTACGATACATTTCCGTACAAAGTGAGGTTTATGAGCAGAAACTCTGATATTATTAACAGAAATTACCTACAAATTCCAGACAGTGAAGAATGGGAAATTGGAGTTACACAAGTAACGTATAAAATCAATAATTCACAAGTTGTGGTGATACCTACTCCAGCAGAAGCAAGAGAGAGAAAGGTGTACGATCGATATGCTGCAGAAGTGATGCTTGGTCCAATTCAAATGTTTCCTATTAATTATCAACAAAAATCTGCAACTAGAAGCATTGACCCTACCGTAGATAATATCGATCTAACAACTGTATTTGAAGACATATTTACGTTAATGACAACACACGCACGAGAATCAGCATCTATATTTAATCCTATGGTCAATATGCATGACAAATTATATCTGGGAATGTACGATACTAGCATATCCGCTAACGATCATAAAAAATTCTATGCTGCAGATTTATTGAGTAGTAGTGTATCGGATGGTACATTTGCAGGATATCATAGTCCTATATTTAGATGGAACTATATTGATGTATTATACAAGAAATACCCAGATAGATTTATAACAAACCGTGGACGGTATGGGTTATTTACAATGAAAGAATTGTGTGAGTCAACAAAAGATGCGTTAACAACACAAGATTTAGCAAAGGCACAAATTCCACTGGACAATAACAAAGTTCTTGGTTATAAAAAATACGACTCGGTATTGTACAGAGACTGGTATAAGAGCTTTACAAAATCACTACCAACAGTCACGTTGGAAGATAAACTTAATGTAGCGGCAGACACAAGTCTGTATCCAAAGTGTAAAGTAGTTCTTCCCGCCTCCTGCATGTATATGGCCGTTGGATCTGTTATAAGAAAACTATGGGGATTCAATACTGTACAACGCTCTGCAACACTATACGATACATCATCAAACGTAGTACGTAGACCTCCGTTGGACATAATATGCAATAATTTCACACAATCATTTGTAACTCCTTGTAAACTAGTGTCAACTAATGATGGATGGATACCATTCATGTTATTAAATGGTGACAATGAAAAACCAGTAAAATATGAAAGTCCTGGTGCAGGATTATTTAAATTACCAGTCACAAATCCTGCAAAAACATATACCATCACTGAGTTCTATAAGTGGGTACAAAACAAATCAGGATATTTTGCAGATGGTACATTTTTGCATGTTCCATACTACTCAAACAATAAGTTGCGAATGTTCAATGCTGGAGACATGTACCTATATGCCACACCTGTAGTTGTGCCAACGACACATGTTGGAAACATATTATCACCATTACTTACAATTCTACCAGTTCCAAATTATTACTTTGCACTATCTAAACTAGATCTGTCCTACATGAATAATGACAATCAAGGATCATCATTCACCACAACAATAAAAAGACCAATGTATACCACTCTTGAACGAGGTACCAATCTCGATGATCTATATGTGTCAACACTGAACGAGTATGGTGATCTACTGTTTGTTGGAAAACTAACTGTGCAATTTAATATTAGACGAAAATAGACATTATGTGCACCAGTAATGAAATGTAAAAGTTACTATATAAAATATAAGACCTTATGCCACGGTAGTTACCCAGTGACTCGTTGTTTGTTGATATCTATAAAATGTATTACAGCACAAATCCGATCGCAAGATACAGTGGACTTCAATACGCAGGCAGCTCTCTATATAACAATCGCGTATCATCGGGGCGAATTGGTAAAAGGAAAGGTAGACGTAGTATACTAAAGGGGCGTGGTATCCTATCGTCGCTTGGAAAAACAATAGGATCCAAAGCATTATCTGCCATAAAAAGTGGTGCAAAACAATTAGTTAAACGAGGTAAAAGTGCTGCTAGGTCACATCTTGCAAACCTAAAAACACAAGCTATTAGCAGTGGCAAATCGTTACTTGATAAAGGAAAATCGACAGCTGTATCAAAACTGAATTCCTTAGAAAAGTACTGTTGCAAACAAATTGAAAGAAAAGCTAGCTACTGCCCCTGCAGCTATTGCCTCTCATGCAACAAAGAAATTAGAGAAATTAATTAATAAAGGGTCATCATCAATTCCATTATCCAAGCGGCGTAGTACTGCTGCTAGTCAATTAACAAGTACTACATCATCATCAAAACGAGGACGAAGATCATCACGACGCCGTCGCCGTCGTCGTAGGCGAGCTCAAGCTACAAGACTTGGATTAGCAAGAGCGATAGGATTGAATAATTCTATTGGAATGTTATAAACCGACTTGGTCGTGAACTGACGTGTGCACATCTGTACCTGTTTATGTGACATACACCAAAACATAATACTTAAAGGACAATAACCTATACACTACACAGTACTACCTACCTACTACCTACTTACGTCGTACGTCCATCTCATTCATCAATAAAGCAATCATGACGAAAACGAAGCGATCCCGAACTGCAAGTGCGTTAGGTCTAGCATTGGAATCGTATGAGTCACAGAGTAAAAAACGTAAGGAAGAGCGACAAACACGTATTAAATATGCTCAATCTAGAGCGGGTAGAACCATTGTTGGTGGCAGTGCACCAAGTGAAGTTGACAAAAACAATTTTGACAGGAGTGAGATCATTGGAACAAAGGGATTGATTGGAAGTTCATTAGAGCCGGCAACATTTGGACCTAGATCTCTATATAAAGTGCACCTACCTGGAAGTGGAAGATTTGACTTTCAGCCTAAGACATTTATGACCAACTTTATTGCAAACAGATCGCATTTGACATACAGACCTCAAAACAGCAATCCGATGAACGAGTCTCAGTTTACAACGATCTTCGAGCAAATGCCAGGTCTATTTTATGACACTCATGAGTTCTTTGTTGAATTTGATGCTCAAATGTTTTATGAAGAAGCTCCATGGGCTGCTGATGGGTCAAATATTGCTCTTAACATACAAAAATGCATTAGTCCAGTAAACAATGTTGGACCTAGTCTATTCAAGTCCCTGGTTGTACACATCAACAATCAAGAACTGTGTGAATATCGATTGTGTGATATAGATTACTTCCAAACAATCCTAAACACCAATCGCAGAGAATATGAAAACGGAGATCTATTAGCAAAAGGATTCTTCAAGGAAACTGCTGGTCACATGGGTGAATGGGATTGTGGATCGGACAAGGACAACACCGACGAACCTGCCAATGTTAACAATGAGGCTAGGGCTAAACTATGTGGTCTATTCTTTAGAGGTAGAAAGGCACATTTCCGGTTCAAATTAATGTTTCCAGTAACCCAAAATCACAATATTACACCACTTAATTTTGGAAATCGTCTTACACTGACATTTACACGTTCTTCACCATCGTATTACCTACTGTCTGGTCCTAATGGTGGTGGTGGAATTGCACTGTTGAAGACTAAAGCCGAGAAATGTTCCATTAGGTTGTCAAATGTAAAAATGGAAGTTGTAGCTGTATCATTGGGGGAGGAGTATATGAAAGAATATATTCAAAGTTATAACGACATGCAACCTGATCAATACAGATTTACAAAGCATACAATGCAAACATACAATTACAACACTGGACATCAACAATATGATGTTAACGTATCCATCGACAAGGTTCCTGACAAAATAGCCATGACTGTTGCTCACAAGACATGGAATACCAGTAGCATTCTAATTAATCCACACATGATGTACAAATTGCCCGATAAGGCAAAGTTACAATACTTTGTAAACTGCTCCTCTATGTGGGATCAAATGTTGGAAACAAGCGAAAGTAGATCTGTTTACAGACGGATGAAAGAAGCTCTTATGCCAAACAATGATGAAGTAATGATTACTGTTCATGATTATGATAAAAACAACAACGGTGGAGAAAGTGGTTACACAATATATGGTGATACCCTAACGTTTACAACAGTAAACAAAGATGGATCAATTACAGAAGATATTCGTACAGCCGGTCTAATCTTTCATTTAGAACTACCTGAGGCTGTAGATCTTGATGCGGATCGATGCCTTCGATTTCATCTGTTTGATGAACGCACCTTTGCTATACATCCAAATGGTCAGGCCATTAAAGACTATTTGCTATAAACAGAAAGAAAGTACAACCAGTCAACTCATTATGTTGAGTGGTATACACTTTTATTATGTACTAGTTTACCATTTATGGTGTTGTATGAAGTATAGTATAGCATTAGTATGTATCCTGTATATTAGCGGTTAATCATGGATAACATAGACATTAAGCAGTGTATTAATAAAGACAGTAAAGAACTTGCAAAAATATATGCAGGTGTCTTAACTATTGATGACGTTACGCACTAGAATAGCTCTCTTGAACTGTTCAGACAGTTTCTAATATCATCTCTGCTGCCAAATAAGATACAAAACTTTCCTATTGGCTTCATTGTAAATACTGGAACTCACAGCAGTGGTGGAATACATTGGCAAGGTATATATTTTGACAACAAACATCATGTGTACTTCTTCGATTCCTATGGTAGAGAACCGATGGAACACTATATGATATTTACAGAACTTATCCTGACGTTTTCATACATGAGACAACACTTTAGATCTCTATCAATGGAACGAGTATTATCAACACAATGCTTTACACCCAAACTGTTTCGTGTATGTAAGGACACGTTGTTGAAACGCAGTGTGGACAATATCACCTATAATTATTACAACAAACAATTGCAATCGCCTGTTACTAACGTATGTGGAGAATATGCCCTGCTATTTCTATACGTAATTTGCAGACAGAAATATCCCGAAATGTATGCATATGCCCTCTGGAATACTGGTCAACGATTCACACCAATTACCCCTACGTCTAACCTTAATGCTATTCAAAGTCATCAGCTACTGTCAAACGATCTATATGTTCGTAATACTGTTCTAAAACTGTTTGGATTTAATGATAAAAACGTATTTGCCCACTAAAGTAGACATTATATCAGTTGAGTTTTCTGCCTTGACACAAATGTAATATAAAGGGAGGACTACGGTTGTGGAATCTACAGTTGTCAGACTACTCTGCTGCTACTACACACAACCAAGTACTACTTGTCGTTGCATCAAGTATAAAAAGCAATACACCTCTACTTGTCATTGCATCAAGTATAAAAAGCAATATACCGCTTAGATAATTACAATAATTTACGCACAACCACAGTCAATCAAGTATGCTGATAATGCCATTTAGAAAAGAAATAATGCTACCTATTGGGATTGTATCATGCATTTGCCTATTTATTGGTCAAGCATCGTCATCAATGATGTCCTATGGTAACAGCGATGTAAAGTTTCATGCTGATATCAATTATTACTCGGAAAAAGGTGGCGGTGGTGGTGGTGACTCAGCAACAGGTCTACATACATTTGATATAATGGTACCATCCAATCTCATTGCGCAGACTATTGCTCAAGAAATATTCAAGAAAGGAAGTCATCAAAATTATATGACTCTAAATTTCTTACGTAGTAGATTTTGCTATGGAAATAAAGTGCTCTTACAAGTCTCCACTGACGATATACAGTTCTTTGGAAAGACCCTTGTTCCTGGAGATGAGAGAGCTGAAGTTTCTTGGGTCAAGGATGCCATAAGCCAAAGAAATTTTGAAGACGTTATGGAAATTACCTATCACAGTTATCATAGCCCATTCGAAGATCAGTCCAAAAAATGTATGTTGACACCGCACGATGTTCGTATTCACGAAGACATCACCATCGATGGGGGAGACGGGGCCACCGTAAACATTGGATGCCTGATGAAATGTGCTCTCAAATGCGGTCCTAACCCCTCCTGTATTCTACCCTGCGTACTCGGATGTTTTGGAGACAACAAGGACAAGGCATAAGGAAAAGAACGTGTATTCGATATATAAAGATATATGATGTTATCAAAGCAGTAAAAGTTATAATCATATGAAATAAGTACATATATATATCTATATCTAATAAAAGTCTCATCTCAAAAAATACCAATGTCTCATTACTCTACTCAATGTCTTCTGCATTATTACTATCATCAACATTACGCAAATCAGATGGTGGTGGTGGTACCACAGAGGAGGAGGAGGTCACTCCGCAATTACGGCGTAATCCCAATGCCCGACGACCACCCGTCACCGAGCTCCCAGCAGCTGGTGTGTCATTCCCCGTAAATGCGGGTGGCAAATCATCGTCAGAAGACGACGATGATCGCTCCGATCGCTCCCTCTTTGTGGCAACACCATCATCATTATCAGTAGTAGAATTATTACTAGCACAAGACGAATAATTACGCTTACGGGACATGACTGCCCCCAATTCATGCATATGTAGTTGCACCTGGTCACAATGTTTATCAAGTACTGATGATATGTCTATCAACTGCTTCTGTAGATGGAAGTTTCTCCTCATCACTTGAGCCTTTGCTAAACGTTCCTTTCCCAAAGCTATCTTGAGTTGCTCTATCTCCCTCCGTAATGGTTGGGCAAGGAGGTCTCTATTTCGTGTCAGGTCGTGCAATTCTGCTCGCAATTTGTCGTTCGCCTCCTTGAATTCAGTATTGGCCTGGCGTAAACATGTTCTCTCCGTCTGCCATACATGCTCCCCGTCCTCATACAGTTCGATGACCTGTTTCATCTTATAGTGGCGCGCCTCCAACTCTGCCTCGTGCATATCGCCATTCGAAAGCAGCACAGGTTGTCTGAAAAACGTAAAGAATAACATAACGTAAATTATATGAAAGAACACCGTAAAAAATGCACTCCTCTCCCATGCGCCATCATAACACTAATACGTAAAGGTGTAAAGTAAACGATAACTTACCGACACTGTGGGCACTTGGCATATGTATACTGTGAGTTTCTAGTAATGTTTTGAGAAACATCCTGCTCAGTCCCATCATCATTAATCATCACAATTTTGAATCGATTGTCCCCCTCTGACTCTGATGCAACCATCATGCAGACCAAGCATTGGCTGCACACCATATGCTGGCATTGAGGCAATTTGTATAGCTTCATACCATTGGATAATATCACCACGATATTCTCGCAGCATATGGTGCAGTCAACGTCGGCAATTCTCTTGCCCTCCTCCTCTGCAATCTCCTTATAATTTGCCATATTCACCTGGCAGGACGGTACGGCTCCAGTCGTAGCCCCATGTCTGGACTTATAGTCGACTGGGTCGAACCGTAATCTTCTCATCGTCTCTGCCTCTCTCCCCTGGAGATTCATTCTATCGGCAACCATCATGGCATATGTTCGTTGTGAACCCATCTTTCTCGTAATTATTATGAAACTGAGAAAACCGTAAAAAAATGTGCCAACCGTCGTCGATATATGGGAAATCATTACGGTCTTTACGGAAGTACGGAAATACGGGGGTCGTGTTTACGGTCCATTGTCTTATTTACGGTGATTGGCTAAATTACGGTGTCATGTGTCAGAAATACGGCTCAATTTACGGGTTATCAAATTACGCGTGGGATGATAACCGTAATAATCCCGTAATCCCTCCCGTATATTATGCAAAGTAGGTACACAAACCATATTCAACACCGTAAAGTGTAAGAAATCCTATAGGCTAATTTCATAACCAGCCAATGTCTGTCATAGGATAATAATAATGTGGAAAACATGTTATATAATTTCCCAACGATCGTATTCGCTAGCGGTATATAGTAAGACAATAGGGATAGTGTATATAAGAAACGCGCTGTAGAGTGAGATTCAGAAACAAGCATCATGGATCCATCGATGACAATTAGAACTGAGGAGCAAGCAGAAACTATAAGACAGGAGCTAAAGGAACGAAGAGCCAAGGTTGATGAGGCCAGATTTAGAGACAGAGTGATCAACTGGACAGAAGACCTGAATGATGAATTATGTACAGATGCAGAATGTGAGCTGTATGAAGCATTCTTAGCTGAAGAGAACCGTGAAGGGTCTGATGATAAAGATTGTACAAAGGAAGAATGTGAGCTGTATGAGAAATATTTAGCTCAAGAGGGGCGTCAGGCACGTGTTGATGCGAGCAAGAAAGAGATTGAGACGCGTCTCAATAAAGCAATCAATTTGATCCCCACAGGTGAGGATTATGACAATGATGGTGCTGTCATTATGGGTGTTGTATCCAAAATCAACAAGAGACGATGTGAACTGGAAGCTGACAATCCTGAAGCGTATGATGAATGGGAAAAAGGTACACGGATGGCAATCAAAGAACTGTACATGGCCATTATGTACTCTGAGCAGTGTAAAGCAGAGAACAAGGCAGCTGATGAAAGGAGAGCTATGAAGAATGCCTTCTACTCCGAACATGATTACTACAAGGTTGTTGACAGGGAAGGAAAGCTGGTGGCTGATGAGAAAAAATTTGATGAAGAAATTACAGACGCAATAACCGTTATAACTGAGGTGCTGTGTTGTCAAGCATCATACGAACTGGGTAGTGAGTGTTGTGCTGATCGAAAGACACAAATTCGGAAGCTGGTGCATAAAGCTGTGTATACTATCCTTGCTGGTATGTATCGTGATGATAAAGATGATGATGAAGACGAATCCTATGAAGACTTCATTATCAGGAAAATGAAGATGACAAAGCTGTACTTGGGGGTTATCTTGGTGGAGATGCGTCATGAAATCAATAAGAAACCGTTTGAAACGTCGGGAAGCTGCATTGACAAGTATGCGTTGCAATGGGTGAAGAAACCTGGTATTACGTTTGAAGAGTCCTTGGAACGTAGAGCTCTGTGTAATGATTGGGGTAAAGAAGAAATGGACAGTAAGAGGAAGGTTCTTGCTGACAAGGACGAAGAACCGTCTGAAGGGGCACACTATCTCGACAAGTATGTATGCCTTTGGAACGATACGCCCGGTATAACCTATAAAGAATGGGTGGAAGAAGAGAATGTAGTGCTGAAAGAGGGTAAATGGTTACACGACCTAGGTGCTGAGGAGGAAGTTGAAGCTGGGAAGAAACAAGCGTCTGCTGAAAAGGAGAAAGACACCTCAGGTGGTGGACACATTATGGATCCGTATGTGTGCATGTGGGACAAGAGACCCGGTCTTACATATAAACAATGGGCCGAAGAACAAATGGAGGAACAAAAAAGAGCTGCGGCGTTGATGGAATTGAAAATGGATTCTGCTGACGACATGGAAGAAGAAGAAGACGAAGGTCTTGAAGCTGATGACTCGTCGTTATGGCGTACAGAAGAGTGGGTCAAGAATCAGAATGAAGAAAGGGATAAGGAGGTAGAAAATGCTAAAAGAGAGCTAGAAAGTCTACAAGGCTGTTCCAGTGGTGCAGTTGGAGACAAAGAGGAAGAATGTGGAGGTGTTATGGTTGATGGTGAGGTGGTGCGCTTATATAATAAAGGAATGTTACCCTTTCAAGAAGGTAAACGACCTGAAACCATGGCGATTGTTACAGAGGAAATAAGTGAAGAAAATGAGAAGGAGGTAGAGAGTGCTAAGAGGGAGCTGGAGAGTCTACAAGGTTGTTCCGGTTGTACATATGGAGAATGGATGAAGAAAGAAAAAGAGGAAGAAAAGAAGGAGCTACGTGAGATGATGCAAGAGGAAATAGTCAAGAACTATTGAAAAGACATATATACATTTATTCTACTATTGTTATACTCTGTTAGGTTGTTGTAGTTATATAATATATCTATATTCATACTATAATGCTTGTTCTATTATCTCTACTGAGTACTGGGCACTCTCCCTGGCCTCGGCCCTGTCCCTCCCTCCTTCTGCGGCGTGCCCCCACACCCCTCCCCTCCTTCCCTCCCTCCGCAATTAATTACGTAATGGTGGTTGTTATTTACGGTTTGTGGCACATTGTTTACGTTGCCTTGGTTACCACCTCAGCCTCGATATCGGGGCGATTACGTCACTTACGGTCGTGACGTCATTTTTGCGCGCAAGACGACTGTATTACACGCTATATATCTACTACTTATATCATATGACACCGTGAATTTGTCACATGACACCGTAACTTCATAACGTAAAGACACATGACACCGAAGGTCACACCGTAAAACCGTAAAAAGACAATGGACCGTAAAAAAACCGTAATTCCGTAAAGACCGTAAAATTTTCCATAAAATGAGCAAAGGACGGACAGTCGGCAGTCAGATTTTTGCCAAAAATTTACGGTGTGTCAGTGTCAGTGTGTATGCGAACAGAGATGGCTGGACGAACTTACGGAATGATGCTTGCGGATAAGATGAACTTGGATGGGCGAGAGGGGAGCATTTTGCGGACATTACGGTTCGACGCCGCTGATTACAAGTCGAGACATGGTGCCACAACGGGTGCAGTGCCGTCGTCACAGATAAACCTTAACAACTATAAAGAGATGGCAGAGGAGGACGGTCGGAGATTGGCGACGGTGGATTGCACCATTTGTTGCGAAAATGTGACAACGATCTTCGACATGGTATGAAACTTTACAAGTTGCCTCAATGCCAACACATGGTCTACAATCAGTGTTTGGTGTGCATGTATGCAGCGGGCGGAGACAGGCATTCATTCAAGATTATGGTCATAAACGACGATGGGACACAGGAGGAGGTGCCGGAGACGATCACACGGAACTCCAACTATGCATATATCAAGTGCCCCCACTGTCGGTTAGTGTCTGTTTTCCTTATTACGTACATATATGTTGTTTTACGGTTTACGGTGTGTGGGATGGAGATGGGGATTTTACGGTGATCATATGTTTTACGGTGTGTTTCTTATTTTGCAGTCAACCGTGTGTATTATCAAATGCCGATCTCCACGAAGCAGAGATGGAGACAAGAAATTATCGAAGGAAGCAGGTCGTGGAGATGTATGAGGATGGTGAGGAAGAATGGAGGGAAGAACGAGCTTAGCTGCGTGCGGAAAATGACCGTTTGAAACAAGAACTTGAAGAGATGAGACGAGACCGAGAGATGGCGAGTCAACCCTTACGAAGAGAGATCGAGCGACTGAAGACTGCATTGGCGAAGACACGAGTTGCAAAGGCAGACGTAGTCAGACAGAATTTCGATCTTCGAAAGCAGTTGTGGGATGTCACCCAAATTGTTGAAAAACATTGACATGAAGTGCAAGGACATACGACTGACTTAATATCCGTAATGAGTAGAGGCAAGAAGCGTAAATTTTCAGATGATGATGATGTTGTTGCCCAAGGAGTGTCATCCTCTGATGATGATTTGCCTGCTCCGTTTACGCCTAGTCGTAAATGCGAACCAGGTGTCTCATCCTCTGATGATGATTTGCCCCCTGCGTTTATGCCGACACCCAGTGGGTTGGTTGAGGATATTACGGTTGGTAAGGGCAAGAGGCGTAGATGCGGAGCAGGCACCTCTTTGGCAGTGACATCGTACGTAGATGATGATAATAATGATGTTCAATGTGTGTTCAACAAGTTTATGGTAGATAGAAAGTAACGTAAAAATAAAGACATGTATTTTTTTGTTAAGACTTTGTTATGTACTTAATATTACAGTTTGTTTTGATATCTAACTGATTTTATTGAACAAATGTCTTTTATTCATGCTTTGTCTTTGTCTCCAAAACATCCAAGCACACAGGGAAGAAGGCAGGATGGGTTAGGACTGCACTTGAGGGCACATTTCATCATGCACCCTATGTTTACGGTAGCCCCATCTCCCCCATCAATAGTGATGTCTTTGTGAATACGAACATCGTGAGGTGTTAAGATGCACTTTTTGCTTTCTTCTTGATAGGGGATATGATAACTGTGATAGGTAATGTCCAGTACGTCTACAAAGTGTCTTTGGCTTAGGGCATCTTTCACCCAAGAGACTTCAGCCCTCTAATCTCCAGGAACGAGGGTTTTGCCAAAGAACTTTAGATCGTCCGTACTAACTTGTAGAATTACTTTATTCCCATAACAAAATCGATTCTTTAGGAAATTCAAGGTCATATAGTTTTGATGACTTCCTTTCTTGAATATTTCCTGAGCAGCAGCTTGTGCAATGACATTAGATGGCAGCATTATGTCAAATGTATGTAGAGTTGTTGTTGTGTCAGGGAACTCTTCAGTGTACTTGACATCAACATGGTACTTTAGATCACCATAGGAGAATGATGTTGCTTGTCCAATAAGTAAGCACACGCATGACACAAGAACAATGGGCAACATTATTTCTTGCTTAAACGGGAACATGTGTAATCGTTGTCTTCTGACCGTAGAATGCACTCATAGATAATATAGTGGATGTATCGTAGTATATCTCTTCCACTTATATTATAATTGTACCGAGGCAGAAAACACAACTGATATACTGTCCATTTTAGTGAGCAAATAAGTTGTTATCATAAAATCCAAATAATTTTACAACAGTATTATGAACATACAGATCGTTTGACAGTACCTGATGACTCTGAATAGCATTAAGGTTGTAGGATGGTGTAATTGGCCTAAATCGTTGTGTATTATTCCAAAAGCAGTAGGCATACATTTCAGGATACGTTTGTCTACACATTATGTACAAAAATAGCAGGGCATACTCTCCATAACATTAGTAAGGGGAGATTGTAATTGTTTGTTGTAATAGTTGTATGTGATTTTGTCCATGCTGCGTTTCAGTAAGGTGTCTTTACATTTTTGAACTAAATTGGGTGTGAAGCATTGTATAGATAATACTCTTTCCATTGATAGAGATCTGAAATGTTGTCTCATGTATGAAAAGGTCAGGATAAGTTCGGTAAATATCATGTAGTGTTCCATCGGTTTTCTACCATATGAATCGAAGAAATACACATGATGTTTGTTGTCAAAATATATACCTTGCCAATGTATTCCACCACTTTTAAGACTTCCAGTATTTACGATGAATCCAATAGGAAAATTCTGTATTTTGTTAGACAGTAGTGATGATATTAGAAACTGTCTGAACATTTCAAGAGAGCTATTCATGTGTGTAACATCATCTATAGTTAACACACCTGCATAAATTTTTGCAAGTTCCTTACTGTCTTTCTCAACACAGTGTTGAATGTCTACGTTATCCATTCTATATTTGCTGTCTTAACATGTTATACTTCATACATAAATGATAAACTATGTTAAAATAACAGTATATACTACTCATAACAAAAAGTTGTTGGGTTTTCAATTGTTTGTGATTATAGTAAGTAGTCTTTAATGGCTTGTCCATTTGGTTGTATTGAGAAGGTACGTTCATCAAAGAGATGAAATCTCAAGCATCGATCTGCATCGAGATTTTTACCTTCAGGTAGCTCCAAATGAAACATTAGACCTGCTGTACGCAAATCTTCTGTAATTGAACCATCTTTGTTAACAGTTGTAAATGTAAGGGTATCACCGTTATTTACATCATAATCATGAGTTGTAATCATTACCTCATCATTGTTTGGCATAAGTGACTCTTTAAGTCGTCTGTACACAGATCTATGATCGTCTGTGTCTAGCATTTGATCCCACATAGATGAACAGTTAACATAAAATTGTAGCTTGGCTTTGTCAGGTAATTTGTACATTATGTGTGGATTGATTAGAATGCTACCGGTATTCCATGTTTTGTGAGCAACAGTCATGGCTATTTTTTCAGGCACCTTGTCGATTGACACTTTTACATCATATTGTTGATGTCCTGTGTTGTAGTTGTAGGTTTGCATGGTGTGTTTTGTGAACCTGTACTGATCAGGTTGCATGTCGTTATAACTTTGAATATATTCTTTCATATATTCTTCTCCCAATGACACAGCTACAACTTCCATTTTGACGTTTGAGATTCTAATTGAACATTTTTCAGCCTTAGTTTTTAGCTGTGGAATTGCAGTGGTACCACCTCCATTAGGACCGGATAGAAGGTAGTAGGACGGGGATGATCGTGTGAAGGTTAGTGTAAGACGATTTCCAAAATTCAGAGGTGTAACATTGTGATTTTGAGTAAGAGGAAACATTATCTTGAATCGAAAATGTGCCTTTCTACCTCTGAAAAATAGACCGCAGAGTTTGGCTCTAGCTTCATTGTTAGCATTAGTAGGCTCTGTGTTATCGTTCTTGTCAGATCCACAATCCCATTCATCCATGTGACCAGCTGTTTCTTTGAAGAACCCCTTTGCTAACAGAACTCCGTTTTCATATTCTTTGCGACTGGTGTTGAGGATTGTTTGAAAATAATCTATATCACATAGTCCATATTTGCATAGTTCTTGATTGTTGATGTGTACAACGAGAGATTTGAATAAGCTAGGTCCAACATTGTTGACTGGGCTGATACATTTCTGTATGTTTTTGGCAATATTTGATCCGTCTGCAGCCCACGGTTGTTCTTCATAGAACATTTGAGCATCAAAGTCGATATAAAATTCATGAGTGTCATAGAAGAGACCGGGCATTTGTTCGAAGATTACTGTAAATTGAGATTCGTTCATGGGATTGCTGTTTTGAGGTCTATAGGTTAATTGTGACCTGTTTGCTATGAAATTGCTCATAAATGTTTTAGGTATGAAATTGAATCGACCACTTCCAGGTTGATGTACTGAATAAAGTGACCTTGGTCCAAATGTTGCTGGTTCTAATGAACTTCCTATCAATCCCTTGGTTCCGATGATCTCACTTCGGTCAAAGTTGTTTTTTCCTTCATCGCTAGGAGCACTACCACCAACAAGTGTTCTACCGCTTCGAGATTGAGCATATTTTAATCTTGTTTGTCGTTCTTCCTTTCGTTTTCTACTTTGTGATTTGTAGGACTCCAATGCCAGTCCTAGAGCAATAGCAGTTCGTGATCGTTTAGTTTTCGTCATGATGATCTTAGTATTGGTGTGAGCTATATGGGATACTTTATACTGTCTTTTAAGTATTATTTTGTGGTATCTACCTTATAAACAGTTTTAAATGTGTAATAGTCAGTTGAATTATAACAGTCCAACAGGACTATGCATTCCAATTGCTCGTGCCAATCCGAGTCTTGTAGCACTAGCTCGTCAACGACGGCGACGACGTTGACGTCTTGATGGTCTTCTTGATGTAGTTGTAGCTGATTTTTTTGTAATTATAGATTTGGATATAGGAATTGATGACGACCCTCTGTTAATTAGTTTTTGTAGTTTGTTTGTTGCATGAGAGATACCAACAAAATCCTTGGGTACAAAAAATTTACTAAAGTTTATGAACGAATTTGGTATCAAAACTACACGAAATCATTACCTAAAGCAAGTTTAGAAGACAGCATTGTCACATCGTCAAACTCAAATGTGTATCCAAAATGCAAAATAGTACTTCCAGCATCTTGTATGTACTTTGCTGTTGGATCAATCATCCGAAAACTATGGGGATTCAACAAAGTTCAACTAACTGAAACCTTATACGATAGTAATAATACAAACACAGTAAAAAGACAACCTCTAGACATTATATGCAACAATTTTACACAATCTTTTGTAACCACATGTAGACTAGCAAAAGCAAACGTAACCGGATGGGTGCCACAAATGTTATTCGGTGGTGATTCTGATTTGACATTTGAAAAAGACAAAATTGGTTTATTTAAGCTACCAGCCACTAATCCTGACAATACTTACTTGTCAAGTATTTGGTTTTATGATTGGGTTCAAAACAAGACTGGATATTTTACGGATGGTACTTTCTTGAACGTTCCGTATTGGTCGCAAAACAGAGTTAGGATGTTCAATGCTGGTGACATGTACATGTATGGAAAATCTGTGGTCGTACCAACAACACACGTTGGAAACATTTTATCTCCACTACTTACAATTGTGCCTGCTCCAAATTACTACTTTGGATTATCAAACATAGACCTATCTATGGCTAATACAAATACTCAAGGCAATTCATTAACTGTTACAATCAAACGACCTATGTATACCGATTTGGAAAAAGGAAGCAATCTGGACGACTTACACGTTGCTCTACTTAATGAATACGGTGACCTTCTATTTGCAGGAAAGCTTATTGTTCAATTTAATATAAGACGAAAGTAATAAATATATGCAACAGTAAAGAATAAACAACTGTCAAAGTAGAAAATATAAGACCTTATGCAATAGAAAAGTACCAAGCTATTGGTATGTGGTATTATTGAGATATGTAAAAATCATGGTGTATTACAATACAAATCCACTAGCAGCATACAGCAATCTTCAATACCCTGGTAGCTCGTTATATAACAAAGGATATAGTGGCATTAATAAACGAAAAAAGCGTGTCAACATTGTGAGGGGACGAGGTATTTTATCATCTATTGCGAAAACAATAGGCAAACGTTCTGTATCGGCTGTAAAATCTGGCGCAAAACAAATAGCACGGAAAGGAAAACAAGCTGCAATTTCGCAAATAGGAAACCTAAAGCAAAAGGCCATAACTAGCGGACAATCACTGCTAAATAAGGGAAAAACAGCAGCAACATCGCAAATAGGAAACTTGAAAGATAAAGCTAAGAAAATAACTACCTCCAAATTAAATGATTTAAAGAACACTGTAGCAAACAAAGTTAAACAGAAAATAACAGGAACAAAACAATCACCAGAATCGCTGTTAGCAAAAGCCAGTACAGCATTAAAAAGCACATCATCATCATCATCATCATCATCATCATCATCACATAAAAAGCCAATCGCTAGCATCACTCTACCAACCACCCGTAAATCAGCGAGACGCCACAAGATACAAAGGCGTCGTAACAGACGACGGGCCGCACGAATGGGACTAGCTAGAACTGTTGGTTTTCAGTTGCCAGTTGGAATGTTATAAACAAACTGATTGCTATGGATATCAAACTGTTTGGAAAGAGACAACTAGAATTACATAGTTAAAAGACAGCATTAAGTGTATATCACAACTCTTACGGTTGTCTATCATCATAAGTCATGACGAAAAATAAACGGTCTAGGGCGGCTAGTGCGCTAGGACATGCATTAGAGTCCTATGAATCAGAGAGAAAAAAGCGGAAAGAGGAGGCAAATACCAGAAAAAGACAGCTTAACTCTAGGTCTAGTAGGGTTATAGTTGGAGGAAGCGCTCCAGATGATGGAAAAAATAATTTCGATAGAAGCGAGATTATCGGTACGAAAGGATTATTGGGAAGCTCAGAAGCACCTGCAACGTTTGGACCAAGATCATTATACACAGTTCATCAACCTGGTAGTGGGAAATTCAACTTTCAACCAAAAACTTGTATGAGCAACTTCATTACCAACCGTCAACATTTGACATTTAGACCGCAAAATTCCAACCCAATGAACGAATCGCAATTTACCATCATTTTTGAACAGTTACCAGGACTGTTTTACGACACAAATGAAATGTATTTAGATTTTGACGCCCAAATGTTTTATCAGGAAGAAGCGTGGAAACCAGATGGAAGTAATCTTGGGCTAAAATACCAAAAGTGCATTACTCCGGTTAACAATGTCGGTCCAAGTCTGTTCAAAGATCTAGTTGCTAACATCAACAATCAACAGTTGTGTCAATATAGATTATGTGACCTAGATTACTTTCAAACGATATTGAACACAGGCCGTAAAGAATATGAAAGTGGATATCTGATGGAGAAAGGGTTCTTCAAAGAAACTGCTGGCCATATGACCGAATGGAATTGTGGTGCTGACCAAGATAACACGAACCCTCCTGTTAATGCAAACAATGAAGCACGAGCAAAACTTGCAGGGCTGTTTTTCATGGGAAAAAAGGCACATTTTAGATTCAAGCTGATGTTCCCACTAACCCAGAATCATAATGTCACCCCATTCAATTTTGGAAACAGGTTAACACTGACCTTTACTCGATCATCTCCTTCCTACTACCTACTGACTGGTCCAAATGGAAGTCCAATTGCCGATCTAGAAACCAAAGCTGCAAAATGTTCAATTCAGCTCTCAAACGTAAAAATGGATGTTGTAGCCGTAGAATTGGGGGAAGCATACATGAAAGAATACATGAAAGAATACATCCAAAGCTACACTGACATGCAGCCTGACCAATATAGATTTTCCAGGCATTCTATGCAAACATACAATTACACTAAAGGACATCAACAATATGATGTCAGAATAGCCGTTGACAAGATTCCAGACAAAATTGCCATGACCGTTCAACACATGGCCTGGAACACTGGTAGCCTTTTGGTCAATCCTCACATTATGTACAAACTACCTGCAAAGGGAAAACTGCAATTCTACGTAAACACATCCTCTATGTGGAATGAAATGTTGAAAACAGAGGATCACAGATCTGTTTACAGACGCATGAAAGAGGCAATGATGCCAAATAATGATGAAGTGCTCATAACTGTTCACGATGTTGACGTCAACGACAAGACGGCTGAATCAGATAGTGGATATAACTTTTATGCAGATACGCTTACGTTCACAACGGTAAACAAAGATGGTTCAATCACAGAGGATATGCGTACGGCTGGTCTAATGTGGCATTTGGAGTTCGAGAAAGGGATAACTTTGCCTGATAATCGGGTAATCAAATTTCATCTGTTCGATGAACGCACCTTCGGAATACAACCAAATGGTCAAATGATGAAAGATTACCTTACCTAAAAATTGTGAAACTTACTAAACAGTTTCTGCTAGTAGTATACCGTTTATTTTACATTAGTTTTATCATTTATGTGCAATGTCACTGATAGCTGTAAGCAAAAGTATGGATAACGTTGAACTTGTGTAGATGTAGACAGCAAAGAGCTTGCAACAGTTTATGCAGGCGTCCTTACTATTGACGATGTAACACACAT